>BDMV01000009.1:22389445-22872205 GCA_008326285.1 Oryza officinalis | reverse complement strand
CGGGTTAGGTGGCGACAGGCGGCCTGTGGCACGCCTCGCCCCGTCCCGTCAGAATGATGAGAGCCTCCTGGCTCTCGTCCCTAGCCGGAGCCGGCGTGCTAACTCCTGGAGTTGGTATGTCAGTCCCGGTCAGATCCAATCCAGATTTCAGCGCAGGCGTGGCAAGGAAGTCGCCGGCCTTTGAATGAAGGTTGAAACGGGCGTCCACCGGGAGAGCTGGCGAGCGGGGCAGAAGGCGTGCACCATGCTTGTCAGAAGTCACTTCCGGCTGTAGACTAGCCCTGATTGTAAAAAGAATGTTTCTTTTCTTAGGCAACTTGAGGCCCATGTGGTGACCCCTGATCAGATAAAAGGAGGCCCAGGCCTAGGAAAGAGGGGAGGACTCCGGCGGATACGTTGGAGAGATAGAATTCCCTTTGTATTGTTGGAGACCCTCAGATCCACCAGAACACAGGAGTAGGGTGTTACGCTTCTCAGCGGCCCGAACCTGTCTACGTCGCCCGCGTCTTGCGCGTTTCCTCTCTCGCTGACGTTCCTCAGATCGAGGGCGAAGAACCTCACTTAGCGCCCCCGGCCGAACCGGCAAAGGGGGGCCCACGCGGTCTCCCGGTGAGGAGCCTCACGCTCCGTCACCAGTCTTAATGAAGCCACTCAACTGATGAATGTAAGAAGAAACCCTTCATACCAAAATTGTTGATTCTCATATAATCAGTTGACTTACTTTTTTGTGATGCAGAGAATATACCGTCGCTCCCAGGCCAAATCTGATACCTTAGAAAAGCTTGTTCCTCATGTCAACTCTTTAGAAAATATCCAACAAAAGCTTAAAGAAACCAAGGAGGATGCTATAGCCAGAGAGACTGTCTTGCAGGAAGAAATCAGCAAGCTTTGAGATATGAACTTAGAACTTCGTGATTCAATTGGAGGTAAGAAACATTAACTCATCTGCTCTTGAATAATCCATTCAGCTCTATTAACTCTATGTCTTCATGTTCTAGCCAACTTATCCGAGATTGAATCCCTCAAGGCTCAATTAAAGAAGGCAGAAAATGATAATGCCAAGCTTGAAACAGACAAGGCTAAAGCTATAGCTGAACTTGAAGGTAATCCTCATAGAACTCATATTCTTGAAACAATTTGTCTTGGTCATTAATGTAATCAGAATATTGTTGATCTTGCAGCCAATAAGGTAAAATCACATGCTCAGTTCGAAGTCTTTGCTGAAAAAGTCCAAAGAGCCGAAAGAATCAGAGATGACATTGCTAATGCAGCCACGCCAATCCCGTCAGCAATTTATCAGAACGGCCTAGGAACAAGTGCTGAAGATGCACTTGAGATCTTTGACAAACTCAGGACATCTCCTAAGAAGTATCTAGATAACATCACTGATGCTGCTATCATGAGTGCGAGTCAAACTCTGGCAATGACGAAGTCACTCTATCCCCGAGTAGATATAAATTCTATAGGAAATGAATTTGCCGACGACACTTCTAATGAGCAAGCCTTTGAACTGATAAATGAAGCTTAGGAGTCTGCCAAGAAGATAGCTGCTGATGTAGTCGAAAACTTTCAGGGATAGATTCTCAATGTAAAAAACTCTTGTGATCCAACTTATAATTTACCAATTTATTTATGTTTATACCCTGATTTGAATCTTGCGTTTAATTTCTTAAAAATTTTTGTCCGACTGTCACCAAGCTTAAAACTTGATGAAGTCATCAAAAAATTTTCAGTCCTTATTCACTTGACTCAAATCAAAACAAAAAACAATAATAAACCAGATACAAACAATTTATATTCAAAATAAACCTCATACATTATTAATACAGATAGCCCCCGACTAGCAACTCAAGAAGGCAACTTACTTGAAGTTGGCAGTCGAGAAGAACATAATACAGAAAATTGAAGTTAAGTATAATATCGACGAAGGTGTTCAATATTCTATGAATTTTTCACGATTGTCCCGTCTTCACGCTTTAGACGGTACGCTCCTGGCCGAGTGACTTCAGCAATTATGAAAGGCCCTTCCCATAACGGAGATAATTTATGTCTGTCCTTCATCGTCTGAATCCTTCTCAGAACCATATCACCAACAATAAATGCTCGTGATCGAACATTACGACTATGATAACGTCGAAGTCCTTGGAGATACCTCACCGATTGAACAAGTGCAGCTTCACGAGCTTCTTCCAATCGGGTCAAGTCATCAACACGGTCTTGATCATAACGCTCATCATTGAAATTGCGAACTCAAAGAGATTCGAACTCCATCTCACTCGGCAACATGGCTTCTACCCCATAAACTAAAAAGAAAGACGACTGACCCACAACCCGACTAGGCGTAGCCCGTAATGACCACAAAACTGAAGGCAACTCTTGAACCTATCTACCAGCATAACGGCACAATCTGTCAAAGACGCGGGTTTTAATACCCTGAAGGATCATACCATTAGTACGTTCAACCTATCTATTGCTTCTAGGATGTGCTACTGACGCAAAACAAATCTTGATCCCAAAATCTTCAAAAAATTATTTGAAAACGCCTCCGGTGAACTGAGTCCCATTGTCAGTAATAATCCTGTTCGGGACACCAAACCGATGCACAATATTAAGGATAAAATCTCGTGCCTTATCTGCAGTAATTGTAGCAATCGGCCTAGCTTCAATCCACTTAGAAAACTTGTCAATTGCAACAAACAGATATGTAAAACCTCCTGGAGCCTTTTTGAAGGGACCAACCATATCCAGACCCCAAACTGCGAAGGGCCATGAAAGCGAAATCGTTTGCAACTCTTGAGCTGGAACATGACTTTGTCGAGCAAAAAATTGACAACCTTCACAGGTTCGAACCACTTTATCTGCATCAGTAACCGCCGTGAGCCAGAAAAAACCTTGCCGCTAAGCCTTGCTCACCAAAGTACGTGTTGCAGCATAACTGTCGCAAATTCCCAAGTAAATATCCTGCAACAATTGTCGTCCTTCCTCGGGTGTACCACATCTTAACAAGACTCCAGACGGGCTTCTCCTGTACAACTCCGAAGAAACCATGACATAATTCTGACTACGACGTCAGACTCGCTCTGCGTCATCTCGATCTTCGGGTAACTCCTGCCGAGTCAGAAAATTGATAAAGGGTGTCCTCCAGTCAGCATCAAGCATGTAAACCTAGTTTGTAACCTCATCTTCGGTGGCTCGCTTTTTAGCAACAGTCGGCTCATAAAGATGCTCTACAAAGACATCAGCCGGAGCAGCCTCTCATCTAGAGCCAAACTGTGCTAATTGATCTGCCGCCTCATTGTTGTGCAGTAAGACATGGGATAACTCCAAGCCATCAAACTTGTCTTCTAGCTTACGAACTTCCTGATGATAAGCAGCCATATTGTCGTTTAAGTAAAACCAATCCTTCATCACCTGATTTACCACCAACTGGGAATGTCCTCGTACAATCATACGACGTATACCAAGAGATACAGAAGTAAAGTTTCATACTCGACCACATTGTGTGAGGCCGCAAAATGTATCTGAAAAACATACCGCAATCTTTCTCCAGTCAGGGAAATTAAGACAACTCTAGCTCCTGTACCGGTAACTCGTTTAGACCCATCAAAATATATGGTCCAGTATTGTGGCTCCTCCCTAGGTACGTCTTTTTGGCACTCGGTCCACTCGGCCACGAAATCAGCCAGGATCTGGGACTTAATAGATGTCCTTGCTTTGAAAGTAATATCCAACGACATTAATTCCAAAGCTCACTTCGCAATACGCCCAGTAGCCTCCCAATTATGAGTGACATCGCCGAGTGGAAAGGATGTAACCACAGTAACCGAATGACTTTGGAAATAATGAGCTAACTTCCTGACGGTAATTAAAATTTCATATAATAATTTCTGTACCTGGGGATAGCGTGTTTTGGATCCAGCCAACACCTCGCTAATGAAATAAATTGGCCTTTGAACTTTCTGGGTTCGCCTTTCTTCCTCTCGTTATACAACCAGGACCGTGCTGACCACCTGAAAAGTTGCAGAGACGTAGAGTAGCAATGGCTCTTAAGGATATGGTGAAGCTAACACGGGTGGTGTTGTGAGGAAATTCTTGAAGTCTTCAAAAGCTTTCTGGGCTTCCGGGGTCCACTAGAACTCGTCTGTTTTCTTGAGCAGCTTAAAAAAGGGCATGCCTCGTTCCCCGAGTTTAGAAACAAACCGGTTTAAGGCTGCCATGCATCCAGTAAACTTCTGGACATCCTTCTGGGTGGGTACTCGGCGACTTCATGTTCTGAATGGCGTTGATCTTCTCTGGGTTGGCTTCAATACCACGATGAGACACCATAAAGCCGAGTAGCGTCCCTAACGGCACTCCGAAAGTACATTTCTCTTGGTTTAACTTCATCCTAAAGACTCAAATATTTGAGAAAGTTTCTTCTAAGTCAGCGATCAAATCCTGTCTTTGCTTGGTTTTGATGACAACATCATTGACGTAAGCTTCCACGTTCCTCCCGAGTTGGGTTTGTAGACATCTGAGGATCATGCACTGATATGTAGCTCCAGCGTTTTTAAGACCAAACGGCATCGTCATGTAACAATAGGCTCCAAAGGGGTGATAAATGATGTCTTCAAGCAGTCAGACTCCTTCAAACTAATTTGATGGTATCCCGAGTAACAATCAAGGAAACTCAAAAGCCCACAGCCAGCAGTCGAGTCAACGACTTGATCAATGCGGGGCCGGCCAAAGGGATCCTTGGTGCAAGACTTGTTGAGGTCGGTGTAATCGACACACATGCACCATTGTCCTGTCTTTTTCTGAACTAAAACCGGGTTGGCCAACCAGTCGGGGTGGTAAACTTCCTTGATAAATCCAGCCGCCAAAAGCTTGGCGAGTTCTTCCTTAATAGCGTCTCTTCGATCTTGCGCAAAGCGGCGAAGCCGTTGTTTGATAGGTTTTGCATCTTCTTTGACATTTAGTGAGTGCTCAATCACCTCTCTAGTAATACCAGGCATATCGGATGGTTCCCAAGCAAATATATCTTTATTATTTTGTAGAAAGGTGATGAGCGCGCGTTCCTATTTATAATCTAGCTCGGCGCCTATTACAGCAGTCTTGGAGGAGTCAGAAGTATCGAGTGGAATCTTCTTCGTCTTGGCGTCACCTTCTCCTGTCTTGGCCAACTTCTTTGCTGGAATTTCGCCTTCTTCCGATGTTGATGCAGCTAGTCAGACTTCCTGTTGGCCAAGTAATCTTTCGCGAGATTGGGCCATGTCGCAGCTTTCCTTGTCATAGGTGAAGGCTTGCTTGACGTCGCTGCGTAAAGAGATGACTCCATAAGGTCTGGGCATCTTCATCATCAGATAAGTGTAGTGTGGGACTACCATTAATTTGGCAAGCACAGGTCTTCCAAGGATTGCGTAGTAAGCTGCTTCAAAGTCAGCGACTTCAAAGCTAACGTTCTCTGTACGAAAATTCTCCCAAGTGCCGAAGGTGACTGGAAGAATGATTTGCCCGAGTGGCGTAGATGACAGTCCTGGGATGACTCCATGAAAAGGGACTGAACTTGGCTTTAATTCGGATCTTGGGATTTGCATCTTGTCCTGTGTCTTGGCAAAGAGGATATTGAGGGCACTGCCGCCATCAATGAGGACACGCTTGAGCTTGACGTTGCGGACTACCGGGTCTAGTACCAGGGGGTACCACCCCGGTTGAACCACTCGATTAGGATGATCCAAGTGGTTGAACGTAATAGCCACCTCCGACCATCGTATGTAACGTGGGACTTCAGGCTGAACTGCATTGATTTCTCTGTCAATCAATTTCTGCTTCCGTTTTGATTCGTATGCAAGTGGCCCTCCGAAAATGTGGTTTAACTCGGTCCTGTGGTCTTGGAAGGGTTCTGAGCCGCCGTTTGCATCGTCCTTCTTGGTTCCTGAGGTGCCGGCTTCGTCTGTTGGCTTCTGAAGTTGGGCAACATAATGCTCGGCGAAATGTTTGTAGATGAAGCAGTCCTTGGCCGCATGTTTGTGATTCGGGTGATGAGTGCATTGAGCGTTCATGATCTTGTCGTAGGCGCTTACTCGTGGACGCTGTTGTTGGTAGTTCGATGTTGCGGCGACCAGATACTTGGGCTTACGCTTGCAATCTTTTTGGCCGCCGTTGTCGTTGCCGTTGCCGTTGTCCTTCTTGGGGCGCCAACTATTCCCTGATTGCTTGTTTTGACATGATGATTTGATTGCGTCGTCCGACTTGGCATAGGAATTGGCTATCTCGAACATCTTCTTGACTGTCCTAGGAGGTTTACGCCCGAATTTGCCGAATAATAACTCATTGCAAACACCCTTTTGAAACGCGGCTATGATGACGTCGTCGGTAATGTCAGGAATCTTGTTTCGCTTCTCCGAGAAACGCCGAATGTAATCTTTTAAAGACTCGTCGGGTTTCTTGATTACGTTGTAGAGGTCGAAGTGAGTCCCGGGCCTTTCAAAGGTACCTTGAAAATTGGCGATGAAGTGATCCCGAAGAAACTCACTCCAAGAATCGATTGAACCTCTGGTCAACTTATGAGCCAATTTCTGGCTAAGTCGGCGAGAGCGACTGGCAGGTAATTTGCCATGGCTTTGCTATCTCCTCCTGCTGCGCGAATTGCAAAAGTGTAGACGGTCAACCATGACTCAGGGTCAGTTTTGCCGTCATATTTCTCGATCCCGGTGGGCTTGAAACCACTCGGCCAATTCACTCGACGCAGGTCCCGAGTGAATGCGGGTACTCCTTCGTCGTAGTTGTCAGGGAATTCCTTCGATCTTCATAATAAGACCTGTTGCGCTCGCGATAACGCCGGTCGAGTACCTCCCTCAAATCACTCAGCGCGGGCCTTCGAGAGTCGCTCTGGTAACTGGAGCTGTTGTCATAGCGGATTCGGTCATGGACAAGTGGTCGGCCGAGACACCTCTCGCGAGAGTCGGCCGACTGGTCTCGACGCTTCCAGGTTGCATGATGACGGACGTTGTTAGACTTGCCAGGGGTCTTACTGTGCTCAGGTCTTCGGTAATCTTTGGATCGCAGTGGTGGGAGACGACTACCATCGGGTGTTTCGGCAATGGACTTGGTGACTCCCCGAGCAGTGCCCGTGGGAGCGCCGAGTGGGGCTGTATCAGCAATCATGGTCTTGACTTTGTCTAGGATTGGAGTCATGTTGGGGGTGCTACGTCCATGACGGTGTTTGTCGGTGACATGGGACCGGGGGTATCGAGACCAAAGGGAAGGGTGGCCACAGGGATCCACGTGGCCCGTTCCCCCGGAGGGGTCGGGCCCAAGGGTGACGTGGCGGCTGCCCTCCCGGTTTACCCCCGGGGTCGAGCTGCTCCCATTTCTGCCCCGAGGCCTGGGGCACCCCGACCCCCTGTGGCTTTGGTGCCATGAGCGCAGGTTAGGTGAGCTCGACAGAGCCCACCAAACCACATTTATGGCGGTCCAGACGGGCGCACTGCGCCGCATTTAATGTGGCGTGGCGCGTGCATATCCGGTCCGTGACCGGTCACGATGAGTGACCGGTCGCAGACCGGTCAGATCGCGGGTTAGGTGGTGCCAGGATGCCTGTGTGCCGCGCGCGCGCCAGGCGGCCTGGTGCACGCCACGCCCCGTCCCATCAGAATGATGAGAGCCCTCAGTCTCTCGTCTCTCAACGGGAGTTGGTATGCCAACTCCCGGAGTTGATATGTCAGCTCCGGTCAGATTCTTTTCCGATTCCGGCGCAGGCGGGACGCAGAAGTCACCCGTCATTTAATGAAGGTTGAAACGGGCGTCCCCCGGGAAGGGTCGGCTGACCGAGCGAAGGCGTGCTGCGACGTCTGTCAGAGGCTGCTTCTGGCGATAGGATAGCCCTAAATGTAAAAGAATACTCTCTTTCTTAGGCAGCTCGTGGCCCATATGGTAGCCCCTTGACATATAAAAGGAGGCCCAGGCCTAAGAAAAGAGGAGGCTGGCCGGAGACTCTCCGGAGACTCTGGCTGGACTCTCTCTGGATTCCATCATACTCTCAGATCTACCAGAACACAGGAGTAGGGTATTACGCTCCTTAGCGGCCCGAACCTGCCTAAATCGCCTGCGTCCACGCGTTTTTCCCGTTGAGATCCCACAGATCAGGGGCTAAGAATTCTACCTTGCGCCCCCGGCCGAACCGGCAAAGGGGGACCTGGTCTCCCGGTGAGGAGTTTCACGCTCCGTCAGTGTCGATGAGGGTGAGAGCGACGACCCGTTCTGCTGGGGCGTTAGGAAGACGTTGGTGTTGTCGACCTGGGTCTGAAGTATGGCGTCGTGGGCGGAGCGCCCGGCTGCCCTCAGATCTCGCCTTCTCTTGTCGTTATCTTCTTTCTGCTTAAGTTCCTCCTCCTTGCGCTTGCGCTTCTCTTCGAACTTGGCTCGTTCCTCTTCTGCAGCCCTGCGGGCCACGGCTGAGTCGGTCTCTCCTATTTCAGCCATGAGAACGTCGAAAAATAGCGGAGTGTAGTTGTCGTCGAAATCAGAGTTGTTGATGTCCTCCGTGGAGATATCATAAAGATCATCGAAGTCAGAAGAGCTGATGTAGTCGGCGATCTCAGTGGATGAGCACGATCCAAGAGGTTGAATCACGACGGCGATCTCCCTGGAGCCTGGACCGCAGTGCAGCGCCGATGCGAAAAGTTCTCCCGAGTGGTTTGGATCCGACTCGGAAGAGAGAAGTCGAAGAAGGTCTCAGCGGCGTTTGGTAACCCAAACGGCGCCGAGTAGTTTTCTCCTCCTGATTGGTTCGAATCCGAGTCAAGTAGAGAAATCTTGCCGAAGCTGTCGGTGATGAAGTCGAGGCTGCCGAAGCGGTACGCCTGTCCTGGTGGGAAGGCGAAATCGTCGATGCCTGATGTAGATCCCATCGCGCTTGTTGGCGAGAAAAAAACTTGATGCACCCTTACCTGGCGCGCCAACTGTCGAAACTTGATTTCGGCAATAAGAAAAGGGGTAGCGCACAAGTGCCAAACATAATGGGTTAGTAGACAAAGAGATTTAGACACGTTCAGGCCTTCTATAAAGAAGTAATACCCTACTCCTATTTTGGGGATTGTATCCGCCGAGTTATATATTGATCTCATGATCAAGTTGTGTATGAAGAAAAGCTTAGCTAATTGTTATTGCCTCTATATCCCTCAAGGGACGTCCTGCCCCCTCTATATAGGTTCAGAAGGCAGGCTCATAAGTCGGAGACCAAACCACATACAGTATAGGACTCCTAGTTTTACCCATAACACTCCCGACTTAGGACTATAAGCCGTTACTTAATACACAAGGTAACGTAATACTTAAGTTCTAAGCCTATTACATGATTATCACTCATAACATATCTCATATAATCAGTCGGATAAGCTAGCCGTGTGGATATATGGTACCCACAATCTCCACATAATATGTTACTCCACCAACATGCTAGTTTAAATTTAACCTCTACAAATTATAACAAAAATAACAAATTTAACTCTAATTAGTATACATATATTCACAGTTCAATTTGTTGTTTTTGCTACAGCTTGTAGAAATCGAATTTAAATTTGCATATTTGTGGAGTGATATATTTCATATAAATCTATCTTGTCATTTTTTCATAATCATTAAGTTGACATGCAATAAGAGTAAACATCCACCCGAGTGATTAGAATCCATCTCCGGCCGCATTACGCTTGTGCTCGAGCCTTAGGCTCGCTTCCACCGGCCCAAACACATCTGAGCCGTCCACACTCGAACGGGTCCCCAGAGAGCGGATGGGCCGGCACGTGCCTGGCTATCCCGTTCCGGCCCAACATAACAAAGCCTCGGTGGGCCGTAATGCTACTGGCCCATACGTTGCATGGGCATTAGGCCCGTTGCCAACCTACACAAAATTCATTTGCAGAGGAGACCTTTTCTTTTCTTTTCTTTCTCCGTTTTTCCCCCTTAAACCAAGAATACTGAACACGTATGCATAAATGCGTTACGTATGCTTTATATCTATCTCTTGGACCGGCTGTCGTAGTCGGCGTCATGCCCCCCGGCCGCCGCCGCCGCCGCCGCCGCCGCCTCGTCGTCGTCGTCGTCGGGGACGATGTCGAAGCGGTGGTGGAGATGATGCTGGTGGAGGATGGAGTGGAGCTCGACGGGGGTGGTGGAGAAGGATTTGATGATGTGGTCGAGGGCGCCGTGGCGCGGCGCCGTCGGCTTGGGCAGGCTCAGCCCCTTGTGTAGCTGCTGCGCCCTCCGCTGCGCCGTCGCCGGCGCCATCTCCACCTGCCCCATCAGCCGCGCCACCCCTTGCGCCTCCTCGTCGTCGTCGTCGCCGCCGCCGCCTTTCCCCGCCGGCTTCTTCTTCGTCCTCCGGTACGCCATGTACAGCGCCAGCTGCGCCGTCCCCAGCGCGAACCCGATTGCATTCGGAATCTATATATGCATATACATTAGAACCAGTTAATATATGCTGCAAAGCTAGCTAATTAAGCACCTTGATGATGTTAATGCGTATAGGAGTACGTACTCCGATGAAGTAGTCCTTGACGAGCAAGGAGTAGACGCTCCAGACGCCGCCGTTGAGGAAGAGGAAGAAGGAGAGGGAGAAGGGCATGTACTCCACGCTCCTCGTCTTCACCACCGTCCTCTGCACGTACGTATGCAAGATGAACACACCACCGGAAAATTAAGCACCGGTGGTTAACATTTAAACAGCAGTAAGCATCTTAATTTCAAGCAACCTGAAAGAGACAAAAGGCCAGCAGGAGAATTCGAAAAGACGGAACAGTCACGTTCAGATGCTTGTCCTAAAGAACAGAACAATGCAACATGGCACCACAGTAGCCGGATGGATGATTCAATGCTATGTGGGACATCAGCTACGTGGATCTAGGTGAGTGGTCTAGTTCTAGGAAGATGGAATGCGATCTTCAGAAACGTTACTGCTTTTCTATGCTGCTATAAATCGAAGAGAACGACATGTAACCAAACACTCCTTGATGACAGAATGATAGAATGACGGATCAGTAAGGAGATGCAAGCGTTGGATCGATCTCCACACTGGGCGTTCTCCACCACAAAATTCTCACCAGATATTGGTGAATAATTTGTACTACTATAAAACTCGTCAGACTTAATTGCATTTATCTTTTGAAGTGTGTCACTCTCTAACTTTTTTTGTGATGAATTTGACAAGTTTTGCTGGTGGATGTGAAAGGGGTGAGTGAGTGGTCGTCTAGCTTACTGACCATCGCGGCCATCGGCGCAGCGTACATGCCGATGGTGAGCGCCGCGCACAGCACCCCGACCACGAACAGCCGGACGCCGCCGTGCAGCGCCACCAGCGCCACCACCACCACCGCCGCCAGCGCGCCCACGTTCACGGCCAGCACCACCTTCGCCATCTTCGCCTGGAAATTTAACCAGAAAATTGCCCCCGTTCTTCAGACAATTCCGCTATGCCGATCGGCGACACGAGCCATGGATGGATGCAGAGTACGTGCCTTGGTCTCTTTAGGGGCGTAGGCGAGGTAGAGCGTGACGTAGATGGCCTCGAGGGCGGCGCCGGCGCCGTTGACGGTGACGATGAGGAGGCCGCCGGGCTTGAGGAGGCCGTAGAATGTCCACAGCGAGGTGCTGAGCAGCGTGGCCACGTACGGCAGCCACCTGAAATCCTCCGTGCTCTTGCTCCTCACGATCCTCCGGAAAGTCGCACTAATTAATCAAACCCAAAACCAACGATCACATCAAATCAATCGATCAAAGCTAGCACACGAACTTGAACAGCATCAGCTCTTGACAGTGCTAATTAACACATGCATGGGGCGATAATTGATATAGCTGAACTCACATTGGGGACGCGAACACCAATATGGAGATTATGTTCCCTGTCTCACGCAATTGATCAGGCAGCAAAGATTCAGAAAAGACAAGGAACTGAAGAAAATTAGCTACAAATTAATATCGTGCTACTACTGACCTACGATTCCGATGAAGAAGCTTGGATCCGCCATTGTTGGAGCTTCTTGAACAGAGCTAGTACAGCTTACACGGATAAGAAGCCAAGAGATGGAGGAGTAGTATCTCAGACAAAACGACGACGAATATATAGCCCAAAAGTTTGTTTGGTGCAGCAGTGACACTAACACTAGCAGGTGTTCGGCTAGGACTTTTTGGGACACAAGGGTGGGACCCGCACCATACCGGCCGGTCGGTCGCGGCGCGTAACGGAGCGAAGAAATCCATCACGAACTCTTGCTCGATCGATCGAATCGATCCAATCGTCACATCGTAATTCCAGGTTGGGGTTTCCTAATTCCTACTTCTACGTAATTCATAGCCGAAGATGCTTTTAGTTTTGGTTGGGTAGGGTAAACAACCGGTAACTAAGCTATAGCTTAGGCTTAGGCGGATCCTCCGGGTCGACGGGAACCTAGTGCTAAACTTTCTTGGGTTCGTTAGGCACCTTTCCTGTTTGATTGATTCGATCAGCTGCCTCTCCGTCCGCGACGACTCGAAATCCACCAAAGCTCCAGTGGCGTTTGGACACGACGGCACTATAAGCTTACTACTACTCCACCGCGAGGGCGCCAAAAGGCAATAGACGCTAGTATCCTCTCGTCCTAAAATATAACACAATTTAAATAAACGTGACATATTTTAATACAATGAATCTAAATAATTTTGAATGAATGTGACACATATTAATACTATAAATATAAAAAAAATATGTTTAAATTTATAATACTATGATATGTCATATTTATTATAAAAAATTATATTTTATGACAGAGAAAGTACTATCCAACTGGAAATGACGCCTTCTGCCATGAATATGGGTCAGAATAATAACAGATTGATGAATGGTCTCACCGGGGGAGGAAAAGGGGCGCAGGCAGGCAGCGCGGGGAAGAAGAATAAGGCGCACGTTCTGGAGACTCGAGGGATGACACGTCGCGCCGGAGTGGGAGCAAGTCTCGTGCGCTGGCTACCAAAGAATCGGAGATTATCCCGTCGCGAGAGGCATTGCTGACGTGTGTTTGTGGTGTCCGGTGGTGTGGCACCTGTGGCCTGTGTAGTACTCCCTTAGTTCAATTAAAAAATTAACTTAATATATAATTTAATATATTTTAGTATTATCAATTTGAATAAAATATATTTAAATTTATAATTTTTAAATATATCATATCTCGTATGAGTTTACTTTTTACGAAACGGAAGGGGATAGAACTGCAGTGCAGTATCACGTTTCAGCTGCTGCTCCATTTCCCGGAGTAGGTAGCTTGATGGAGTCATGGCCGGAGCTGTAGTGTTTCGCAGTAGGTTCTTTTGCTTTTGCCTTGTGCGAATACGACTGGATGAGAGCGACCACGCACGCGCGCGCGCGGTATCAGGCGTTGTTGCAACATGCGTGCGTGCCATAAGGAGCCAGTGCCACGCACTCTCGACCGCATGTTCGGATCATCGGATGTTATCATGGCGGCCGGTGCTCTTTCTCCAAGCACGAGTGCGCTTATTAGCATTTTCATGCATCGTAGGCTCGTTGGTTAGGCAGGCCGGACTTAAAAGACAGTACTCCCTTCGGTTTGACGTTTTGAACAAACGACCTCTAAAATATATATCTTTTAACTATGTCTTTTTATTATAATATATATGATAAATATATATATATATATATATTGAAAGACAAATATATATATATATATATTATTTTAGTGTCTTTAAACTAAAATTTTTAAAAGTTATTGATAATTAAAATTATAAAAGTTTGATCTTAACTTTATCTAAAATGTTAAAAAATTATGAAATCGGAGGGAATAAGATGCTATAGCGCGTATTTAGGAGGCTAGTCAAATCTTAGCTTCCAAGTGTCCATTTAATTTCATCTTCATATTTTATAGAGCTAATTAGATACCATTATCATTCGCCTATTTATAACCATGCCGTTATAATACATCTAAAATTTGATCCATGCCACTTATCTCTTAGGCATGTTTTTTGAGTTTATTTTCTAACATATTTTTTATAACCATGATACCCCTGTCTCTATTCCTCACATGGAGCATACCTCTTAGTTTCATCTTCTTCCTTCACCCTCCTCTCTCTTCTTCATCTCTATACCTGTCCTTTCAGGGCTCCTCTAATGACAAATAAGACGAGGCCCCACGGTGAAAACAATGGTAATATAAAGTTTCAATTTTTTGTATTTAGTTGCTTCCCCGCCCTTTAGAAGGGACTTTTAAAAAGTGCCCTACCTTCCCAGAAAACGGGAAGAGTATATACTAAAAAATTGATGTGTCTGTTGACGCACTCATTATATAGCATGTTTATATGTTTATTAAGGTGTCCATTAGTTTATTGCATATACTTTATTTTATAGAGATAAGTTTATTTTTTAAAAAAAGTGCTATGACACCAATATTTATCAAATAAACTCTTAATGGGGTGTTCGGTAGTGTTAATTGGTAGCCATCAGCTACAGTAAATACAAAGAAAATATATGGTGGTAGCTGCAACTGTAGCAGCTGCCGAACAAGCCCAATGTTATTTTAGCTTTCTATGTAACCACTATCTTAAAATATTATAGTGTTTTTAAGAAAATACATAAAATATGATATGGTCTTCTATTTTTCCTAATGTTCACATTTCTTTTCTCCATATTCATATATCTTTCTTTACTTTTCCTCTTCTATTTATTCTTCTTTTAGTGACCAAATGAACATATGAAGGGGTACAATGAGAAATACACCAAGATATGTTCAAACAGAGTTTTAGTCAGATCCTGACATTGTACTCTATAAATAAAATCATACGAAAATTGAAGAAGACATGTGTTTGTTTCTGTCACAAATATAGTTAAATTGGTTAGGTTCCTATCGTAGAATGTGTCTATCTGAATTTAAATTTTAAGCTTGACACGAGTATTTGTATTTATGATTAATTGTTTTTTATGTGACGTAACCGTCGACAACAAGACGCTTATGTTGACTTCATAAATTTTAAGGTACGTTGGTCTAGTCGAACTTATAGGGACAGGGTGCACATATGTTTTTTCATAGCAGCAATTATACGCATGTTTATATGAGCGCGTACGTCTGTGTACGTCTGTGTGTGTTTCGAAAAGAAAAGTTTAGCCATTCTTTTCTTCAACGGAGAGCGAAGACTCATCTCTCTCTTTCTTCTTTCTTCCTCTGTTATCTCCGATTCTCCGTTGCGCCATGCTGCTGCGCACGGCGGGTCACGGCGTGGATATGCTTGAGCATTGTGCGCGCCGGCTGGATGGCGTGACCTTGTTCATGTATAGTTGCCATCGGTCCTGGATGCCCTTCACGGTTCCACAGGCTCTCATAGGCTTTAGACTACAGAGGATTAGCACCACTCTTATCGCACAGACGCACAAGGAGAAGGTTGTGATCGCCGATTGTACTGTTCTTTGCCATTTTTACCTTGCTCTCTACCTTTGAAAGGTTAGATATAGTGATTTTTATTTTTAATCTATGATTCTTTTTACCAGGTCCTTATTTTTTAGCTCTTCCGTGATTTTCCATTACCAGATTCGTTATTGGAATAGTTGAAGGAGAAGTAGAAGGCTGAGATTCCAGAAGCCACGGAATTTCTCCTTTTATTTCAGAATCCTAAAGGCTCTAGATTTGCCTTGCATTTTTTTCTATTAGCAAAATACCCGTGCGTTACAACGGATAAAAAAGATATTAGTAGAGCCTACATAATTTTTTGGTTTTTTGGACTAGGTAAGACTTTCTTCAATATTCGGTTGGGATCATGAAACTTTACAAGTATTTTAGCGTAGGACATATATACTGGCAATTAATAGCAGACTCTTAGAGTTGTTAATAAGATACATTTGCTGACATAGAAGATAGAAGAGAAAAGTAAGAAACATCATTGTTATGCATGACAACAGTTTAACATCACTCTTAACGTTTATAAAAAAAACATTGTTGCATGATAATTAAAAAAAATGAAATATGATAAAAAATTGTTTCGATGCATTCGTTGTTAGAGTTTTTTGTTGTATAGTTTTTAAATAGACTGAATCCATACACATGCTCTACCTTTGAACATGATGTTCACTCATTTAACCTTGATCATGGAATCACTTCACCCTTAAATTAAAAATTAGTGAAATAAAATCATGTAAAGCGCAATCAAATTCATCCGTGATCCCTGGTTTCTCTTGCTACACACATTGTAATGTTATCAGGCCTGGCCCGCCCATTGACTCGATCAATGGTCTTTGTCATAGTCGAATCATGGTCAAAGGATGTACATGATGTTTTAATATATTATTAGGCATAGTTTTAATATACTAGTTAAGTGCCCGTGCGTTGCAACGGGAAAAGGTTGATATTATGTTACAGCACATGAACAACAAAAATGGATGAATAAAACACCAGAGCCAAGTGTCGATACGTACGTTGTAAAAAAAAAAGTACACCAAGTGCAATTCATACCATTCGAATAATATCAAAAATCATATTAGATCGTTGCTATGACCTCCCCTCCTTCACATCTGAGTTATTTTTTCTCTTCTTTCTTTGTCTGACTGAATTCTAAAAATTACAAAAATACATGTATATAGATATGAAAAACTATCAGAAATTAACATCAATTGAAATTGACCACTAATATCACCTGATCCTATCAATGATGCAAGGACAAGCATATAATAGTTATACTGATTACAAAGTTTTTCGTCCGATGCATATTTGTTCCCTTCCCTCCCCTCACCATCGCTGGAGCCGGCCGCCGGATTCCGTACAGCTGCAAGGAAGGCGAAAGTGGTGCTTCCTTTCCCTCCTCCGCATGGTCGCAAGCAGCTCACGAGGCAGGTTTGTCAGAGGTTGTCGACCTCTCACGACAGCAGTCTGGAGGTGCCCAGATCCGGCTTAGGCATGACCGGCAGCATCAGTTCAACTGGCGACGGCTTTTCACGGCGATGACGGTGGCAGCACAGATGGTGACAAGCGGCTAGAGGCAGAGAGGACAAACATGTGGTGACATAGCAATATCCACATGCATGATGCGTCTGCCATGTGCATTTCCTTGTTTCCATCAACTGGTAGTTGTTAATGGATCCAAATGTCCAACCCACTGCTATTTCTTCCTGCAAATTCAGTCATTTTCTCATGTTCAGACCAAACAAACTATGTTGCAGTTCAGGAAGCAAAAATAAATGTTTTTCAAAGAAAAAAATTATGTTAAGAAGATGCATGTCATAATTCTTGTCTTCATTGCCAGTGCTACAAAGGCATATTCACTGAAGCTCACTCAGTCCTTTCGGGAGGTTGCGAATCTGTGCACAAGCAAAATGTACATTTAAGGATGGTTGGTGACTAATTTACAAATGGATTAGTGACTAAATGTTTCTTTCATGTTCTCAATGTAAAGTACAAACTGACTAAAAAAAGGTACAGAAAAGCTGCTCACAATACTCTGATGCCATGATCTGTAGGCAAAGGAGATGATGGTAGATTATGAGCTCTAACGGAAATTGACATCTGCTTGATTACCTACTACTCATTGATCCTCCAAACATGGCACAAATCAAGGTATCGGACAACAATATGACATATCACTGAATTTTCAATGTAGATGCCTAACAAAAAAATTAAAAAGCGTAGATAGTCAAATGAATCACAACCATCTACAGGAAAAGAGAAGACCTACCGCCTGCGTCCGTCCTGACCGCTATTTATATAGTCCAGCAGGATACTCCAATGATTATAGGTTGCATGATAAGTTCACCACCAAGTTTACTATTTAGTCCAACAGGATACTCAAATGATTATATAGGATGCATATATACAAATAAATTACTATGTTCACATTAACAAATAAATCATAGGTACAACTAATAATTGAAAGAGGTTTAACTGTTTTTAGGAATGATTAGACCATGTGATAATTAGCTTTTGGATAGGGAATGTTAAAGTTCTCCTGAAAACAAAGCAACTAAGTAATGTTAATACTACCAAACAACTGGAATTGTTTTCTTAATAAAATTTTTATGTGATGATTCATTGCAGGTTATTAAAAAGAGTTAAAATGTGCGTACAAGCGTAGATACTACGTTTATCACATTATGAAATTAAACTGAAGTAACTACTGGTTTCTTTATTTGAATAGAAGTCACGTGGGTTGCATTTTTAGGGGTAGCTATTAGGTTCCTGCCAATATATATAATTTGAGAGATGCATGAAAATAACAAGATATGTATCAAAGCAAGACAGGTTGCATTGAAAGAGGATCCGAAATTCTGAATAACCTGATGTTGATGTATCAGCATCATTGCTGTCAGGGGCATCATCAACGTTAGGAAATATTGCTTCAATATCAGGACAGAGATCAACAAAAGGAAATACTGCATTAATAGCAGCAGCATCAATACTATTACTGGCAACCTCTTTATCTTCAGTCATGCATTTTAGTAACCGGTCGTGTTAAGATTATAGACTAAGGGAGAACAGATGGATAACTATACATAAACAAGAACCTCCAGACGTAACATACCGATATGAAACACATTGCAAGCGGTGAGATGGCTACTGATAATCCATAAGAGAGATTTAAAAAAAAATAATGCCACAGGTCTCCGATTTCAGCACAAGCCTCATTGAACTGCAACATATCAAAGATGGCTACCAGTATGAGTAAATCTAATAAAAACAATGTTGAAACAAGGCCATGCAAAACAGAAGATTCTCAAACCTCAGAGCTTAAAATATCTGTGGGGGCATTCTTCAGCTTTAGCTTAATCTTCTCAAGGATAAAAATTCCTTTTCTGCATTTTTCCTCTCGTATTTGAGAAAATGGCTTTCCTTCAATTTTGTCAGCAGCCCGAAGAAACAAGTACTTAAAAATATCATCCATCCTTTTGAAATGTAAGACATAATTCTCCTCTGAATCTTGACAGATTGTTGCATTGTCCGAGAAATGATCACCCTGATATGTATCAGAGATCGATTTTGGATCCAAAACTGACAGCAGCTTCGTCCAGAAACCCCCTTCCGGATGCTTGTTGCGCATGTGTTGCAAGAGCAAATCGATGTCCGGGATCTTCTTGCCAACGCAGTAGGGACAAATACAGAACCTCCATGACTTGTTTTTCTTGACAAAGTTGAGTGCATCAGATATGGTCTTTGCAGCCTCCTGGTCATCTTGATAGAAAACATCAGTGTTCATGCAAAGAGTTGAGTCCCACCAATCGAAAGCTGTCCTGCTTCTCGCTTGCCAATGAGCACCAGTAGTCTCTACACGACAAGACTCGCTTCTGGAGCAAACTTTTGAGCTCTGTGCGGATATAAGATTTCCTATCTTCAGGCTTCTCTCCGGGGATAGATCCAAAAGGCACATCCTCCTCCCTAGGATCAGTAGTCTCCTCCATACAGATTGCCCGGTCACGCTCCAATTCCACAGAACAATACTTCCCCAGGACAAACCAGAGCTTCGCAAGGAACATGGCAATCTCAAGCGAATTACTGAACTCTTCAACCAAATTGTTCAAGGCGTCGAGGATGCCATTCAGAAACAGCTTCTTGTCAATGTTTGGATCGAGGCCGTGTGCTAAGTCCAACTGATGTATGCGTCGTGTGGGTCAAGTGCGCGCGTGCCGAGTAGTCGAAGCGCTCGACGAGCGCTTTCTTCGCTCGCTTCTTCGCAGCGTTGACTACCGCCTTCCCCGCCGGCGCCGGGCAACCCGACAGGGCCGAATTGAGCGAGCGGTAGCGCAGCGGGTTCAACGTCCTCACTGATCCACCGGATTCAGGCACCGACGAGCGGAGCTCCGACGAGAGACGGCCCCCACGGCAGGAAGCTGGGCCGAGCTGCGGCGGGCTCTCGCAGGGCGCGGCTGGTAGCGCGATCCCGTCGATATCGGAGAAGTCGGTGAAGGTGGACCCCATTCGGACTAGCAGCACGACGCGGCGTCATCCTCGGTAGAGGCGGACGTGGATGACGACGACGGGCAGGACTTGGCCCGCACGGGCGTCGGCAGGCGCGGGTATCCCCTCCGCGGGCGGCGTGCGTTGCAGCGTGGAAGCGGTGGAGAGGGAGATGGAGGATAGGAGGTTGAACCACCGAGAAGAGCTGTGGCGCCACACATCCTTCCCCTTCCAATCTCAGCCACCACCACTCGAGCTCCCACCCCATGAGGCCAGATCGACGATGAGGGGAGGGGAGTTGGCGGTGTTCCCATCGGTTTGGGGTCGGCGGCGCTTGCGTCGGGAGGGACTTGAGGTGGTGGTGCGACGGTGATCTTCGAGGCGACAACGGCTGTGAGGGGAGGGAGGCGGAATGGTGGTCAGCGGCGGAGACCGAAGACCTGTGAGGTAGCGGTGGCGACGCGGATCGGCGATGCGCGACGGACATGGAGGGGCTTAATCGCGGAGAAGGTGGGGAGAGGGAGGGGGAGGCGATGTGCGAGGGACGGAGGGGAGCGGGCGGAATGGGGCGGGGAGAGCGGGGGAGCGGGCGACGGAGGTGAGTCTGCCGCGCGGACAACTCACGCCAACGGCGACGACGAGCGGCGGCGGCGGCTGGACGGAGGCGGTTGGATTGGATCGGGAGGCCGTGTGGGCGAGGACGGCTTTTCTGGCGCGCGGGGAGGGGGGGTTTGGCGTCAAGCGCGATGCGAGTATAGACAGCTAGGTGGGCCGTCCGGGCTGGCACGGCCCACGGAACGACTGGGCACGGCCCGTTACGGCCCGTGTCCTGTAGCGGGCCGTGCAGTGCCGGCCCGCGTGCCGCGTGCGCGGCCCAGGCACGGCCCACCACGCTGCCGTGCCGTGCCGGGCCGGCACGGGCACGACTCAGCACGCGGGCCGGCGGGGGCACGTGGGCCGGCCGCAGCCCGGGAGGAAAATAGAGAAAAAAAAGGAAAATATGGAAAAATAGGGGAAAAAATAAAAAAAATATGAAAAAGCAGTGAGGAAAATAGGGAAAAAATTAAAAAAAGAAAAATAGGGGAAAAATTAAAAGAAAGAAAAAAAAAGGGAAAATAAAAAATATGATTATAATTTATAAAAAATAGGAAATTAGGGAAATAAATATAAAAAAGATGATTAAAAATAATAGGAAAAAGATAAATGCAAGTCGTGCCGAGCCGTGCTGGGCCGGCCCGCTACAGCAGCCGTGCCGTGCCGTGCCGGCATGTCGGGCCGTGGTGTTAGCCCAAGCACGGCCGGCCTCCACGAGCCGTGCCGGCCCGGCACGCCGGTTAACGGGCCGTGCCGTGCCTGGGCCGGCTACAGTATCGACGTGCCGGGCCGGCCCATGTGCCCCCGGCCCATTTGGAGGTGTATAGATACGAGATCAGAAGGATAGGGAGCAGGCTGGTCCGTTTGATTATGTGGGAGGATTCTAAAATAGACGTCAGTTAAATTGATCAGGACTCACCACCACTACTACGGATTTTTTTAAGCAGTAAAGATGTTTATCGAGTATGCAATGTTGTAGCTAGTGTTCTCGCTAAATACATGGTTCATGAGTTGGTGTTGTGTGGGTTGACGACGCGTCAGAGATAATTCGTTCATTCATTTATACATTATCCAGATTCATAGTACTAGATGTGTCACATCCATCTAAAATTTTTTATATTTTGGGACGGAGAAAATACTGAACAACAGTTAATAAATTCGTTGACTTATTAAAAAAAAGAACTTATACATATGCCACTAGAATATTACCATAGATTTCTTCCCCTCACTCGTATAGCCCTATGGTTTCCCTAGAATCGAGAAAACGTGTTCCCATAGTCCGTTTTCTGCGAATAGAAGCGCCTTAACGGTAATCCCTCCTCCCTACCACTCCACAACATCCCTTCTCCTCTCCAACCCTCTCTCCTCAGTCCTCCTCACCGTTCAACCGCTCAAGGATCATCAAGGATGTGCTCTTGCGCGCGACTCCCGCACCCAGCCTTGCAACCCGCGCCCGCGCCGCCGCCTCCAAACCTCAAGCCCAAGCCCGCCCACACCACGCGCGGCCCATGCCCATTCCTCCGCACCCTCGTCGCGCGCGCGGCCCCGCGGCCGGACGACGCGACGGCGCCGGCGCCGTCGTCCACCTTCGACTTCCTCGCGCTGAAGCGGGAGCTCGAGGAGGAGGAGGAGAGGGAGGAGGTGGCTGTTGAGCCGCGGGAGGGAGGGGGCGGAGATGGGTTTGCCAGTGAGGACGATGGCCACGGGGAGGCGAAGAGGAGCGGCGGTGGCGAGAGCAGCGGCAGAAGGAAGAGGCGGCAGATGGCGAGGCGGTCGGGGCTGCTCGCGAAGCAGGTGATCAGCGTCAGCTCGGCGCGGAGCCTCGGGTTCGTGTCGCAGCTCTGGGTCGACGCCGCGTCGGTACGGTCTGCTGCTGCCTGCTGCATTTTTGTTTCAGTTTGGGTTGTTACCTTCGCAGTTCGTGACTAACGAATGACGATTAGTTTCCATACATTATAGAATACCTAATTCCCTATGGTATATTGTGCCTAGCTGAAACAGAATTTATGCTGTTTGGATTGGCACTACTATGTAGTTTAAACTCCATATTTTTTTAGTGTAACGTGTAAATGATCTAATCTGACAACGTTATGTAAAATTGTTCTACATTAGTGTGTATTTGTTAGTTGCTTAGTGGATTCTTTTTCTGTTCAGCATTTTTATTTCTTTCATGGATAGGGCTAACTAGCTGTTGATGTATTGTAGGCCGTGGTATGTATATAGGCAGTTGTGACTATGCTTGGGGAAGCTATGGAGTTCAATGTTGCCATACCAAGTCTAGAGAACCCTAAACAATTGCATGCTAATGGAATTGACTAGCACACAGGCATGAATATAAGATCAATGGGTGAATAGAAATGTTGCACACAATACATATCTCAATGCAAAAGTACTGATGTGCTCTTCGACAGGGGGTAGTTCCATACTTCTGTTGTAGATCGGCATTGTAGTTTGTTTCTGGTCTGCTTTGTAAGGTTGGGATGGTTTCACAAATGGAGTGCCAACTAGGGAGATGGGGGTAGGAGGACTGCAGGAAGGGTTTCAGTTCATGTTTTGATTTACTGTACCAGACTACCATTCATCGGCTTCTATTTATGCTCGATCTATATTTTTACACCCCTGGCTCTTTTTTTTTTGAAAGACCAATCCAGTGGTTGGCATTGTATTGATAGATGGAACAAAACAGCCAAGTGGCTGGGTATGAACAAAATTTTACATATGGGCGGCAGGCAACATGCACACCCTCACCCACAGTTCATCAGCTAGGCAATAATCTTGTAATGTTTTTTTTGCTCCTCCCATGCTCCAAATGTTTAGCTCATCAGATATTAGGGTGATTACTTGCTGCACCGATGACTCCCTCCTGCTGGAACATTCTCCTGTTTCGCTCCTTCCATATCTCCCAAGCAACGAGTATGAAAATCGATTGTAGTCCTTTGCTTGTGGCTCGATCAGTGCTCCTTGTTCCTTGTATCCACCAGTCCATATGAGGTGTGCACCTTGCCCACCTGGAGATGATGCTCGTTTGGCGCAGCTTGCTCAGTCCTGCACTCCAAATTTGTGTAGAGAATAGGCATTCAAAAAAAGGTTATTTACCATCTCCAAATTCCTAAGGCACAGCTGAAAAAAATAGTTATTGGGCATCCCTGGCTTAGACTGGTTAGTCTAAATCACAACTAGACTATTTTTTCCTTTATTTCCCAGCTCACAATAGACAAAAAAGCCAGTATTGATTCCTACTCTGCACATCGAAGAAGAGGGATGCAACGCTGAGATGATGGAGGAAGAGGGGTGGTGACCGCATTGCATAATTTTAGAGAGAATGAGAGGAAAAGAGGAAGATGAAACAGTGGCTTAGGCTTTTGAGATGGGTGGATCAGATTATGACATGGAAAGGTTTTGGACTTGGGATGGCATGGCATGTTGATGAACATTTTTCCTGAGTGTGCCACCACATCAGCATGGACTGTCCACAAAACTAGATTCCCATGAAAGTTACACTGCCTTTTTTTTCTGTAGAGTGTAATACAGGCTCTCACAGAAGTAGAGAGAAGGACGCATGCTAGAAAAATGAAATGTGGCAGAGTAAAGATGGTTATCTTGCTTTTCAAAAAATAAGAAAACAAGTCACACTGACACTGCATAGTACTTACTCTTCAGTTAAGCACATATAAACAGTCAGTGAAGCTTCGCCCAGCATATTCATCAGTAATTCAGCATCAATCATCAACTCGTGAATTTTCTGTCTTGCTAATAGCCTGCAGTTTATCAATTGCACCTGTATATTAGAGAAAGTATCCCAGAAGTAGTTGAGTAACTTGCCAAGAATAGGTTTGGTGTTTATGAACGATTTCTCCAAGACCAAAAAATAGCACAGCAACTCTGCAACGTTACAAACCTTGTGGGTCTTATCCAAATTTCATCAAATCTGGTTTATTGTTTCAGACCACACTTCATCTACCCCATCCTNCCCCCCCCCCCCCCCCCCCCCCCCCCCCCCCCCCTTTGAGCTGGTTCTTAGGATTAGCTTGTTTGAAGAGACCTGTTCACCTGTTCATAGGCAATACACCCTTTTTGTATGTAGCTACTGTTAGTCAATGTTATTGTGTATGACCAGCACCTTGGTAGATTTGTTTATCTTCCATTTTTCTTCAGTGGATTGTCGCATTGGTTGAAGTGAGGCCAAGTTTGCTTTCGGGGGAAGCTGAGAAATTCCTTTTTGAGGACATATATCAGGTGCGATGCTCATGAATACTCGATTTATTTTCCATTTTGCCTTTATTCTTGCAATCCACATAAACATAAGAGCATATTCCTATCAATAATGCAACAGATACTTCATTTTCAATGATGTTTTTTTAGGAAAATCATTTTCAATGTACTAATTCCTTTTATAGGTTGGAGATGTTGTGCTTGTTGAGGATGAAACCGTGGTCGAGAATGAATTTAAACTAGTTGGACTGCACAGCTTGGTATGTTATTTTGCTGGATTCAAACAGAGGTTGCATTTCTATATCATGAATTTTGTTGTTTTAATCTAGGAAATCAGAAGTGAAATATATATACTGAAGGGGAAACACTATTCGACGCCATCTTTTATATAAAATTCTCATTGGTAGGGTTATCAGTGTAGCCTTCTGTAAAAAGAAACGTTCCTTTCTCTCCGTTGCGTGGGCAATATATGAACTGAGAAATACTGCATTTCATTGCTTATTTACCATTCTGGCTGAATTTTTTAGGTGGGCTACAATGTTGTTACATCTAGGAGGCGTAATGTTGGTAAGGTGAGTCTGTGTGGTCTTTAAGAGAGGTAATCTTGTAATTTGGATTTCTTATTTGCATCTGAGGAGTCCACTTAACATTGATGTTTTTAAGCTGCCTTTTCATTCTTTAGGTGCGTGGCTTCACCTTTGACATCAACACTGGTGCTATGGAGTCTCTCGAGCTTGACTCATTTGGGATTTCCATTGTCCCTTCTAGTCTGGTAATTTGTCTGGAAACCTTCTTGTCATCTTACATATAAGCGTGTTGAATCTCATGTTGCCTTCTCAGATTGCTTCTTTCTTTCCAGGTAAGCACATATTGCTTGTTTGTTGAAGATGTACTTGACATAGTTTCTGATACAATAGTGGTGCATGAAGATGCAATCTCTCGGGTTCAACGTTTAACACAGGTATGTTCTATGATTTTTCTGATAGAACTATTCAACTTAAAATTGCTGGTCAACCTGGAAATGAAATCATGATTGAATCAAAAACCTTATTGAGTGAAATATTCATCAATTGAATATCAGGGTATTTGGGCCACACAAAATATCCAAGGACCTGGCGGTCAGATGGATGAGTATGGTAGATATCGAAGGAGAAGAGCTCGGCCTGTTCAGAGACAAAATAGTCTTCGAAAGTCCAATGGCCGAAAACTCCATAGGAAAATGAGGGACCGAGATGATGACTGGGAACTACCAATGGACTATTGACCAAATAGTCTTCGAAATTCCAGTGGCCGAAAACTCCACAGGAAAATGAGGGACCGGGATGATGACTGGGAATTGCCAATGGACTATCGACACATGATGCTCGCTGGAGCATCAGGGAGAAAATTTTCTCATGTTCCACAGTTCCAGTGAATGCTTGTCAGGCGCCACAGTAGTATATATGACTATGCCTTTAGTTAGTTGTAGATATTGGAGGATCACGCACGGGTTTCTTTGGCTCGGTGGGTTGTTGAAAAGCGAATTCATTTGTAACACATTGATGGAATAGAACCCCCTTTTGAATGTACTGACACTGAGTGTATGTACGAGTAATCATGAAGGGCTACTGCACTCTGCTAGCATTGCTCTAGTCACTAGTCAGAATGTTCGGTTTTTACTGGTATTCAAGAAAGGAGTTTGGTTTTATCCAAAAGCGAAGAATTGGCCACTTCAAAAAATCTTATAGCCTCGTCGGTTGCCCACATTTCATAATAAGTCAAAACGATTTATTAGTAAATAAAAATTAATTTATTGGTAAAAATTTTATATATTTGTTCGTAATGATTTAAAAGTCAACGCTAAAAAAATTACGTTGAAAAAATATTAAAATCAAGTTTAAAAATTTAAATTTTGGTTTTTGCTTTAGTTTGTTAGGACAACTGATATGCTCTCAACGACTATAGGACAACTCACTCTATTAGAAGTAATATATATTGTCTTTTTTTTCCGTGTCCTGTGCCTTCAGCTAGTGCGAGATCCTCCTACCTGTCGGCGACTTGACTCACACAGTCACATGCTGCTTTGTACGCGCGTGTGACCGACGACCTGAACCGGACCCTACTACAGTACAAGTAGTGCGTTTTTAGTTCAGCGACCAACCCAACAGCATAAGCTTACGGACGTCGTAAAAAGGCCTTCTTACGAACGACTTCAAGCTGGAGTAGCGATGAAGTTGGAGTGGTGACGTGGAACAGTAAATAGCAGATCGTTGTTCGAGTCGGTGAGCCGATGGAATGGATGACAGCGTCGAGCCGTCGACTCATTTATTGGCACCATACTTCCGCTGCTGCCCAGATTTATGAACCCTAACTTTTCCAGCAAAGACACACTGTTCGTGGATCGGGACAGCTGCCGTAGATCCTGGATTAATTCCTGATGGAATACTACTTGTTCTTGACGGCGTTGATGCTACCTGCTCCTACCTCCTAGCCGCCATGGCTGAGGTATTATCTCTTTTCCTTCTAGTTTCAACGAGTCCTTAGAGTGTCAATGCGAGACTGAGCTGAACAAGCCTGAAGATGGTCGGTCTGCACTCTGCAGGCGATGGATACCAGGGAAGAAGCCGAGTAATCTTGCGGTGTTGTGGAGAAAAACCATCAGTCGACAAGTCCGTCCGTCCGTCCTCCACATGAGATACTCGCAACTTAGGACAGGGTAATTTTCGAAATAATGAAACCTGCAACAGAAACCGTCTACAGAACTAGCCCGTCACCATTGAAATATTGAATTGCGTTTTAGTACAGAGACTACATACACGGCGCCAGTTGCTGTGGCTCGCATCGCATACGTTCTGACTTTCACAAGACCAAAGGAACAGGACCAGTGATTATAGAATATTAGACATTCAGAGTTTCAGACTTCAGACTTCAGACTTGAGACTCTTGGGCTCGTATTCTAGAAGGGTAAACGTTTTGAGATGTTCTCATCTCACTCACCTTACTGTCACTGTCAGCCGGGCCCCATCTGGCCCAAGCAAGAAGCACGCGTGGATAGGGCAGGCGGGCCCCACACGCGGGCGCCACGACCACCCATCCAGACCACCGCGATGACGTGGCGTGAAGTCAACACGCCCATCTCCGGTCAACCTTCAAATCCTCCCGCTCCTCCCCTCCCCCGTTTATTTTACTACCAACCCGCTCACAGTTTGACCACGGGTTGTTCTCCTTCTCCCTCTCTCAGTAGTACACACAAGCAAAGCAAGCGCGGCGAGAAGTCTCCCCGCCGGGAGGCCCATTCACACCGGTGATTGGGTTGTAGCCTTGGGAGCAATTAAAGCTTCCTCCTGGTCAACCCAGCTCCGCTGCGAGGGAAGAATTGATCTGTTTTATAATTCTGCTCCACTGTTTGTTTCTTCGTTTCGCCGGCCAAACTTCCGAGAAGCGGAGCAGCAGTTGGGGAGAAAGGAGAGGAGAAACGACGGGCAGAAGCGGCCGAGGAGGTCTGGATTGACGGGTGGGAGGGAAAAGGTGAGTTCTTGGCTTCTTCCTCCTCCTCTTCGCCCTCATTTCTCCCTTTTATCCGTCTCCGGATTAGTTATTTTAGTTTGTCTTGAGAGTTGGGAGGGAGTTCGTGTAATCGTGCTCATGCTTCATAACTCCCCCTGTTCCTCTCCCTCTCTCGGCTTCTTCACGTTCTTCTTGGGTAGAAGTAGAATAAGGAGTCTTTAGGTGTTCATGATGCTCGGTGAGTTCTGTTCTTGATGCCTCTCTGTTTTAAGTTTTCTGCGAGATGCTACCACTTGGAGTTTTACAGGTTTCAGTATTTCAGGTTGTGTTGCTAGTTTGTGCTACTGACTAGTAGTACTAACCGACGATCATGTCAGCATTAGTTCTGGGATCTTAACTTTCTACACACGCAGTATACTGTAGTAGTTCTTTGAATTTGTCCGACTAGGTTGATCGGTCGAGGACTGGGAGTATTGGGACAATTGCTGATGTTCTCTGATGACCTGGATGAGCAGGGGACAGACATGTCTGTCCTTTTTTAGCTGTTACCTATTCATGTAAGTAGCTTTTTAGGTGGTTGTTTCCCTGATCAATAAAGTCCGACTAAGTTCCCCTTGGTCTGTGTTGCTAATATATGACTGATCGCACACTAATTTCAGTGCCTCAAGATGTGTTGATCGTGTGTTTCTATTTCTTAATCTCGTTCGGCATCTCTTCTGATTTGTATATGCTGCTGAAGTTAGTTCATGACTTTGTCCTTAGTCAGTGTCCTCATTGCTCTTCTATGGATGCAAGTCCAGTCGAGACTGCTAGATAGATTCTGACATCCTTTTCTTGCACATTTTCAGGCTCAGCAGGCCTTGTAACATTAGAGCTCAGAGGACACCATTGACAAGCAGAGGAAATAGGTTCTACATCAACCTGATAATTGTGCATCGTGCGATGTTCTGGGCGTTTCTTGCTTCATGGCAACAAGTGTAAACACTGGAGGTTTACGCCTGGTGAGATGCCCAAAGTGTTATAACATTCTGTCAGAACCTCCCAATGTTGCGGTCTACGAGTGCGGTGGTTGTAACACCATACTTCGAGGTAAACTTGTGTGATTCGCTTAGCTGGGTAGCAGTAAATTTGATCATTTGTTCATCTGTTTGCTGACTTGTTCCTGACGATTTCCTTCTTATGCAGCTAAAAACCGTCCCAGCAATGGACAAAATGTAGCGACGAAACAAGTCCGGCAAGACTCCGATGATTTTTCGGTTGCTACCACCGCGAGCAATGGAGTGCCTCCTCAAAACAAGGAGCTGGCTCTCAGTGGTGCTACCATGGACAGTTCCCGCACCCCTGATGCTCCGAGCACTGAGGTAGAGCATGCCAATAATGGCACGAGCAGCAACGAGAATGGCCATGCTATCTCAGTTGAGAATATTGCTTCTGAAGTTGCAGATACGGACAATAAGGAAGATTGCCATTTGGATGGCCAGAACACCAGTGGAAGGATTGAAGGTCCTTCTGAAGAAATACTGCCCAATGCAAATGGCATGGATATCAATACCGACAAAGAGGAAACCAATAATGTGGAAGGAATTCCTGAGAATTCGGAGGATTGCAGAGTAAGAGGAGGGGGTGATATTGATACAGAATGCAACCTGAATTCACCTGAGCACGAAGTGCCCTTACATCAGGAGAGCAAGTCAGACTTCGAGCTGAAGGAAGCAACCAAAACCGAAGATGAGGCAACCAAGAAAGGTCATCTTGTGAGGGTGCAATCCCGGTCTTGCGATCTTCGAGAGTCGCATCGCGCGTCGGCCGGTAGCTCAATGGATTTCCACTCTGCCAGGACTTCCCTCCAGTCCAAGAGCTTCAGGGCGAGCGAGCCCCTCCAATCGAAGATCATGAAGACAGTGGACGAGCTGAGAGGTGACCTCTCTGAATTTTTCAGCAAACCTGAAGAAGAAGAAGATGATCACAGGCCAAAAACAGCAGCTTACCCTCCTCGTCCTTCAAAGCAAGACGGCTACAAGCAGCCTCGTGCACCCTTCACTTCCAGTGTGCCTCTCACAGCTTATCACCCTGCGGCTAAGCATTCCGGCCATGTATCTCGCCTGAGCAGATCAGGCCAAGTCCCTCCTCCTCCTCGTCGTGAGCTTTCCTCGCTGCGGTATCGCCGGCGGCGCAGGGCCTACTCGTGCTGCCACAGCGAGCAGATGGAGATGATGAGGCGACCCTGCTCCCATGATTGCTGCCACTACCATAGCTGCCGGCCACCATGTCACCACCATGACCGGTCATGGAAGAACCAAGAAGGCGCGATGCAGAGGCCGCCGGTGCAGGAGACGACGAGGCGCCGGGTTCCCCCCAGACACCACTGCCGGCCGGTGCTGCGCGGCGCGCCGTTCGTCGTCTGCTCCAGCTGCAACCGGCTGGTGCAGCTGCCCACCGACTTCGCCGTCCCGAGCAAAGGCACGCGCCGGCTGCAGTGCGGCTCCTGCTCGGAGATCCTCTCCTACTCGTACAGGGACCCGGCCAAGAAGAAGCTCCAGTCTCCGTCCGGCGACGGCGATGGCGAGGATTACCAGTACAGCATCGACGATTACGAGATTCGTCAGGCGGCCGGCGCCTACGACGAGGCCGACCCGTTCTCGTACTCAGAGGAGTACGGCGTGAGCTACTCCACCGAGGAGGAGCAGCCGCTGCACGTGTCGAGGAACTCGTCTTTCAATACTGTCGACGACGAGAGGAACGCCAAGCTGCACCGACTGATGGGGTACTCGTCGGCGAGCGAGCTGCTGCGACGGCGGCGCTCTCCCGACCTGTACGAGAGCTTCGGAGAACGAACGCCCGCTGCAAGAACGCACGACGACAGGAAGGGGAAGGCCATCTTCGTGGCTGACGAAGACGAGAATCCCAGCGCGATGAAGGGGTCGAAGGTGAGAGGCGGTGGCTTGCCGCTCCCTGGGATCCTGAAGAAGGGGATCCATGGACTGGAATCCCTGAAGCTCAGGTAGTCCCTAGTCAGGTCATAGTGGATGCTGTACACTACTCTCCTTTTTGAGGATTAACTGTGGTTATTATTGGGTGTAGTTAGCGTGCTAATAGGTATGGTAGTTCATTATATTTGCCACTGGTTTTGTGTAAAGGTTGGTTTTCGTTGGCAATTTTGTGTGCTCTTTGGTGGTGGTGTGTGATTTGCAGTGTTGTTGATTGTATAGACTAAAAAGCTATGACCTGTGTGCAATTTAGCTGTTGTAACTGTTTGGTTTTCCTTTTTATGTTGATAAGAGGAGTTTGTCCTCCTTCTGAAATGGAAAAGGATTGCCACTTTTGATTATGCATGTCTGAAGCTGCTGTACGTATCATGACCATCTGCCCTTCGCAGTTTGGAAATTTTTTTGAAATAATATTATTTTAATAAAAAATCACAAAAATAATTGGCTTTCGGACAAAATCACAAAAATATGGGTTTATCGAACAATGGTGGTTTGACAGGGCCCAATCGAACGGCGGCGGAACGAGTGGCTGGACCGATCGAACGGCCGTGGTTCGACTAGACCCAGTTGAATAGCGGGGCAGTTCGACAAGACCCCGTCGAACGTCGGTCGTTCGATAGGTCGGTCCTGTCGAACCACGGCCGTTCGACAGGCTGCAATTTCTTTTTAATTTGTTAAGAATTATTTTAAGTTGTTAATAATTAATTAATGACAGAATTTTTTATAATTGATTAATTCGAGAAATACCCATTTGTAATTGAATATTTCGAGAAACACATTGATTTTATAATTTATTAATTTTAGATATACCCATTTGTAATAGAATAATTTGAGATAGATATACATTGCATTTGTATATGATTAAATTATTTATATACATATTCTTTATTATATTTTATTGTCATTGTTGGTTTCATGTATTTGCCGTAATTTTATTACGAACGCCGAACGGTTGACGTCGCGCTAGAGGATGGCGGAGAAAGAATGCAAAGAGAAGGATGGCATTGTAGTGAAAGCAAAAACCAACTTTATCGATGAAAGCAAATTAACCATTAGTTTTTTATTCGTGAAACATAGACCAACTGAACCTAATCATGACGCATACACCAACATAAGAGGGTTAAGAAGTTGCATTGATGAGCTATCAAAAAATGGCGGTCACGACGAATCCGGGTAGACGTTGGCTATGGATCCCTCCTATGTCATTAAGCGTGTACTGCAACTTCGTGCTCCTTCATTCGCATATATTCTGTTTATGTTTCAGCTTCGGTTATTTTTTCGTCATCATATGTCGGGTTGACCATGTCGATCCATAAAGTGAATCCGCACATCCTTGGATTCTCCTGAGAAAATAACGTAATTAGTGAATGGGATCAGTATAATATGAAAACGCGAGCGAAAATAAAATTAAGTAATTAAGCATGTGTCATACAATGAAGTCGTTGTCTATGTTGGGACAAACGAAATATCTCCTTCCAAATGTCTGTTGTGAAAATGATGTAGCCACCTGGCATCGATCTCTACAATTGCATTTTGAACGCTCATTCCATTTAGGTAGACCTAATGGATTATTTCTCTAGTCTAAGCTAGCAGACTGTGCTCAACGCTCGTACTCCATCCACACTTGAATGAATTGTATGATAGTCTCAGGTTGTGTTATCCTTGCACCAATGAAAGTGACTCTCACCGTATCGATCCACTTTACGAAGCCACATTTCCTAAGTTCTTCCTGTTTGCACAGATGCATTACGACGGATGACATATAGAAGTATATGGAAGTATCGTTTTGTGGTAATGAGAACTTAACGGTACTTACGACGAAATCGTCGTCGACAATGTTAGGACACACAAAGCATCTTTGACCTCTAGTTTGTTGTCTTACGGACGTTATCACCTGACAACGGTCTCTACAAGCACACTCTGGACGCTCTCACCATGTGGGAAGTCCCAAGGGATTTACCTGCCATTGTAAAGATTCAGCAGCAATTCGTCGTTCGTGCTCATCCTTCCTCCTTAGGTAGTCCAATATTGTTTCACCGCGTGGATATGGGCGTGTTCTGTCATGTTGTGGATTCGCCGTATCTACCCACTCAACGAAGTTGCACAAATTACGGTAAGTTTGCGAAAGATTGTATGTTAACGATGTATGTGTTAAGCATAGTAAAATAAGTAGATAGAAATGATTATTACCTGGTGAATGTTTGGGCATTGGAAAAACCTCCTACCACGGATTTCTGAAGTAAGGGATGTCATGAGTATACATGGATCACCGCAAGCGCACAACGGGCGGTCGCACCACGGGAGAAATAGACCAGCGAGAGGATCCCTTCACCACTCCAGATGCTCACAAAATGGAGCGTCCATTCTCCCAAGATCGATGTGAATTTGAAAGGAAAATGTAGGACGAAAATAACTTGCGAAATTGTTCTGGCAGAGCAGGTTCGTCTATATATAGTGACATAGCAACGGGAGGCAGTGCATGCTTGAAAAGTGGATTATAACCACGATAGGGTCTTCTGTGAATAGACATGACGAGCACGAGCAACCACGCTTTGCCGAAAGGTGATCGTGACTAGTCGATCTCACATTGTATTCTCGGTGTGTCCAATTTTCCAACAACGAAATGACATAGGCACCGAAAGTAGTTTGTAACCACGCGCGAGCACTATTATGTCGATAGTGACTTTTTTCTAAATCTTATAGAAAAAAATTTAAAATAAGTCTTACTTCAGTATAAGTAGAAAAGACATAGAAATGCAACTTATCAAGTAAGTGTATGTCAGGACGTAGTTCATACATATAATATGACATAAGTAGTACATGCACAAAAAAATAATCCAGCACATAAATAACATTACAAGTCAAGCACGACCGCCTCTCGCACGCTTGCTCGGCCCTCTCTTCTTGCGTTGTCTGATTTGCTCTATCGGATAAGTCAAATTATTTGGTGGGTGCCTATGTCGTGCCGGCTACTGTGGAACGGCATCCTCTGGCTGCACGGACTCCCTCTCCTGTGTAGGCTGCGTGACCAGAGGAGCACCGTACCAGTAGTCTAGGCCAACTTGCGCATCGGGTGCATCCGTCACAAAGAAATCGTCCACAAACTGTGTTCGAGGAGAGACAGCAGGTACTGCAAAATGCCCCTGGGAAAACCCGTAGTCGTCACCTGTTGCAAAATAGAAGGAAAGCCACATTATAATAGTTCGTAACTATGTATAAAAATTAAAAGAACGATGATGGTAACTACATTGTAAGCAATACTTACGTGTGTGTTGTGTGTATCCTGACTCTGGTGCGCGCGGAGTAACGTAAAGTCCCCAACCTGGTATGGGCGCCAGGTTGTCCCCTGTTAGCAGGTAAGGAAAGTTTGCCTCCGCAGAAGCTCCCGGGGTATCGTATACCTGCTGTGCCTGTGGACATTGAGTACGTTACGATCTGGTATAAAACGGAGGTTGAGTACGATATGAACTGGATGTTAAGCAAGGTAAACGTGCTGTACCTGTGGCCGTGGTGGTGCCATACTCGATGCCGGAACCCCAAAGTCAGACGACCACCCTGGGTGGACAGGGGGAGGCGTCTCCTGAAGCGAAGGCCAAGCGTGCGATGGACCGGCGTCGTCGTAGGCACGACGTGACGTAGAGGAACGAAACTGGTCCACACTAGAGCGTCGTGGTAGTGGTGGCGATCCCATCCGCCTGGACGGCTGCACCACATCAGTCGCGCTCCGACAGAAGACATGACGAAGTAGTGCCGCAGCATGCGAACGAAAACCGCGAAGGACGGTCGCCACGTCGTCCTGCCTAACTAGCTGAGGTCTCGTCTCTAGTCTCCGTAACAACATGTTCGACTCAAGGTGAACCTGTTCAACAAACTCGGCCTATTGAACGAATAGGAAAGGGCGTTAGAACAATTGAACGTGTTTCACATTTGATGATAATCAATGAAAGCAACGACATACCATTTAGTTGTATGCAGCTCGAGGTTGTGGGGCAAACGTGTCCGTGATCGTCGGCTGGTGAGGGAGAGATGTATCCCCTTGTGGCGGGAAACACCTCCAGCGCGTAACACTACGATACCAACGAAGGTACTGTCTGTAACAAGCTCCGTCGTCTGGAGGTGTTTGGACAACCAAGTGTTCCGCCACATGTTCCCACTCCGCAACCGTTGGCTCGATTGTCCGAACAATGGTCACCTCGTGAGACAGACTGAGTCCCTTCCGGGAGTACCTGCGTACAACGAAATGAGCACGTAAGAAACACATACAATGGGGTAAAACACACTACTTCAAATTAACATTGTCGGACGTATACTTACTTGTGGAGGCTAACAGACAAAGAGCGTCCACCTCTCGGAGGGTAGTCTTGGTACATGCCGAGCTGTTTAAGAACCCTCTGCACGTGGTACGGCTCGACGTGCACGTCCAACACGAGGTGACAAGTGGTCCTTCAGAACTCTTTATCGCGCGTGCAGAGATGCGCAAGACCGTGCGGTGCCCGCTCGACGACATCGTGATGCGTGTATGGGGTCCAACGAACACGGTCGGGTGTAAGCTGATCGAAGTCGGCCACGAACTGTGTGTACACACGATGTGTGGTTCCGCTCACCCACCTCGGCTGCAATAGCAAGAAATGTATGATTAGTACCCGTAAATCGAGATAATGCGGAAAATAAGAAAGTGCTATGGAAAATGCATTGCAATGTACAATTTACCTCGCGGTGTGTCCACAACGAGCCCATGGTGGGACAATCGTCGATACGAGCCTATGGCTATACCTTACATTAGGATTGGCAAGGTTAAGACTAGCCATGACGTATCTTTTACAAAGATACTTCTGTGTACCCCTTGTGATGCCCTCCAGGATAGCAAAAAGTGATAAAGGACGTGTATTTTTCATCATCTAATTGTATACTTCTGCAAGATTTATTGTCATCACACCATACCGTGAACCATTGGTATCGTACAATAAGGACCACTTTTTCCCTTGGCTCATGTTCTATCCAGTCAGTGAAGCACTTCATAGCCCTCCCGCGTTTTCTACATCGAGTAACAGATGGTGATTCATTTGAAACGGCTTCCAGGCCTTCCGGCTTCTCTTGTCGAGCAAGAACAGGTTTTTTCCGAACCTCTTGCATGTGAGTAGTGGTCAACCGATCCAGCTGTTCCCATATAGCATCGAATCTTCTTTGCTGATTTTGCTTGCACAACTTTTTGAACAGGTCCATTAACCTCTTACTCCTGAATTGTCTATAAAAATTTGCACTGAGATGTCGCATACACCATCTGCTATGCAAATATGGCCAACACACCTCCTCTGTTACATCTTCCTTTAGCTGTTGTACAGCCAATAGAATGTCGGCATGTCGGTCATGCAGAACACACACATTTAGCATGTTTTGAACTCTACACCTTTTAATGTGATGCAGGAACCATAGCCAGCTTGATGTGTTCTCGCTTTCAACAAAATCGAAGGCAACGGGGACGACATGGCTATCAGCGTCGACTCCGATCGCTGTTAAAATAGTTCCTCTATACTTGCCTGTCATAAAAGTACCATCAACACATAACAACGGAATGCAATTTCGAAAGGCCTCTATCATGCACCCAAATGACCAAAATGCACGACGAAGTACGTTTTTCCCATTTTCATTAACCTCATCGAGAATAGCCATATATGTGCCGGGGTTTCTGACCTGCAACACCTCCAAAAGTGGGGGAAGGTTGTGGTATGAATCTTCATAACTTCCAAATCTCATCTCCAGTACTTTCTGCTTCGCCCTCCAAGCCTTGTCGTAAGATATCTCATACCTGTACTTTTTCTCCACGTCATGCATTATTGTGAACAGCGACAAAGAGTTTTTTTAACAACCTTTGAGTACACCATTTGTGCCACGAATGCAGCCATCATGTTCCTGTGTACCAAAGGGGTATTGTCCAACAAACAGGTATGCTCCTCATCCCTTGAAACTACCCATAAGTAGTCATGTTGTGGCTTGTAACCATGCACTCTCCAAGGGCATCCGAGCTTTCTGCACTTCACGTTATACGTCATCCTATTTGAAACTTTCACCCTAAACTCCCGCCTTTGCAGAAAAGCCCACCTCTTCACTGCGTCTTGTAGGTGCCCTTTGTCGTGAAACATTTGTCCAACTTGCACCTTCTTACAATCATATCGCCAATGGGCATCTAAACCATCGTTAACCCTCGGACGGCTCATCGATATGGTCGTCCAATTTTCAGGTACGTTGGTTTCCTCATCCCACTGTGCTGTATCTTGCCCTTTCACCATGAACGAAATATATTCTTTGTTCTCCAGTTCCATCTCTTTCACTACCGCATCGTTCTCCTCAGCTGCATCAACAGCCAAAGGTGACTCCGGCTCATCCTCAACCCCGTCTTAAGCGGACAATTGCTACCGGGCACAACTAAATCTACCGGTGCAGTAATCTCCTCTACTGCTTTCTCTTGCCCACTCCTGCAAATATTAATCTCTTCCACGACCTCGATATGAGTTTGTTCCACCTCCATGCGCCTGGTTTCGCCGGTTCCAACAACATCTATTTTCTTTTGTACCAATATTGCCAGGCTATAACCTTTTTCCCTTAGTTTAGCCACAAATTTTCTTCAACTCCCAATAGATGCAAGCTCTACTACTCTCCACTGTCATCCGTATTCACTTCTTACTAGCCACACGGCTTTTATGATGAATTCCTCCATCAAAAGATCTATCCTGAACATATTATGCAGCCACCCTAGCACGTCGTTCAAAACCAATTGGCCTAATGTATTTAGGGTAGTATCAACGAATGTATATACGGTCAAATCTACCCCGTTATCACAAAGTTGTATTGGAGCGTCACCATAATACACCCGAACGGGCACATCACCTGACATCCTGAAATAACATGCCAATTGCTATTAATACGTTACTACCCAGTAAAGTTCGTATACTCTATGCTTATATTATTGTTCTAACGTATTCAAACTATATTTCATTTCTTAAATATAATTTTCATTTGATTTTAACTAATAATAAACGTATAATACCTCCATTCAATTTTAACTAATAATAAACATATAATACCTGTACTAACAACCAACGATGATTAACAAAAAAAAATTGACGTCATCCTAAGGGATTACAAATTTATACATTCGCTGTCGTTGCTCTTTTCTGCACAGTTGCGGACGTCTCCTTCCTAACCACGTAGTTATTCCCTTCGACCGAATGGCACACCTCTGCACTAAATTTGACTACTTAAATATAACTTCCTTTCGATTTGTACTAATGCTCAATATTCATTTCTCCCCGATGATAACTATTTCAACCTTACGAAATTGCTAATCACCTCAGCAAACATATGCTAACTTCAAATTATTTGCAACATACAACTAAATAACTATATATACTACCATTAAACAATGATAAATGGTTAACATATTATACGTACTAAAATTCAACAATGACTAACAATTCTCAAATAATAGCATCGAAATAACAAGCCTCATATTTACGAATTAAAAATTCACAACCTAACTTAGAGATTACAAATTTATACCTTAACCACCGCAGCTACTCTTGGCCGTCACCTTCCCTTCCCTTCTAGTGGTGCTATCTCTACGACGACGGCGCGCAACGGCAGCGACGGCAATGGCAACGGCACCGGCGGCGGGCGCGACGGCGACCTGCGGCCAAGGCTTGCGGCGAGCAAGACGAAGTAGTCCTCTCCTCGGTTCGGGATGATTTGAAACCGGGAGAAGAAAATAAACGAGCTTGTCAAACGCCCATTGTTCAACAGGGACGGTGGGACAAGCCTGTCGAAGAGCCGTGTGTCGACAGGTCTCACGCGTGCCAGGCGGTGGACCCTATCGAACTCCCGCTGTTTGACAGGTCGGCCTATCGTTCGGTTGCCGTTCGATAGGGTCTGTCGACGCACCGCTGTTCGACAGGCCCATCTGTCATTCCCCGCCGTTCGATAGGCCTTTATTTTTGCAATTTCATCCAGACGTCATTTATTTTTGCGGTTTTTCATTAAAATAATATTATTTTTTCTTGCAGTTTGCAACGCGTTTTCTTGCTCAGCGAAATTCTTCCGAGGCTGCAATGCTGTATACTACTGCTCTTTCTACCTCATCCACCATAGGTTCGTCGTCTTGCTGTGCTGTACTTGCAACAATCCGGACGACAATGAGCAAACGTAATGTAAGATGTTGAAACGAGGAGGAACAGTAGCACCAAGTTCAGTATGCAGTATGAAATCACAGTGGAGATGTTTCTTTGCAAGAAAGAAGAGAACATGTGGAGATGTTTTGCAGTTTGATGATACATAGTAAACTAATCCTAGACACGAATTTTTACGTGCATGCTTTAGGCTATGCTCGTTTCCTGTGGTAGGAACTAATTTTCTTCCCACGAAGTATTAGCTATTTTTTTAAAAAATAGAGTAATATGTTTTTTAAAAAACTTTCTCATCTAAAACTTTTGCAATAAAACGAGTTGGGAAAGAAAAGATAATAACACAGCCTTAGCAGGCTTGCTAAAGCATGTACGTAGTAAGCAGCTAGCGGCCGGTGTCCCCGTGACGCGCCGCCTCAGCCGCCGAGGCGCCGTCGTCGCCGTCGACGCCGTGGCCGCCGTCGTGTCGGTGCTTCAGTGCGCTGAACACCCGGGAGCTCTCCTCGAAGATGTGCGCGCGGCGGTCGTAGTCCGTGGGGCGGCGCCCCTCGTCGCCCCCGCCCATGGCCTCCTCCTCCAGCATCTCCAGCTCCTCCGCCGCCGCGGCCTCCTCCTCCTCCTCCTTCCCCCGTCCTTCGCCGTCCTTCCGCGCCTCCATCGGCTCCGTCCCGCCGCCGCACCGCGCACGGATACGGAGAGTGGTCGTAGCTGCGATGAGCCGGCCGCCGGTAACGGCGCCACGCACAAACGTGGCCTGGCCAGCCGCGGCACCGGCACGGCTCCGCAGCGACGTCGGGCGCGCGGGCGCGGCGCGGGAGACGAGGGACCGCATGACACGTACACGTAGCTCGGGAGACGGGACACGTTTGCTGAGTAGTACGCGAGTGAGCATCGAGGTGGTGGATCGGTGGATATGCACACGGGAGATTCCGGGGGACGCTGTCTCTTTTTATCCGTGGGCCCGAAGATTCCGGACGCGGCGCAGGCGTGGGGGTGGCCGGAGGGGGGACGCGTGGAAGATGGACTGCGTCGCGTCGCGGGCTCGCGGCCGGTTTGATGAACTGCTGCCCGTGCCAGCGGCCAGCGGGTCTCGTCGGCACGGGGCGCTCGAGCAGCTGCGTCATACACCATGCGTGTGTGTCGGTTTGGTGCTGGCGGCGTCTGAGCGTGGCAGCGGCAACTTCGATTTTCAGCTAGATATTAAAGATATGTAGGTACAGAATCTGGAAAATAGATTAGAAATTAAAAAGTAGAAACTTAGCTTTTCTAGATCTGGTCAGCTAGTTTCTTACTAGCTGATTTTTCAGCAAGATTTTAAAAATTTATAGTTATAGGATTTAGAAAATAGATTGAAAATAAAGAAACTTAGTTTTTTTTGAAAATTGCAAAACCCTTTCAAAAGTCACTTGAAGTTTAAAATTTCACCTTGTAAATCATTTTGTTACAAATGTCCGTTATTCATTCGGTTTTATTGGAAAAATCACCTCAATGTGCATGTGCTTAATTAAATCAACCCGTTATAGCTAATATAGAGTCATCACTGGCTAAGTTAGTTGAGTCAATCTTGTTCAAGCGTTTGCATTAAACTTATTGTTTATGTTTCATTGAATTTTTTTTTACGTATAGTGAAACTCAGTGCAACATTTAAGCTCATCAATAATTTTATTTGTAGAATCTAAAAAAATGACAAGACTATACTTATGAGAGTATTTAATTTTGGTAAATATTATATTGATTGCTCACAATTTATAAAAATATATTGATTCGGTTAAACATGTGTGTATTGGGGTGGTTTTTGCAACAAAATAGAGTAGGGGTGAGTACTTGTAATAAAATGATTTATGTAGTGAAATGTCAAACTTCAAGTGATTTCTGAAGTGTTTTTTTTTTGTAATTTTCCTTTTTTTAAAGTGAATTTCACAAGAACCCATCTTTTATGGTCAATGTTACACAAAACCCTATGTATTTTGACTGGTGACTTATAACCCAGTTATTATGGTTTTAAAGTTTCGCAAAACCTCATCCCTGTGCATGTCATTTATGAATTTACTAAAAATTTTAAAGCATAGTGTATATGATTTTTTAGTTATTAAGTTCTTGACTACGGTTAATAGTTTCACTCTTTACTACTTAAAAAATATTGTTTTAGATATAATAGAATTAATTGATATTTAAACAAAAGTGAGGTTTTATGAAATATTTAGACCACGAAACCTATGATTATGTGTCACCCGTCAAATACACGTGGTTTTATGAAACTTTGTTCATAAAATATGAATATGAAGTTTTCTGAAATTTATTTTTTTATTTTCATTAGCTAGATTTTTACCAGCCGCATGTTTTGACCTTTTCAAACAGAAGCATAGTAGGCTCTGCCTCTCTTCTGTTCATAGACGTGACAGGTTTGGGGCTTTCTGGTTGCGCGATGTGCTAGTAGCTGGGCCTCGGGCTGCATCTCATGCGCATTTATACAGCACGTGCTTGTAAGACTATGTTCGGAGAGTTTTAAGATTCTGAGAAATAGCTGACGAGAAGCTGGTGAGAATCTGAAGAAATTGGAAAATCTAGTTTCTGGCTTTTGATTTATTTTCTGAATTCTACAACTATAGCGAATCTGGATGAATATCTGTATTGTTTGGGGAGTTTCTGACAACTGAAATCTGCAGCTGCCAGAAGCTTCCCAAAACAGGTCTGAGCTATGGGATCTTGCAGGCCGACTAGCTTTGGGGTCCCTGTGAAAGTGATAAGAGTGCCTCTCAGGGTGTTAACCCCACCGATGTTGTTGTACCATACATGATCTGACCTAACACAACCTCTCTCCTTCGTCACAACACTAACGTGACACGCACGAAGAGAAGGAGCATTTTTTTTCATGTCAATGCATGTGTAAAACACAGAAAAGAAACAGAAATCAAAGTAGCATTTTTTCCCTATCCTACACGAATAGAGAACATAGAAAAAATTGATTACACCACAGAAAAAATTGAATTGAAAGAAAGTTTCCAAGAGGTCTAACATTTGACTTATTTTCATATGGAATTGATCATAAAAATGAGATTGAGATCCTCTAACTGACATGTGTACCTGCATTGACCCATATCAAAAAAAAAAAAAAGTAAATCAGAGAATCCTCTTCGATAGAAATGCAATCCTATAAAAAAATTTCTACCTTCTTCGTACAAATCAAAAGAGTTGATAAGAAAAATTCATAAGAAAATTAAATCCTCTAAAAATCCTTTCATAATCCTAAGGAAAAAGGGGCACCAGTTTGCCTAAGGAGGTAAGATAACAACAATACTAGTTGGAAGAGATAAATTTGACAAACTGGTGTGTCATAGAAAGAACGAGTGAAATTGTTAGATTGGGTCTCCGTTTAACTGCGTAAGAGGAACTTCCTTTTTTTCTTTTCATAAATCACAAAAGCTACAAACACTATCTAAAAGCTGTTTCTTTCTTTTAAATTAAAGAGAGTTTTTTCGCACATGTGAAACGAGAAAAACTTATTAACACATGGTTAATTAAGTATTAATAACTATAAACTTAAAAGATAAATTTATTTGATTTTTTTAAACAACTTATATATATATATTTTAAAAAATATCATTTAACAGTTTGAAAAACATGCTTAAAAAATAAGGAAGTTGAAGAATAAAATAAACCTAACATGCATATAGCTACAACATAATATTGCACAGTGTACACGTGGAAAGCCCTTTTCAAAAGTCGCTAATAGTGCGGCGAACATACACGTCACTCTCTCCCCATTAAGCAAGCACTTTAGAAAAGAAAAGAAAATATATCCATGAATTATCGAAGATCAGGACGCGGCATGTATGGCACGCATGCCATGTTTAAAGATTGCACGGCAACCCAATTATATGCTTCGTCTCCAAGGGAAGGAAGAAATGGAGAGGTGACCCCAAAGGCCACAGAAAATGTGTATTGCTCCTATACTATCATTACAGGCGGATCATAGCAGAATCCACGTTCTGGAACATACTGCTCACGCAAACAAAGCCCAAAAAAAAGGCGACGAGTACACGGGAAAGTTTGATGGATCCACGTCGGCCGATGTGCGCGCACGGCACGGCCGCTTGTGACTTGTTTATTCACACATTGTCTGTCTCCCGGCATATGCGAATTTTCCATCTCTTCGCCAACACAGTGCGGTGAAAAGTGAAATCATACGCTATGTCCAGTAGGGGTTGAGATCCTCCGATTTATTTCTATCTGATTTTAAGTTATGGACATATAAATTCGTTATTTAAAGAATTCATCTGTTAGTAAACCATGTTAAAATAAAGTAAGTCAGACGATGATCCTCTTCGATCGAGTAGTGGGTGTTTTTCGGTGGTGTAGCCAGTGCAGTACTAGGTACAGTAATTGCGGCTTGGTCCGTGCAAGTTTGACCTAATGACATGATTAATCAGATCTCTAAACAACAAATTGTCCTCTCCCTCTCCCAAACCGAATTAATTGGATGCCAAGTACTAGTACTATTAAGTAATGCGTCACCGTATATTTGTGCACGTTAGCAAATCGATCCTTGGCAGAGGGATATGTACATAGTTACTCCAGGTGTACGTGTATTCGGAATTTCAGATCCACATACGAGCCATGCGTCCACTTGGGAATTGGGATCCAAGCTGGCTGTATGTATGGAGTATGGATATGGGCTGTTGTGTTGTACGGTACCAGTCGCTTTTACCTTCACCGCATTTGTTCAAGGTGAGTTTGGTCGTGGATGAAGACGGCGGTGGCCCCCACAGATTCAACTTGGCTTTCATTGATCAGGGTCAGTGCGACACACACCCTGAAACAACGGGTGTATTTACCATCCTGCCACTTGGTTAGCCAGAAACAAAAATGATCGGCTTGTTTTCTGGTGACTATTGGGCTGTAAGTTACTGCCAAAATTAACCTTTTCAAAAATTTGATAATGCAAAAATTTTGATAAGTTAATAATATTATTAAATTTTGGTAGAATAGTACCAATATGTTGTTGTCAAAATTTATAATGCATTACCAACGTTTGACAACAAACTAAATGCAGTCATATATTTATTAATTTTATCAAATAATGATATGTTTAAAATGACATCAATCTGAACAGGCCCTATAATTCATACAGCTGGTAGCACGCCAAGTCGTTTTTTCTCTTGTCATTTTAGAATTTTATTTCATGTCAATTTTGTGTTGTGATAACTATTGTCGTCAAATTTTTTCTTTAGCATCATACTTGGTAAAATTATAGTCATGTATATCAGTCTTCAACTTTATTATAAAAAGGACAATAGGCACAAATAAATTGAGTTTACAACATTTAAAAAAACTATATAAGGGCATACACTATACCGCCATAATCTTTAGGAGCTAAAACTAAATTCCTATATCATTCTTTTGGGTATGAGTAATCCTCACATAATTGTTTTATCAGGTGTAAGAAATATCGCATGGAACCGTACCTGCACAGAGAAATTAAGTAAGCATATTACGTTAACCCCAAATAAAATCCACAAAGTTTTCGTTATTGGGGTCAAATGCCAACTGGTTGCCAAAATTTGTCGAAAAATGTTCAAAATCAAATATTTCATACAATTGGTAGCTGATCACCATAGAAAGATGCACCAACAAGAAATTAACAAATTTCTAAAATTAAAAGTATTTTAATCAATTTGTTTCGATACTAGTCATCGACTTTGAATCGAGTGTTGCCACTAATTTTTCAGACTAGGTTGATCTTACAGAACCACTAGCTACATTTTGCATACTACAGGTGACAAATTAAAGCCGCTGATATATGTGTGTGTTTCATATATTAGCCATTAGCAATACTAGCTCTATTCGATGTACAGTATCCTCACATATAAAAAATACGACGGCTACACCTATGTAGTCGTTGCAAAAACTATATCCACGATAGAGAAACATATTAATATAGGAATAGAAGCTTATTTAGTAGAAGGGGTTTTTAACCGTCAGAACCAGGAGCTGTCATGCATAACAGAAGGTTATTTAGCTGTAGGAGGTTTTTAACTGCCAGAACCAAAGGTTATTTAGCAGAAAGAGGCTTTTAACCGCCGAAACCAGGAGCTGTCAAGCAGTACTAACAGACTAACCGCACCAAGGGCAAAACGGGGAACCCAAAAATACAAGGTGCGCTGCTGTTGCAGGCAGCTGCAGGCCTGCAGCTAGCTGTGCAGCTGCCAACGTAGAAATCACACAAGCACGTAAAAATGGGCGAATAATTCGCGCTCCTCCACCCGTCCACCACTACCCGCACCGTACCATCACCACCTCCTCTCCCCCTCCCCGATCTCGCCAACGCGGAAAACAGAAGCGAAAAACACAGGGAGAGTTTCCCACACCACACAGCTCGACCACCACCACCACCGCCTCCCTCCCCCTCCACCTCCCTCGCCGCCGCCGCCTCCCTCGTCGGCGCCGCCCCCCGAAACCCTAAGCCGCGAGGCGCCGCCTCCGGAGGGATCCCCGCCCGATCCGACGCCCCCCGTCGCCACCGCCCCCCGCGGCGGAAACCTCAGATCCGCGACTCGCGCGCGGCCCCGAGCGCGAATCCTCTGCCGCCGCCCGCGAAGGTGGGGAGGGGGGAGTGCTTGCCTCAGCTCGGCATTGGCTTGGCCCGATCCGGAGGGCTTCTTCCTCGTGGTGAGTGTCCTGTCTGTCTGTGCCTTGGTCTGGTCCCCCGGGGGTTGTCTCCGTTTGGCGCGATCTGAGAAATTCTGCTCTGGCGTCTTCTCTTTTTCTGGGTGTTTTTTTGGCGTAGCGCTGATTGCTCTGGGAGTTACAGATTGAATTTTGCGTGGGGGAAAGTAGAGGTAAGCAATTATCTGAGAACTTTTTTTAGTTTGTTCCTTTGTGATGGGTTAGTTGAATAAACGTGTTCAGGAGGGGAGAAGTGGTGATGTCTTTTGGGTAGTATCCATGAAGCTTAGTTGATGCTAATCGAGCCATTTTATTTTAAGTTAGCTGAACTGCATTAAAGACAAGCTAGTTATATGTTTTTGTTCGTTGTTTTAGCAATTGCTCTTTCAATCGTGCACTAGAATTTTTCAGCTTATTGATCTTACAGTAACACGTCACATGAGCTGAGGAAATTAAAGCTGGACTATCTGTTTTCTTTCAATAGCTTGCAGATTGAAGAAATCTGCAGTTGTGTGGAGGTGGGCATGGCGCTGAATCGTGCAAGAATGAGATGGGTACGGCTGTTCTGTGGGCATCATGTATCTCACTGCTGAACTTCCTCTCTGCTTCTTGAGATGATGAATGGGTTGGGTCACGGCAATTATATATGAGTACCGGTGAACCCTTGCTCCTTTCATCATCTGGAACTTCCGATTCACCTTCAAAGCGCCAGGCTCCTGCTCGCTTATCGGTGGGTTCATTAGGATGCCTCTGCCAGACTGATTCCTTCTCTTCGTCACTGTACGAGGATTGTGACACGGCTTCTGTGAACCATGTGGATGAAGAGGAGGCTGTGTCAAGGGTTTGTTCAGAGTCTGATGTGAACAGGGGGGCTGAACGATTTCAGTCTGCCGATTCGAACTTTTTCCGTCGTCTCTCGGTGGAATGCTCTCAGAAGGAGTGGCAGCGGAAGGTTTCTTGGGGTGGTGCAATGGAGATGCAGCATTCTCCATCATCCCTAGAGATCGGAGTGGTGTCTTCCTCTCAGCCTCAGGAGAAGCCAAATCGCCCCCAGAGGGTCAGGAACAAGAGCTCGCAATTCGAAGACCCATTTTCATCTGAGCATGACCCAAGGTTAATTTACATTAACGACCCTAACAGGACAAACGATCGGTATGAATTTACGGGTAATGAGATTCGGACAAGCAAGTATACCCTTATCACTTTCCTGCCTAAGAACCTCTTCATCCAGTTCCACCGGCTGGCTTATGTATATTTCCTAGTTATTGCTGCTCTTAACCAGCTCCCTCCTTTAGCTGTGTTTGGAAGGACTGCTTCACTGTTCCCACTACTTTTTGTGCTGTTTGTGACTGCTATTAAAGATGGCTATGAAGACTGGCGACGTCACAGATCTGACAGGAATGAAAACAATAGAGAAGCTCTTGTTCTCCAATCTGGTGATTTTCGGTTGAAGACATGGAAAAACATTTGCGCAGGGGAGGTTGTCAAAATTCATTCCAATGAAACAATGCCATGTGATATGGTCCTGCTGGGTACAAGTGATCCAAATGGTATAGCATATATCCAAACAATGAACTTAGACGGCGAGTCAAACCTGAAAACAAGGTACGCTCGCCAGGAAACTATGTCCATGACAAGTGATGGCTCGTATTCAGGGCTGATCAAATGTGAGCAGCCTAACAGGAACATCTATGAGTTTACAGCTACCATGGAGTTGAACAGTCATAGGATTCCGCTTGGACAATCGAACATTGTACTGCGTGGATGCCAGCTTAAAAACACAGAATGGATTGTTGGGGTAGTTGTCTATGCTGGTCAGGAGACCAAAGCTATGTTGAACAGTACAATATCTCCTTCAAAGAGCAGCAATCTGGAGAGTTACATGAACAGGGAAACCCTTTGGTTGTCAGCATTCCTCTTGATCACTTGTTCAGTTGTGGCTACAGGGATGGGGGTATGGCTATTCAGAAATTCTAAAAACCTCGATGCCCTACCATACTACAGGAGGAAGTACTTCACCTTTGGTCGGGAAAACAGAAAAGATTTCAAGTTCTATGGCATTGCTTTGGAGATATTTTTCTCCTTCCTAAGTTCTGTGATAATCTTTCAGATAATGATACCGATATCACTATACATCACCATGGAGTTAGTCAGAGTGGGGCAGTCATACTTTATGATTGGAGATACACGGATGTATGACAGTAGTTCAGGTTCAAGATTTCAATGCCGGTCCTTGAATATCAACGAAGATCTCGGTCAAATACGTTACATATTTTCTGATAAAACGGGTACCTTGACACAAAACAAGATGGAGTTTCATCAAGCCAGCATCTACGGGAAGAACTATGGGAGCTCCTTGCAGGTCACTGATGACTCATCTTATGAAATAAACACTACAGGTAAGATCACTGTCTTCTGTTTTGGACTTATGGTTCCTATTTTGTTTCAGATTATCCTTTCTTTCCATGGTTGGAGCATTACATATCAGCGTCGTATTTGGTTTATGAATATTGGACAAATTGTTCCTCAGGTTGAATACTAATAGATGCTTAATTCGTGTGTACAAAAAAATATTGTTCCTGTACCATATAATCGAACGCTTCAAACTGTGAAAATAATAGGCATTTATATGCATCTCTTTCCATTTATTTATTCTCACTTATGCTCTTACTTCAGATAGGATTTTAATCATTTACCTATCGATGCTTAAGTCTGTCTTTTTGCAGAGTCATCGAGACAGCAAGGCAGTAAGTCCAAGACAGGAGTCAATGTTGATGCAGTACTCATAGCACTTCTGAGTCAACCATTGGTTGGGGAGGAAAGACTTGCTGCCCATGATTTTTTTCTTACTTTAGCTGCATGCAATACAGTCATTCCAGTCAGCACAGAAAATTCTCTCGATTTGGTTAATGAAATAAATGAGATAGGCAGAATCGATTACCAGGGTGAATCACCTGATGAGCAGGCCTTAGTAACTGCAGCTTCTGCTTATGGATATACGCTTGTGGAAAGGACAACTGGCCACATTGTTGTTGATGTTCAGGGGGAGAGGATAAGGTATATACTGCATAATTTTTTCTTGACGATAACATTTCCTGTACCATTCATTTCATCTTCAGTTTACTATTAAATGCATTTTTTACTGTTGAGATTTTGCTGTCTATTATTTAATATTTAATTGTACTGTCATAACAGGTTGGATGTTCTTGGTCTCCATGAATTTGACAGTGTGAGAAAAAGGATGTCTGTCGTTGTACGATTTCCAGACAACATTGTGAAGGTTCTTGTTAAGGGTGCTGATACTTCAATGCTTAGCATTTTGAGGAGAGCAGATGATGATGAACTTCACAATTCTTTGCATGCTAAAATTAGAGAAACTACAGAAAACCACTTGTCAGGTTACTCATCAGAGGGTTTACGAACCTTAGTAATTGGTTCAAAGAACCTGACTGATGCAGAATTTGGTGAGTGGCAAGAGAGGTATGAAGAAGCCAGCACCTCCATGACAGAGAGATCAGCAAAGCTCCGACAGGCGGCAGCTCTTGTTGAGTGCAATCTGACTCTTCTTGGTGCAACTGGAATTGAAGATAAGTTGCAGGATGGTGTTCCTGAGGCCATTGAGTCTCTCCGGCAGGCTGGAATCAAGGTTTGGGTTCTCACTGGAGATAAGCAAGAAACTGCTATATCGATCGGTCTGTCATGCAGACTATTGACTCAAAATATGCATTTGATTGTTATAAATGGTTCCTCAGAGTTTGAGTGCAGGCGCCTTCTAACTGATGCTAAAGCCAAATTTGGAATAAAGTCGTCTGATTCTGGGAGGGATTGTCAAGATATGGAACATACGCACAATGGTGATGTTTCTAAGTTGAGGACCTCTAATGGTCACATGTCTGAAAGTGGCATACAAAACTTTGAGCTGACTGGAGTTATTGCAAGTGATAAGTCAGAATACTCTGAGAAAGTGGCAAATTTTGCTGACACTGATCTAGCATTGATAATTGATGGGAGCTCCCTGGTGTATATTTTAGAGAAGGATCTTGAATCAGAGGTTGGAGTTCCATCTACCCTATTTTGATTTCTTTGCAGTAATATGTGATAGTTTTTTTGTTACATTGGTTGATCAAATGCCACAATTTGGTGAACCTAATAGCCAGTTCTTTACTGCACATACATTGGGTACACAATCACATGTAGCTACATGCATACCCTTCTACTTCAAGTAATAATTTATTTCACGATTTTTTATGACAGTTGTTTGATCTGGCGACTTCCTGTAAAGTTGTCATCTGCTGCCGTGTTGCTCCACTACAAAAGGCTGGAATTGTTGATTTGATTAAAAGCAGAACAAGTGACATGACCCTGGCAATTGGTGATGGTGAGATTCTTTTCGTCTGATTTTAGTTGTGATGCTGGTAGTGAAATCTCATGTTATTGTTGACATACTCATTTGGCATTGTTATCCTGTTTGTAATGGCACCTTACTTTGAACTAGATGTGGAACTTTGCAGGTGATAGGTTCCATTTCAGTTTTCTTGCTAAGTTGAACCACATTACCAATTAATGTTAAAACATTTTAAATTGCATCATCAGATGCCTGACACTTGAATTATCATTGATATATGGTTGCACCTACCTTTTGTGCCTAAATTTTTTTTATGTATTGGATGCTTTGTGGTATTATATCCTGGCCATCTGTTGATGTGTTTTATTTTCATAAGAGTCCAATTCAGCAAAAACAATATTCTTTTCTGTTGAACCTGACGATCAGCAAGGATAAATGCTTTCAGTGGCACAGGGGATCAAATTATATCTTTCTGTAGAATGAAACCAATTTCAGTTTCCCTGTAAATCAATGTTGCCATCTTACCTTTCATTGCCTTTTTGTGGCCAGCATTTCTTTCTTACTATTTGACCTTCATTGATTACTCACCATGTTCAACAAAGAATTGACACCCTTTTGTTTTGTGAACATGTTTCACTTTTGCAGGGGCAAATGATGTTTCAATGATACAGATGGCAGATGTTGGTGTTGGAATATGTGGTCAAGAAGGTCGTCAAGCAGTGATGGCATCAGATTTTGCCATGGGACAGTTCCGCTTTCTGAAGAGATTACTTCTTGTACATGGACACTGGAATTATCAACGTATTGCATACATGATCCTCTACAATTTTTACCGGAATGCTGTTTTCGTGCTAATGTTGTTCTGGTACATATTCTACCCTCTGTTCATTCTTGTATTTGTAATTTCAATTGAAGCTGACAAAAATCTATGTGATTTTTCAGGTATATCTTGCATACAGCATATTCTGCAACTCTTGCATTAACAGATTGGAGTAGTGTTTTCTATTCCCTTATCTATACGTCAATTCCCACAGTGGTAGTTGGCATTCTGGACAAGGACTTGAGTCATAATACTCTACTTCATTATCCGAGACTATATGAAACAGGGCTTCAGAATGAGGGCTACAACTTGACACTCTTCTGGATCACAATGCTAGATACCTTGTGGCAAAGCCTTGTCCTTTTCTATGTACCCTTCTTCACATACAATATCAGTACAATGGACATATGGAGTATGGGAAGCTTGTGGACGATTGCTGTGGTTATACTTGTCAATATTCATCTGGCCATGGACATCCAACGTTGGGTGCTTATAACCCATCTTGCTGTATGGGGCTCTATAGCTGCAACATTTTTGTGCATGGTGTTAATAGATTCTATACCAATATTCCCTAACTATGGGTAAGTTTTCCCAGTGTCTCTCTCAATCCCTCGTATATATTTTCTAAATGACAGTATTTAAAGTCTATCATCTTATTACTGGCAGGACAATATACAATATGGCTGCTTCAAGAACTTATTGGCTTAGTGTTTGCCTTATAATAGTCCTAGGCTTGCTTCCTCGGTTTCTTTGCAAAGTAATCTATCAGACCTTTTGGCCATCTGATATTCAAATAGCAAGAGAAGCTGAGTTATTAAAAAAGCTACCTCGGCAGTTGGGTTCAAGGCCTGCAAGTGATATCAGCTAACAACAATGGTTCGGCGCAGTTGCTCTATGATCCCAGTTTGTGGGTTATGTTGATTCAATTGTTGAGCTGATTTTTGCCCTTTTTTTTGGTAAGTTCTGTTCATCAATTTACACGGTGCTTCATTTGATTTAGGAGAAGTGTCACCTAGTCATGCATTATTTAGTTTCGAGAAGTGCACTAGTGCTGACCTGTCAGTTATGCCTGTTTCTCTTTATCTATGGTCCAATGAGCACAGAAGTAAGATATACGAATTCTGGTTGCAGAAGAGGCTGTAAGATGAGATGAGGCGGCTGTGGCAAAAAAGGTACTGACTGTGTACGGGTAGGCAGCAGACAGCGTCGTCCTTCGGGGGCCAAGTAATCAAGAAATGACAAATGTACAGATATGGGAAAGGGATACATACACTCTGTATTTTAAGGTAGATTTTGTGGTTAGGAAATAAATAGGTACATAGATACAAAATTCTTTTTGCCAATCTTTTGTATTACCTGATTATATGTTAACCAATTTTCTTTTTCTTCCCTCCTCGTCAAGGTTTTAGATGGAGACTTAGTGGTGTGTCCAAATGGAATTTTACGCTTTACACGGTCACAAGATTGATTTCCTTTCGTGACCTATATTTCATACTCTTGCTAAATTTGACCCCAGTGAGCCATTTGAACTTTAACCGGCGAGCTGCTTAATTGTAAATTTCTTTTGCTAAACTTCGACCCTTTCTTCTTTCCTTTTTTAGACGCAATGTGTAAGAAGAGTTGAACACTTGCAAAACGTAATACCAAACCAATGTAGAAAATGATGAAGAAAATATATGTATGAAATCATACCATATCGCATACGTACGAGCAATACATAGCAACTGGCAACTGCCACGAGATCATCATACCAACGTTACGTGGGGATGCAGTCAATGTGTTTAGCAATGTGCGCTTCTACCAAACAAAACCTACGAGTCTACTACACACGCCACACCACCGCGCAGGAATTACAGCAAGTAACCCCAGCACGCTCTCCAAGTGATTGTTTATTTCCCGCACATTTTTGTATTGGATAGTCATCAACGGATTGAGTAAAATTCTATAGAAGTCAAATCCTTCCATACAAAGTCACGACCTGTACACTGGGACTGCACGCAAGCTTCAGAAGTCGTAAGCTTGCCATGAATGCAGAGGGAAACGGTACTTCACTGCAATCAAGAACAAGGACAAAAGTTAGCAGATAACACTTGCAATATTGTCAAATTGATGTAGACAAACTAGGAGGGCAATAACAGTGATCATATCATGTAAAAATCTCGCAAAAAGTTTAAACTACCAAGGAAAAGCAAAGCTGAAGGCAATTCAGTTTACTGCTCTAGTTATGGTTAACAGATCATAATAATTGAATTGTGTTCCAGTTTTGTCTCAACGACTTCCATGAACAGAAAAATATTTACATCATTAAAGCTGTGAGCCAGACAGGGTTGCATTCTTTTGGTGTAGTAATGAACAAAAATAAAGATGTTCTGTAGCTGCTATAGGATCGCTTAACAAGGTTGATCACTAAAGATGTTATCATATGGCATAAAAACACAGCCGCACATTCATGCAGAGTAGTGCTAAGCATTGTAAACAAATATAATACATAAACAAGAGATTGCAAGGCCAGAATTGACCTGGAGCATTGATCTCACTCAGCAAGGAACATAGTGATAATAGAAACGGCAATTAAAACATAGATTAGGCACATACATATCCATTGCACGAATCCCCACTAGAGTCCACTAATCCTAAATATTCTATGTACTAAAAAATTATCTAGACGGTATTGAAAAAATGATTTGCCTCCCATACACGCAGTCCAAATGTGTGTTATTGGAGGACAAAAGGGCAACTTGAACTTACCATAGCACTCAGCCAGGAGTACAGCTGCACTAAAGATAACAGCTTGTCATGCACGTTTATCCTCTGGAAACACATGCATGTTCACTATGTCTCCAGTTCCTTTCACAGCACTGCCTACAAGAGAGAGACCTTCCTCGTCAGCCTCGTCAGCTGTATCCTCCGAATACGCAAACCTGTAAACAGCAGAGACAGCATAAATGACATAAAAATTTGTACATGGTGGCAGAAAATATGTCCTGGATTTCTTAAAACACAGGGTCCAAGACCCAAGTCCAATTCTTTAAAGAAAAAACAAGACATTTGTCTATAGTCTATAGCAATCCCAAGATGTATAACCCTTATGACTTGCTAGGCGTCTAGTGTGTTCAAAGTGAAATAACCTATCTACTAACTATACAAAAAGATAACTCAAAACAAATAATTCTACTTGTCAACTGAGAAAGTGGACTTCATAGAAGGTTCAGTACCCTGTTGGATTGCGAGATGGAGACCAAAGGATGCATATGACGGCAAGGAGGACATAGGAGAGAACATTCCAAAAAGCAGGGATGATCCAAGCCCTTCGCCATAGCTCACTCAATGGATCAGTTGCATTGAAGTATAGCTGATTCAAGACAAAAAGAAGTCAGGTCATGCTGTTAAAGCATGGCTCAAGATAATCATCAAGCAACTCTAGAACAAGTACTTGTATAAGTCGAATTTGAACTTCTATGTTTGTGGAGTGATATATCACATATTGATGTATCTTATCATTTTCTTAATAAAATCCACCTCCACACATGGGTAAAATCCGCCTCCACATATGGGAATAAAATGTGCGAGGTAGTACAGACACATTCTAATCTCAATATTAATGTTTGTCAAATAGGAAGATGGGAGAAGGATCTGAGCGTTGACTCTTTATATTCACCAACCATTATCAGAAGCAATGAGGAAGTTGTTATTAAATGGTCATATCATAATCTAAATATGTGCATCATATATAACGGCAAGAAAGGATCCCTGAGTGTTGATTAATTCACCATTTGCTACCATCTCAAATAGGACTATAGAATTGACACAAGTTCATACCTCATAGCCAATCCAAGCAATCGAGATAAGAACTGACAAAGCTAGAGAATTTGTAAACTTCCGATACAATTCAAGTTTTGCCATACTTCTCCGCAGCTGGAATGTAATTAGAGCCAAATCAGTACAGGAGATATTACAGAAAGATGTCGACAAAATAAACATAAATCAACCGGAAATCATTTTTATAGCACATGTATTACAAAACAAAATAATCAAATTCATTGGACATGTAATCATAAATATTAATTGCCGAAACAAGAAAGGCATGGCTATGATGAAGTATTGAATGGGAAACTGAACAAAGAACAAGCTACAGATTTACTGGACAAAGGCTTTGTAATTCCTTTCAGAAAGATCGGGGTTTTCTTTGTGATATTAAAAGCAATGTGGTGTCGGCAAAGAATAATTATAGTAACAGCAAGAAGGATATATCCGAGCACACGTAAAACAGAATTAAATTGTTTACTTGAATTAGCAAGGCCGTGAAGTTATTACCTGCAGCTTCTCCAAAGTTCGAGAGAGGGATGAAAATATCCAGATAATGAAGGTAGCATCAAGTATGGCAACAGGTAACACCAGAAATAACCTTGTTTTCCCAGAGAAGTCATTGATGTTTCCAAGATTTTCAACAAGTTCAAGACCTTCCGAAGCAATAAAATAGATGACACCAAGAGCACCTACTTTAGATGTAACCCCACCCAATGTGGGTCTAACAACACCATATCCCATAGAAACCACTAATAAAAGAAGGCGAGATATGGTCTTCTTCACAGCAGTAAATGTAACTGCCCACAAGGTTATGGCCATAGGTCTGTTTCCAGTCGAATTGAAGTTAGCATACTCAAAGTACCAGAAAGCCATCTCGCACATGCCAAGAGCAATAACAGCTGTTATATGGTAGTGCAGCTGCAAAATATCCTTCCAGCATCGTACAAACTGAAGAAACCACAGAAGCCCAAGTACAAGATATGCAAGCGACATGAAACCATAAAATGTCATCATTGGAGCCATTTTACCAGGGAGATAACCTTGTGGGTTTCGCCAAACAGTCCTACCTGTAATCTTCAATCCCTTGAGCTGTGGATCACAGAACATAAAATAAAGGTAGTACATCCCTGTTTTGTTTATAGATACAACTTGTGTGACCATGCTAGCTTCTTCATCTCTACCGCTAAAAAATGTCTGAACCCTTTTTGGCCAGTCAGGATTATCAGGATTTGGCTGTATAATTACTTCACCAACTTTGCAGGACTTCTCTTTGTCGAGCTCAGGAGTGCAGCATATTGCATCAGAATGCAAGTAAGAACCACCAATCTTGCTTCTGTCCTGGATCTCAACAATAATAGCCTCAACTAACCCTGTCTTTTGCTGCATCGCCTCATGCCTACCCGCTGACTCCTGGGTCCGTCGAAATGTAACAGAGTCAAACCTGAAAGAGATTCCAGCGAAATAAGACCATGGCATTCTTCTTTCCATATTATATCTGTGCTTACCCATGCAATTAATACAAATGATCATGGAAAAAATGCTTGATCAAATAGATAGTCCAAAAATGGCCGGTTCTAATATGTAGTTATTTTCGAAGAAACCGTGTAGTAATGCCACTGCCATGTCGTTTGTGCCATGTGTGTTAATTGCATGCTAGTGCTCCAATATTTCACATGTCGGGAACGCAGATCACCTTGTGATGTGGTAAATAACGAACACATTTCATACCCAACAAAAATGCTTATTATAGAAACAAAAAAGTGCTAGCACTCCCTGAATAGCAGCCTAATCACATGGCAGTAAAACCGAATAATAAGAAAAAATTAAGTTAGCTGGTCGTACACAGTAATAGACATCGGATCACATCAACTGAACGAAAAAGAAGAAGCAATTAGTAGTAGCAGCTTCAGATCTTCTCAATGGATCAATATCTATGTGCGCATAAAATTCTAAAAATCCCGATCGAGATTTACAGGTGCGGCATTTGACGAGCGCATCTGATCCTAACCCCTCGGAAGCCGAAACCCCAAGTGAAACGCGCCCGATCAGGACCGTCTGATCCCCCGCAAAAACCCTAGCGCGCGAGCCGGGAAATTCAGCGCCGCGCACCTGATGAAGGAGGCGGAGGAGTTGGAGGAGGGGTCGGAGGCATACAGCCCCTCGCTGCCGCCGTGGAAGAAGAAGGAGTTGGCCCGCGGCGCGAATCCCCCGCCGGAGTACTCGTGGATGGACGCGTCCGCGCCGCGCGCCGCGAGGGCGAGGAGGACGGCGAGCGCGAGCTCTGGCGCGGGCGCGGCGAGGCCCCGCCGCCGCTGCATAGGGAAGGCTTAACTCCGCCCGCCGCCGCCGCCGGTGATTTCGCCGGTCTCGTCTCGGGGAGGGCGGAAGCAATGGGATGGGATGAAGAGAAGGTTCGAGAGCTGCGCCTCGGTGGCGGTGGGAGAGTTGATGGTTTGAGGTTGGTGTGCGCGTGAGGCAGGAATCTCTCTCACTTGCTCGGTTCCATCTTCAGTACAGACGGAGACGGGGGAGGAGGCGAGAGTGATTAGAGGTGGGCTACTGATCCGTGAAACGTGACTAATAAAGTCGTGAGGGCCATGAGAGCGGTGATGGGTGCTGTGACAGGCAATTTGGAAAAGGGGTCAACTGACTTTTTTTCTCCCTTTTTAAACCACTGTAAAAAATAGTTTTCATAACATCCGGGTTTCATTCTAGATGGATAAAAAAATCCCGCTCGTAAAAATTTAGCCCCACATAAAAAAATCATTTTTTACAAACGGAGTCTAAAGAGATCTGTTTGTAAAAAAACCTTTTTTTAGGCGGGCCTCTTTAGACCCTTAAAGATCAGGCCATTAACAACATCGATTGTGTTAATTGTGAGGCCTTGAAATAGGATGCGCAGATCGAGCCAATCAAGAAGAAACTGACGAAACGCCTCAAATCTCTCAAGTCCTCAGCTCCTCCCTCACTTCTCCTTCATCTCCTCTCTCTCCTAGCTCCTCCATCACCTCTCTTCCCTCAAGTCCCCGAGCGAACGACGACAGTGGTAGGGCTCGGTGACGATAGCGGCAAAGGTGAGTAGTAGTGGGGCTCAAAGATTGTGGTGGTGCAAGGGATGAGGTGGCTCAATGACGAGGGGAGTGGGGATGGCGAAGGGGAGGGGAGGGGGTGGAAGTCCGGTAGCGGCAAGGTGCGCGGCGACGAATCCGGTGACGATGAGGCACATGACGGCAGAATGGGTGACAACACGATTGATCCTCCCTCCCAGTGAAGCGGCGGCGGCTGGTTCGTCACGGCGCCAGATCAAGCAACAATGTTGTGACGACGACCACCAACACGCGTCCATCTATTGTTGATGTTGTTTCATTTGTATCGGTGTCAAGAATAAGATATACCTTCTATACACAGGTTAGTAGAATACGACAATACCATATACTTGATAGTATACGAAAAGGTATCCTCTAATTAAAGAAATAGGGCTGATAAAAAAAATATCTTCCCGAAATAGAAGGTGCCAGAGTCCTAATCGGAAAAGATGAGATTTCCCTAGGCTGGTATCCTGTTTTTATCTCTTCGAGTTCTACTTGGAAAAGAAGGTAATTTATACTATATATATATATAAGGCCCCACGTTTAGGAAGGGTCATCGAGTTACAAGCATAGTCAAAGCTACGCCCAAAAGCAATCCGGAAGAAGTCAACGTCATATTCGTCAAATAGATCTCGTCGGACCGTTCTCGACAGCTTCTAGTTAACGAATTCATCCAGTTGTTTTATTCCCCATTGTATTCTGAGTGATATTCTCATCCTTAATACATATAAACTGGAGTAGGGTTGTTACTCATCTTGAGAGTTCGAACTAGTATAAATTCTTGTCTCTTGTCTGTTTGATTTATTTTCGCATATACCCTAGCTCCAATGATCCCCGTACCCTACAAATATTGTGTGCGAGGGTATAACTCGTCGACAATTTGCATGTGTTGATAGTTGATGTTAAAAGTACAGTGAAAAGTTGATGTGGATTTGCATATGTTGATGTGTTTGCTCTGGTTGTGGATTTGAATCTCAATTTGCACGATGTGAAAAATCAATTTTTTAATCTTTTTTAGGAAAAAATTCTTTTTTAGGCGGTCCTCCCAGTGGGTTCGTATGTGAAAATTGATTTTAGGTGCTTGTATTTACAACTGCTTATTTTTTTAGTGGTACGACGAAACATATGCACGAAACTAATCTAATTGTAGTTTTAAAATATTATTCATTTAGGTCTTTTTTGTATTTTTAATTAAGCTATAATTCTATAAATCACAGTTGTTTGTTATGCATACTCTGTAATACTTGACTGTGTCTGAAGTAAAGGCCAGAACGAATTTCACTATTAAAAAATAAATGCATTTTTATTATCTAAATCCAAACACAAATAAAGGAGAAATCGCCAATCTGATAATTTATCGCGTGTAATTAAACGGATGTCCGATAAACCCACATCCAAGTTACCAAATCCGCAGTGCTGGCCACTTGGGCCGTTAGCCCGCGCAAAGCATCAGGATAGGCCATGGCCTGTTAAAAACCAGCCCAAATGCAGCTCAGTGAAGCCTTGAACAGTGAGCGTTTTAGGCATCGGAACTGAAGGAGCACGCAAATAAACGCGGCCCCTATACCGACTCGGAGTCGACACCCGATCCGACTCGGTTTCGTTCCGAACCCTCGACGGCCGATATAAGGCGCGCCATCCGTCCCCGCCTCGCTCATCTTTTCCAAATCGCTACTGCTCCATTCCTTTCCTCCTCCGTTATCCGACGATCCACCTCGAGGAACAATCCATGGCGGTGTTCTACAGGTACAGGAGCGGGGTGGACATCTTCTCCGTGCCCGTGCCGGAGCCCTCCGTCTCCGTCGCCGAGCTCAAGCGCCTCATTATGGCCACCGCGCGCCACGGCCATGGGCGGTCGCGCGGCCGCGGCCCCAGGGAGAGCGTCGCGCTGTACAGCGACAAGACCGGCGAGGAGCACACGGACGAGGACGAGCTGATCCCGAAAGGCTCCACGGTCGTGGTGCGACGCCGAGTCGCCGGTCCTCCCGCGGAGACCATCGTCGAGTTGACCACAAAGAAGCCGCTGTCGCAGGGCTGTGGTTCTTCGTCGGAGTCTGGTGTAACGTCGAGCGCGCCGTCGACGGGAGCTGAAGTCGACGAGGAGGAGAAAGCTATCAGCGACGTGATCGACGCCGCACAGCTCAAGTGGGAGGCCCCGACGTCACAAGGAGGCCACTGTTCCGGTCACCGCGGCGCGCACGCGGTGAGGGCGCCGCCGGCCGGGTACGTGTGCCACCGGTGCCGCGTCCCGGGACACTTCATCCAGCACTGCCCTACCAACGGCGACCCAAGATTCGACATCCGGAGAGTGGCGCCATCTCCAGCGTCCTTATCGGCGCCGCCTGAGTCCGGGGAATCTGGCGGCGTCATCCCGTCGGAGCTCTACTGCAAGATTTGCCGGAACGTGATGGCCGACGCGGTGGTGACGAGCAAGTGCTGCTTCGACAGCTTCTGCGACAGGTGCATCCGGGACCACATCGCCGCCAAGTCCAAGTGCGCGTGCGGGGCGCAGGCGCGCGCCGACGACCTGATCCCCAACACGACGCTCCGCATCACCATCGCCAACCTGCTCGCCACCACCGGCGGCGCAGCAAGCGCTTCAAGTGGAACCGACAAGACGAGGAGCTCCGCCGGCAGCAACGTGGCAGAGCCGGCGCAGCAGAGCCCGGTCGCTTCGCAGGCAAGCCGCAGCAACGTGTCTTCCAAGAAGAGCGCCACGATCTCATCAGGTGTCCTCGGACCAAGAAAGGCGCGGGAGACGGCGGGTGACCACTCAGCAGAATCCGGAGCTCGCGCCGTCGACGGCTATCACCACGGCGGCAACTACGGCTTCCCGTTCGGCCCGGCGCCAGGCTACGTGGACCCCTTCTTCGGCGGCGGCATGCCATTTGGAGCCGATCCTTACATGTACTACGGCGGCGCGCCTTACGGCTGTGGTGTTGCTGCTTACGGCTACTACGGCGGCGAGGATCGCCGTGACACGAAGAGGGCGCGCCTACGATGATCGCCCTTCACCGGCCAATTGTTGCCTGCTGCTCAGCGCTAGCTTGGAGATCTTTTCTTTTCTCTCCTTTTTGTGTTCTCCGATGATTCGGAAGACAACTAGCGAATCAAAACATGTATGATTCTTGTATGATTACTATGGAATTTGTATGATTCTTTCGCCCAAATCAAAACATGTTTGCCTCCCCCCAACTGTGTGATTCTTGTTTAGAAAAATAAACACTGCCGCTCAAAGACGACGCCCTGCACGTGTCAGCTAAAGTTCAGTAGGCAGAAGCACCGGACGAACAAGGCGTTTGATATCGTTAGTGTACGTGTCCCTGAGACCCTGACCCTGAGGCCTGAGCATGTTGTGCGGTCGTGCCTCACGATTGATTTCGCCAAGTCGCCGTGCGCGCGGTGCGGCTTAATTACGGCGGAACAAAGACATCCTCCAGTAACTATTGTCCGTCACAACGCGACAGGAACCGAACCGAACCGATTCCTTTCTCGGTCTCTTCTGTGCGGTTTTTATTTTTTCCACGCCATGGAAGATAGTAATAGCTTGTGCTACTTGGCATTTTTTCTTTTGAAAAAAAAGGGAAATCAGATGCGCATGGCATTGCAAAAGGAAAAATCTAAATCGCGCGCGCTCTCGGTTTCATCCTATCACGCGCGTCTGCCAACCATCCATCTGTGCGAGTTACTGTAACGGTGTGCGTCTTTTTACGTGCTACATACTGAGACCACCACCAACCAGCAAAATTAAGATTAGTTACAGTAACTAATCTTTTTTATAGAACTTTTGATTATTTATATCTTTTAAAACACATATTATTTTTAAGATTCGTTTAAACCATCATATTCTACTTAAAATATATGAGAAAATAAGTTCAATATCGAATATATTCAAAATTTGAAATTAATTTACTCAAGTGAAAATTTTTTTACTTAAATTGTAAAAATAACTTAGTTATGCAATAGAAGTAACTCTCCATAGTAATAGAAGTAATTACATAGCTAACGAGTTGTAATAAGAAACTATGTGAAGTAAATTCACGAGTAAAATGTAAAGAAGATTTTTAAGTAAATACAAATATTTTCTTTATTTGAAGTAACCACTATATTTTTTTTCAAAAATATATATATATATTTACATTATATAGGAAGTAACTCTTTATGGTATTAGAAATAATACATTGTTAAAGGAAAGTAATTATGCAAAAGTATAAGTAACTCTTCATCATATTAGAAGCAATTACACTGTTAGAGAGAAATAACTAAAAAGAAGTGTAACTTTTTACGGTATTAGAAGTAATTAAAGTATTATGATAGAGGGAGGTAACTAAAAAATAGAAATAACTCTTTACATTATTAGAAATAATTATACTACTAGAGAAAAGTAGTTTACAACACATATATTTTATTTCATCAAAATATAATCATGTGATAAAATATTTAAGAGAATTTTTTATAAAAATTTTAGGTGTTAGGAGGTAGGTGGGCTCTATGGCTAAGGCAACCCATGAAATTGATAGGTTGAAAAACTTCAAAAGCAGTACTTTTTTTAGTAACAGCAAAGGGTAGTTGATTAGGACAATCTAGTGCACATGCTTATGTAGTTGCCTTCATTGCAAGACACTACTGCTGCATTGCGAAGAAAAAAAAAGTAGCCAAGCTCTGTTTTGCTTGTTTTGCTCTATCATCTGTATGGGCAGATGTGTGACGACCCAAAGTAGTATCTAGCGCACATGCTTGATGTAGTCGTCTCCATTGCAAGACACTACTGATGCATCGCGAAGAAAAAAAAAAGTAGCCAAGCTCTGTTTTGCTCTATCATCTGTATGGGCAAATGTGTGACGACCCAAAGCAGTCACGAGAGCTTTTCATCATCACTTAGTTTAATGTTGGGGTGAGAGAGGCTCGAACTCTTGATCTGTGATGACCCAAAGTAGTCACGAGAGTTTTTCATCATCATTTGGTTTAATGTTGGGGTGAGAGAGGCTCGAACTCTCGATCTCAGGATAACTCAAACCAAGCTATGAGACCTAGCTACGCGCTAGCCAACTGCGCCACCACCCCTTTTGTTGGAGGTTGCGAGCAATGATGAATCCAAGCTACTAGCACAGATTACTAATGTGTGCTCCAGTGCTCCACTCAGTTGGTTCCAGCCCCAATTACTAATGGACAGCACGAGATCGTGGCCCTCTGGCCTTCTGCTTCTGGCTCCGATTGAAATAAGTCTATTTTTGCCCACCTCATCTCTGGCTCTGAATTAAATCGTATCCCTCACCATAAAACTAAACTAAGTATAACGTCTCTCACATCTTAAAAAACCGGTGCAAATTGATTTTTTGGTGGTTTGGTAAGCAGTTTTCTACATGCAGGGCCCACATGTCAGTGAGATATGACAAAACATATGCGATGGGGTCCCACATGTCAATTCCTTTTCTCCTTTCCCACCTTTCCCTCTCTCTTCTCTCCCTCTCTCCTCGTGTTCTTCTCTTCCGTCTTCTCATGCCTTGTGGCCGCTGACCTCCCCGCTTCCTGGGGATGAGCCCATGCGCAGCCCGGAGATAGTCCATGTCGACCACTCGCCAGAGGGATCTGGACTCATGCATCGTGCCGAGCTTGCCAGTCACCGCCGGCTCGTCCAGCTCGTCTGCCTGCATGTTGACTCAGCCCTAGCGCGGCTCCACTTCCATCACTGTCAGGGACGGATATTACAGTAGGGCAGTTAGGGCTAGAGCCCTACTCTTATGTCCAAATATCCATTGAAATTATACTTTAAAATTTTAAAAATAAAAGACAAAAGATAAATTTATGTAGATTATACTGGTTTAGTCTTACTCTTGAGTATATTTTGTTCTGGGCCGCTGTCGGAGGAGCCGTACATATAATTAACACATATAATGATAATCATTGACATATACTGTGACGAGGAGGAGAGAACTAGTAAATCATCTGCGCCTCCTCCGCATCTCGCCATTTTTAATTTCACATTTACGACATACTTGTATCATTGAACCAACGAATAGCTGATCCAATATATGCCTGCAGAGTGCAGACTACACACACATGCATGCAGCATGCTGCATGGATGCAAGTTCAGGTAGTGCCCGCAATCACTAGTAGTTCACGGGTTGCGCTTGGCCAATACAGCACCACTAGAGCGGCTGCAACGCCCCGCATGAAGCCAGCTTGGGCGAGGCTTCACCGGAGAGGCAGCTATGGAGCATGAGGACGCTGTCCAGGACGAGACCACCATGGTCGCCGTCCACTTCCCGACCACGCGGTGGTGGCCGGGTTTTCAATTTTGAAATTGAGTATTTTGCCGGGGGGGGGTCCAAAATTTCAAAAATTTCAAAATTTTTTGGCCTTTTTTTTTAAATTTTGCCTGATTTTGAATGAATTTGAATAAAATTTGACCAAATTCAAAAAAATTACAAAAAACCAAAATTTCGGGCGAGATATGAACTTGCCTGTGAGGGACGAAATTTCGAACCAAAATTTTGAACCCTGGGTGCTGGTGCTCCAGGCAACGCTGGTGATGTCCACCTAGGACAGCGAGGACGCCGAGGAGGAGCTACGGTCGTTGTCGCTGGATGTGCTTGCCGACAGCGCCGGAATGGCCTCACTCATGTGCAACGCCAACGCATCCTCCTCAGCAGAGAAGAACACGAGGAGAGAGAGGGAGAGGTGGGGAAGGAGAAATAATTGACATATGAGGCCCACTACATATATTTTGTCATATCTCACTGACATGTGGGTCTTGAGAAATCGCTTCTCAAATCACGAGCAGTCGATTTGCACCGATTTTTTAAGATGTAGAAGACGTTATACTCGATTTTACGGTTGAGGGATACTATTTAATTCAGAGCAAAAGAGTTGGTAGCAAATTGGACTTATTCCGCCCCAATTCAATGAGAAGGCCCGATCACGGATAAACCATGGAGTTGGGCTGAATTCACACCTACAAAGAATTCGCAGCAAATAACCCAAAAAACATTACACTAGCTAGAGTAGTAGTAGCAGCACCGTATAAACGACATTCAGAAGAATAAAACTGCAGAGTACATGTTGGTGACTGCTGAGCTATACGTGAGATGGTCAAAGTCCAGAGTCCTACTATAAACCACGCGCACAAGTGTCTTCCATGCTTTCCCTTTTGACATCACCACATATATACGAGTATATAAATTTCCACCTATAATAACATAACTACAGACTGCAGGTGCCAGGTAGTGCAGTCTCTTCTTACTGAGATTAGCAACCTTTCAGTTAACTGCAAGTGAGCTTCCCAGCTGATCAACAGTTTATTAATTATACTCTCTCCGACTCTCCGTCCGATACTTTAATAATCACCCTCGTTGATATCCTTGCTCTTATATCGATTCTAATATTTCTGTCCTGCGTGGAGGAAAGAGACACCTGTGTGACACGTCGTCCCGTGTAGCCAAAACCGCTGGCCGTCCGGTCTCGGTGTTTCCAGTTTCCATCAACCGTAAGCGTGCCATTCAACGTGCCAATATATACTAGTGAATCTTTATTTTGTGTCTGCATCATGCGTGTGTACACAGGAGGAGATCGATCCATTCGTACGTATAAAGAGAAGATGAAGCTACAATATATGCAGCTCGCTCGCTAGCTGCTATCAGCTAGTGATAGAGCTCGAGTTCGACGTCATCAGTGATCCAATGTTAGATGCAACGAAAGCAACATGTGTCCACTAAAAGAGACGAAATTTCTATCCAGAGTAGATGCGGACAACCTGATTGAAAACTGCAGGTCTCAGAGCACAAAATCTAACGGCCTGTGTGTGTGCCAAGTAAGCGAGTAGTAGCTAGCTTACTCCTCGATCTTTTTCATCCGGATCGCGAGATGTGTAGCGGAGGAAGCTGCCTAGGCATTCCCAGTGACCGTCCGGTCAAAGGCCGTGAATTTGTTCGTGACATCACATCGCCTGTGTCATGACGATGACGACGACGACTTAGTTTAGTATAGTATTAGTATATATGTGTATGTGTAATGTAATCCATGTCCGGTTTTCTTTGCCTTGCTTTGTTGATCAATTGATCTGGATATACATCTAGGGCCACAGGGGTCGGTCGGGAGCCGGGACCCACCTCCGCTCTTCCATGCAGCTTCCTCCTTTTACCCTTTTCCGAGTTCCGACTGCTTTTCGGCTTTTTCCCCCGCGATATATAAGACGCGGACGCGGATTGGCACGGCGAATTTTGCTTCATTTGCACTAGCTAGCTGCTATATATCCCAGTCTCTCTGTGTGTGTGTGTGTGGTCTGGGGAGTGTATGGTTGATTTGGTTGGTAATTGGCTAAGCTAGCTATAGCATGGCGTTCTCGTCGGAGGGCGGCGTGCCGGCGGAGAGGGTGGCGGCGGCGGCGAACGACCTGGTGGAGGTGCGCGAGGGGTTGGTGAGGCTGAGGGGTTTCTTGCCGCCGCCGCAGGCCGAGCAGTCGTCGTCGACGTCGCCATGCGCGGAGCTGATGGACGCGATGATGAGCAAGCTGATGAGCGCGATGGCCGCGTTGGGCGGCAGCGGCGACGTCGCCGGGGAGGTGGACGCGGCGGGAAGGTGGACCTCGGTGGCCGGGTCGGCCGATCCGATGGTGGTCAGGCAGGCGGGCGAGAGCTCGGCCGGGAGGACGAGGAAGCGCGGCGGCGGCGGCAGCAGGTCAAAACCTGAATTACCATTGACTGACTAACTAGTTTTTCTACTGCACCCCCTCCTGGTCGTTAATATCTAAATCCAACAACGGTTTGGGGGTCGTATGCAACCTCCAGTGGATGGAGAGAGGCATATCAGATGGATTCAATGGCGACGCGCGGTGTCTTGTACTCTTGTCCAATATTGGTGGCACGATCGTGTGTCAAACTGGCAACTCATCAGACTCGGATAGACATGCATGTCAAATTAAATTACCGAATTTGAAGGTAATTAAGGGTGAGAAGGGGTTAGAAGGAGAGGGGGTGGTTGATGGCATGTTCAAACAAGCTATACGAATCTTAGAGCCATTTGATCCGGCCAGCCAAGAATGGCCGATAGTTATGAAACAGTAGTAGTAGGTTAATAAATAAAAAACAATATATAGTAGATTAATGGCCCGATAAGCAATTCTGATCAGTATATATTAATTGCTACTTGACCTGATCATATATCCATTATGTATTTTTGTTTTCTTAATTATTTTTTGTACTGTATGCAATTTATCGGCTATATGTACAGGTCAGGACGAGGACGCTCCTATAACAAGAGAGTCGCCGCAACACTAGATGACGGTCACGTATGGCGGAAATATGGGCAGAAAGATATCCAGAACTCACATTATCCAAGGTACTCCTGTATTAATTAATTAATTAATTGCTAGGATTATCAATCATACACTCCCTTATTGCACAAAAGTATTACTAGTACTATCGGTCTCTAACATCAGAAGTTGTGTTAAGCTGTACGCGGTAATTAACCGTTATTGATGACACATGCAGGAGCTACTACAGGTGCACGCACAAGCTAGACCAAGGCTGCGCTGCCACGAGGCAAACCCAGCGCTGCGAGGTCGACCCGTCGAATTACGACATCACGTACTACGGCGAGCACACCTGCAGGGACCCTTCCACGATTATCCCGACGGCCATCGCCAACGCCGGCGCGGCGAGCGACGGGCCAAACAACATCATCAGCTTCGCCACAGGCGGTGTTGCTTCTCGGCTGGCGAGGGAAGGGACGACGACGAGCGCGGCCACTCAGCTGTCCTCCTCGTGGGGCACGAGCGGTGGCGGCGACGACGTGTTCAGCTCGTCGGGGGAGCGGTTCATGCAGTGGGACGAGCTCGCGGCGGCTGTCGTGCACGTGGGCTCGGCAGGGGTGACGTCGTCGACGGTGGGCTCCGCGCCGGCAGAGAATGACGGCGGAAACGGTGACACGGCTGCGGGAGGAGGAGGAGATGGCGGCGGCGGAGGCGGTGGCGCGGGCAGCTTCCCGTCGTCGCCGAGCGCCGGCAGCCTTGGTTTCGTTGTCGGCCCGCTCGGGAGCATCGGGGACGTCGATGACTTCTTCCCGTTCGATCCCTGAGATGAGATCGGCCCCGTCGATTGAACCAGCCGTTGCAGCGGACGGATTCACACAACACTAGTAGTATATGGAATTTTTTTCACAAATAGTATGGTTTAAATGGAAAATCGCAAATCTAGCAGGCTTGTGGAGAAAATCGCAAAACTAGCGGCCTGTCGACCCACGGAGAGACGAAATGCGGCCCAGTCGACCAACCGCGTGACGACAGGGCCCAGCGCCGCACCAGTCGGCCAACCGCGTGGCGACAGGCCACCCAGTCGGCCAACGGCCTGGCGACAGGGCCCAGCGCCGCTCCTGTCGTCGCTCCGCGTGGCGACAGGCCGCCCAGTCGGCCAACGGCCTGGCGACAGGCAGCCCAGTCGGCCAACGGCATGGCGACAGGGCCCAGGACCGTGCGATAGGCCGCCCAGTCGGCCAGCGGCGTGCCGACAGGCTGCTTTATAAGGCCTGGTTCGCTGCGGCCAGGACCACTTCGCTGCCTCACCCCTTCTCCTCGCCTCGCGCTAGTTTCGCCGCCGCCAGCTGAGGTCGCCGTCGCGCCAGCCTGCCGTTGCCATTGCCGTGACTACCGGTGGCTACCGGTGCACCACGTCGTCGTGAAGATAGCAGCAGGAGAAGAGAAGGCAAGCTGCAGTGATTAAGGTATAAATTTGCAACCGTTAGTATATGTTTGCAGTGATTAAGGTATAAGTTAAGTTGTGAAATTTTAATTTGTACATATGAGGTTTGTTATTTCGTTGTTTTTATTTGTGAATCGGTAGTCATTGTTGTTAGTGTATATATAATCTGTTGAATATGTTAACCATTAGTCATTGTGTTAATGTTAGTATATATAGTTATGTAGTTGTATATTGCAAATAATTCGAAGTTAGTATATGTTTGCTGAGGTGATTAGAAATTTGTACATATGAGGTTTGTTATTTCGTTGTTTTTATTTGTGAATCGGTAGTCATTGTTGTTAGTGTATATATAATCTGTTGAATCTGTTAACCATTAGTCATTGTGTTAATGTTAGTATATATAGTTATGTAGTTGTATATTGCAAATAATTCGAAGTTAGTATATGTTTGCTGAGGTGATTAGAAATTTCGTACTGGTGAGATAGTTATCTTCGGGGAGAAATCAATGTTGAGCGTTAGTACGAATCGAAAAGAAATTATATTTAATTAGTGAACTTTTACAATGCAGAGTTGTGTCATTTAGCCAGAGGGAATTACTACGTGGTTGGGTAGGAGGCGTCTGCAATAGTGCAGGAAAGAGCAACAACAGCGAAGGTATAAATTTGTAATCCCTTTGGATGACGATAAATTATTTGTATTAATCATTGTTGGTTGTTAGTACATGTATTATACGTTTATTATTAGTTAAAATGGAATGGAGGTATTATACGTTTATTATTAGTTAAAATCGAATGGAACGTATATTTAAGTAATGAAATATAGTTTGAATAAGTTAGAGAAATAACGTAAGCATAGAGTATACGACACCTTACTGGATAGTGACGTATTAATAGCAATTGGGATGCTATTTCAGGATGTCAGGTGGTGTGCCCGTTCGGGTGTATTATGGTGACGCTCCAATACAACTCTGTGATAGCGGGGTAGATTTGACCGTATATGCATTCGTTGATACTACCCTAAATACACCAGACCAGTTGGTTTTGAACGAAGTGTTAGGGTGGTTGCATAATATGTTCGGGATAGATCCTTTGATTGAGAAATTAATCATAAAAGCCGTGTGGCCAGTAAGGGGTGAATACGGATGGCAGTGGAGGGTAGTAGAGCTTGCATCTACCGGGAGTTGGAGAAAATTTGTGGCTAAAGTAAGAGAGAAAGGTTATAGCCTGGCAATATTGGTGCAAAAGAAAATAGATATTGTTGGGACCGGCGAGAGCAGCCGCACGGAGGTGGAACAAGCGCATATTGTGGAAGAGGCTAATATTTCCAGGAGTGGTGAAGAGGAAGCAGTAGAGGAGGAGGCTACTGCAGATGTAGTTGTGCCCGGTGGCAATTGTCCGGGTAACGAATTGGATGACGAAGAGCCAGACTCACCTTTGGCTGTTGATGCAGCGGAGGAGAACGATGCGGTAGTGGAAGAGATGGAAATGGAGAACGAGGAATATATTTCGTTCGTGGTGGAAGGGGAAGATACGACACGGTGGGACGAGGAAACCAATGTACCCGAAGATTGGACAACCATATCCATGAGCCGTCTGGGGGTTAACGATGGTTTAGATGCCCACTGGCGATATGATAGAGAGAAGGTGCAAGTTGGACAGATGTTTCACGACAAAGGACACCTACAAGACGCGGTCAAGAGGTGGGCTTTTCTGCAGAAGCGGGAGTTCAGGGTGAATGTTTCAAATCGGACGACGTACGACGTGAAGTGCACTAAGCCCGGATGCCCTTGGAGAGTGCATGGTTACAAGCCACAACATGACAACTTATGGGTAGCTTCAAGGGTTGAGGAGCATACCTGTTTGCTGGACAATACCCCTTTGGTACATAGGAACATGACGGCTGCATTCGTGGCACAAATGGTGTACTCGAAGGTTGTTAAAAAAACCTCATTGTCGCCGTTCACAATAATGCATGACGTGGAGAAAGAGTACGGGTATGAGATATCGTACGACAAGGCTTGGAGGGGTAAGCAGAAAGCACTGGAGATGAGATTTGGAAGTTACGAAGACTCATACCACAACCTTCCCCCACTTTTGGAGGTGTTGCAGGCCAGAAACCCAGGCACACATATGGCTATTCTCGATGAGGTTGCTGACAATGGGAAAAACGTCCTTCGTCGTGCATTTTGGTCATTTGGGTGCATGATAGAGGCCTTCCGAAATTGCATTCCGTTGTTGTGTGTTGATGGTACTTTTATGACAGGCAAGTATAGGGGAACAATTTTAACCGCAATCGGAGTCGACGCTGATAGCCATGTCGTTCCCGTTGCCTTTGCTTTTGTTGAAAGCGAAAACACATCGAGTTGGCTATGGTTCCTGCGTCACATTAAAAGGGGTGTTGTTCAAAACAGACCAAATGTGTGTGTTCTGCATGACCGTCATGCCGGCATTCTATCAGCGGTGCAGCAGCTAAAGGAAGATGTAACAGACGAGGTTTCCTGGCCAGATTTGCATAGCAGATGGTGCATGCGACATCTCGGGGCAAATTTTTACAGACAATTTAGGAGTAAGAGGTTAATGGACCTGTTCAAAAAACTGTGCAAGCAGAACCAACAAAGAAAGTTCGACGCCATATGGGAACAGCTGGATCGTCTGACCACTACTCACATGCAAGAAGTTCGAAAAAAACCCGTTCTTGCCCGACAAGAGGAGCCGGAAGGGCTGGAACCCGTTCCAAACGAACCACCATCTGTTACTCGATGTAGGAAGCGAGGGAGGGGTACGAAGTGCTTCACTGACTGGATAGAGCATGAGCCAAGGGAAAAGTGGTCCTTGTTGTATGATACCAATGGTTCACGGTATGGTGTGATGACAACAAATCTTGCAGAAGTGTACAACTGGGTGATGAAAAGTACACGTCCTTTACCACTTGTTGCTATCCTGGAGGGCATCACAAGGGGTACACAGAAGTATCTTCGTAAAAGATACGCCATGGCTAGTCTTAACCTTGCCAATCCTAATGTAAGGTATAGCCCCGCTATCACACAATACATGGAGGAGAAAAGCAAGAAGGGGGGAATGCACAGGGTCTGGCCTGCTGGGAATAGGGAGTTGCTTTTTGAGGTACGTCTGCGTGACAAGAGTGGTGTCGGTATTGGGAGAACGGACATCACATTGGAGTGCACGTTGTGGCCAGACTGTCATGCTTGCAAGTGCAACTGCAACAAGCCTTTCCTTCGACATCTGCCATGCTCTCATGTTCTTGCCGCATCCGCAAAAGGTGGTGTCGATGCGAACATATTCGTCTCGCCTTACTTTACTAAGGAAGCATGGGAGGCAACCTGGCGCGGTGAATTGCGTGGTTGGCGTGCGGTATGTGAGTTTATTCGCCCACCCCCAGGGGAAGCCAACTGGGTACCTGATTCAAATTTGCTAGTTGCAACGAAGGGGCGTCGCAAGACCCGTCGAATCAAGAACCACATGGATGAAGCTGAAACGAACACCCGTTCACGGCGTCCAAAGGCTTGCATTGTATGCGGTGGAGACCATAGCCGTAAAGATTGCAGCATGTACAATGTAGGCAAAGATCCAGAAGGTGGCGATATTCGGCGTGTTCCAGGGCGGAGGTCGACTTCGAGAAGGAATCCTTAGTTATTCGTCTTGTAATATTTATATTTACCAGCACCGCATTGTGTTCACTTCATTTTATCAGTTTTTGACTTATATTTCTGAAATTTCGCTTTGCATAATTTTGTCATGTATTAATTTATTTTTGATGCTCACGTCACTGATAATCATGCATTTTGTAGGTATGGCTGACAGGGATGACGTATCGCTGATCGACGAGGTGATCGATAAACATCACCGATCGAGACGACTTAGTCAGGGGACGTTCTGCAACGTGCTGAGAATGCGGGGACCGGATCAGTACTGGCGTATAGATCCTCGTTGGGTTCCAAGGCATGTGAAAAACCATTTGTCACCGAGAGCTGCCATTTAAATTTTCTCGCATTGCTGATTATTTATTTATGACATGTAACAGGTTGAGAGCCGCTGGGTTGTTGACCTTCGCACGCTTGGTTGAGCCTTCACGTGGAAGGTCACCCCGTATCAATATGGATGCGGCCTTGCTGAGTGCTTTGGTGGATAGATGGAGGCCCGAGACACACACCTTTCACCTAACAGTTGGAGAGATGGTACCCACTCTACAGGATGTGTCTTTTTTGTTGGGTCTACCAATAGCGGGTGCAGCAGTTGGCCCGACACAGGTTCACGCTGGATGGGCGGATGATCTGTTGGCCAGTTTTGGTGGAGTGGTGGCTGCTCCGCTGCTTGATCTCACAGATGGACATGGGCCCACGAGGAGTTGGTTGCACCAGTTCCACCAGGAGGAGTTCCCAGAGGACCAGGAGGACTGGGTAGTGCGCCGACACTTAGTCGCGTATCTACTGTGGCTGTTTGGGTGGGTGATGTTCACGGGAACTCACGCTGACTCCGTGGACAAGCACTTCATCCACTACGCGGAGCAGATCGCCGAGCTACCTGTTGAGGACATTCCGGAGTACAGTTGGGGGTCGGCAGTTCTTGCGTCGACGTACGCCGGTCTCTGCGATGCTTGCAACAGGAACAACAGGGGAAGTTCTCTGACAGGATGCCCTCTGCTTCTAATGTTATGGGCGCATGAGCGCTTTGACATTGGGCGGCCACAGCTAGAGTCGTACGCAAGCTACGGCGTCGATGAGATGTACAAGTCTGGACTTGAAGACATCGACGATCGTCCAACCATGGGATCGCTGTGGACACACCGCGAGGTAAATTGTACTTTGCAAGGCATTTTTCATAGCACCCTCTTTTTCTGCGCATGATCTAGAGTTACGGGAACTAATCATATTTTTCTTGCATTTGCAGCCGAGGTGGGTGAGCGGAACGACACGTCGCGTGTACGCACAGTTCGTGGCGGACTTCGATCAGCTTACGCCCGACCGTGTACGCTGGACCCCGTACACGCATCACGATGTCGTCGAGCGGGCACCGCACGGTCTGGCGCACCTCTGCACGCGCGACGTAGAGCTTTGGAGGACCACTTGTCACCTCGTGCTGGACGTGCACGTCGAGCCGTACCACGTGCAGAGGGTACGTAAACAGCTCGGCATGTACCAGGACTTCCCTCCGAGAGGTGGACGCTCATTAGCTGTTACCCTCCACAAGTAAGTACACGTCCGACAATGTTAATTTCACGTACTGTGTTTTATCCCATTTTAAATGTTTCTTACGTGCTCACTACGCCCTACGCAGGTACACCAGGAAGGGACTCGGTCTATCCCACGAGGCGACCATTGTTCAGACGATCGCGCCAACGGTTGCGGAGTGGGAACATGCGGCTGAGCACCTGGTTCTCCAAACACCTCCAGACGACGGAGCTTCGTACGGACAGTACCTTCGTTGGTATCGTAGTGTTACGCGCTGGAGGTGTTTCCCGCCACAAGGGGAAACTTCTGTCCCTCACCAGGCGTCGATCACGGACACGTTTGCCCCACAGCCTCGAGCTGCGTTCAACTCAATGGTATGACGGTGCTTTCGTTGATTATCATTAAATGTGGAATATGTTCAATTGTTCTAACGCCCTTCCCAATTCGTTCGATAGGCCGAGTTTGTGGAACAGGTTCACACTGAGTCCAACACGTTGCTACAGCGAATGGAGACGAGGCCTCAGCACGTCAGGCAGGACGACGTGACGTCCGTCCTTCGCAGTTTTCGTTCACGGGCTGCGGCGCTCCTTCGTCGTGTCTCCTGTCGAAGCGCGGCTGATGTTGTGCAGCCCACCAGGCGGGCAGGATCGCCACCACTACCACGACGTTCTAGTGTGGACCAGTTCCGCTACTCTACTTCACGTCGCCAGTACGACGACGCCGGTCCATCGCACGCTCGGCCTTCGCTTCAGGAGACACCGGTCCCCTTTCGCCCAGGGAGATCGTCTGACTTTGGGGTTCCGGCATCGAGTATGCCACCACCGCGGCCTCCGGTACAGCAGGTTTGCCTTGCTTAACATACAGTTCATATCGTACTCAACCTTCGTTTTATACCATTTCGTAACCTCCGCAACATGAACACCCACAGCAGGTGTACGATACGCATCCAGCTTCTGAGCCACCAGACTTTCCCTACCTGCCGACAAGTCACAACCTGGCGCCCACACCCAGTTGGGGACTCTACTGTACTCCGCGCGCCCCGGAGGCAGGTTACACACAGCACACAAGTAAGTATTGTTTACAACCAAGGCAACCATCGTCGTTCGCTTAATTCTCATGCGTACTTACTAACTATTGTAGTGTGCCATCGTCTTTAATTTGCAACAGGTCACGACTACGGGTTTTCCCAGGGGCATTCTGCAGTTCCTGCTGTCTCTCCTCGAACACAGTTCGTGGACGATTTCTTTGCGCCGAATGCACCCGATGCGCAAGCTGGCGTAGACTACTGGTACGGTGCTCCTCCGGTCACGCAGCCTACGCAGCAAGAGGAGTTTGTGCAGCCAGAGGATGCCACTCCACAGCAGACGGCACGACATAGGCACCCACCTGATCATTTGACCTATCCCACGGAGCAGGTCAGACAACGTAAGAAGGGAGGGCCTAGCAAGCGTGCGAGAGGGGGGCATTCTTGACTTGTAGCCTCGCCAGTAGGCTACAAGTGCTACATGTTTGTAATATTTACAGTTAGTAACTTTGAGTTACCTCTTCGTACGTAACACTATTTGGTTGCCGCACTCATATGTTACGAAAATATTCCATGTCATTCGCTACATCTACTCAACGAAACGACGAAAAACTTTCGGCGCGTAACAGAGGGCTACGATTGGTCCCTACCAGTTTTTGGCCCGTGACAGACGTTTACGATACGTCGCTATCATCTTTCGGCGCGTGAAGGCGTCCGGACTCAGCTTTTGCCGATGCTTTGTTCGACACAATCATTCAATTTGCGCTGCCGCGTGAACGTGTTGTCAAATCCACGCTACTGGTGAACTCACGTTAGATGGATATGTGCCTCCTTCCTCCACTATATATTACATAGGTCCGAATATGCGCTCTTCATCCAATGGCCCGAGGAAGTGCTCATTTCAACCGGTCACAATTGAAGGAAAAAAAATAGAGAGGTCAGGAAGAAGGACAAGAGCCGCGAAGCGTTGTTGCTGTGCTTATTCGATCGCACGTTAGTACAATATCCCGACGTATGGTTATATTTTGTGTCGCATACTAGTGTAATTACCATGTATTTCAAATTTCTGAGTAGATCTGTAGCACTTAGATGCGGAGCCTAGATTTTTTGCGAGTAGATTTGTAGCACTGTGAGTAGATATGTTGAAATTTGTGAGTACATATGTAGCACTTAGAAGTGTGAATAATTTTAGGCTAGATTTGTTATGCACACGTTTGGTTTGTAGTACTACTATATTTGACCGTACAATGAGAAGTATTAAGGGTGTTTACAATATTTGATAGTTGTTTTTTAAAACTGTAGGATGCCAAGGCGTGGAAAACCTACCAACTCAAGGTAACATAAATCGTTTCTGTGATATTATGTGTTATTCGTTGTGCATGAAATGAGGAATCCTAGATTAACAGGTTAGGGTGCTTCATTTATTATTGACTTGTAGTTCTCGCCCGAAAACTGGAAATGCCTTCAACCCATTGCCTTTGCCTACCGGTGTTCCAGTGCCCATGTGCTGGTGCGGTGATCCTTGCAAGGTAGCCAAGTCTGATGAAGACGAGACGTACATGCAGAGATACTGGATGTGTGCCAATTTTGAGTTTGAGCCAACACCTGAGATCCGCCGCATTAACTTAGTGGTGACGAACTGATGTTTTGTAATAATTATTTGGTGTATTAAGTAGTCTTGAACAACTTATTTGGTTAGTAAACATTGCATTTGTTGTAGACCCCTCCACCGCTATGTGATTTTGAGCAGTGGATCGACACCGAGATCAAGCCGCAAAACAAGGAGCGGTTGGAGTACATGCGGCGATGGGATGCAGAGCGCAAGGAGAAGATAGAGCTGAGACGCAAGGAGGAGGCCGCAGAAAAAGAGCACAAGGCTGAGGCGGATAGGAGGCGTGTTGCTGCGTACAGGGAGGAGCAGGAGCGGAAGCTTGAGCGTGCGCGGCGAGCGAAGGCAGCAATGGAGGAGAATCCCGATGCGCAGAGGAAGGGAAAGTGGCCTCGTTGCACTCAGTAGTATGCACGAGTTGGTAGTTGTATCGTCGTCGTGTTCAACTCTTGCACTACCTTCCTTCCAGTTCTAATCTAACCTTATCTATGTAACCACAATGGAACCAGGTGTATCATGTTTAAATTGTACTACAACTTCTCCTTGTTTCGGTATGGTCATGGATGTGCTCAACATCAATTCTTAAAAAAAGTTTCTTCTCCGTTTCTAAAAACAAGTTCTGTGAATTCGAAATTTTTTGAGTTCTCCGAAAACGATTTTCAGAATTTTTGAAAATAGATAGAACCAATTTTCGCTTCTACAAATTTTTTGCCCTATCCGAAAGTGATTTTTGGAATTTCCCAAAATAACCGATAAACAAATTAAGGTTCTGTAAATTAATAAATTACAAATGAATATATCTAAAATTATTAAATTATAACTCCGATATGTTTATCCAAATATGCAGCTACAAATGTGTATGTCAGTTATAATAAATTATAATTATATTAACAACTTATAAATTACAATTAATCAATTATAAACAGTTCTCTCATTAATTCTTAACTAACAACTTAAAAACAATTCTTACCCAATTAAAAAAAAATTTCTGTACATTACTAAATTATAAATAGATATATCTAAAATTAATAAATTAAAAATCCAATGTGTTTCTCCAAACATTCAATTCAAAATGGGTATTAATCAATTATAACAAAATTATATTTAGAAAAACTACTTACAAACTTAATTATGAGAACAACTTACAAATTATAAGTAATCAATTATAAATTATATGTCATTAATTAATTAATAAAAAGTTAAAAACAACTTTTAAAAAAATAATTTGTATTAACAAATAAAACTACACTGAACAGGCCGGCACCGGCCCGGCCTATCGAACGGCCGGCGCTCGACTGGGCCGGCCTGTCGTCACGCGGCACGTCGACAGGGCCCAGTCGAACCGCGGGCGGCCGATAGGTCCGGCCTGTCGTCACGCGGCATGTCGACAGGGCCCAGTCGAACCTCGGGCCGTCGATCGGTCCGGCCTATTATCTTTCCACCGTTCGATTGGGCCCTGTCGTCACGCGGTTGGCCGACTGGGCCACATTTCGTCTCTCCGTGGGTCGACAGGCCGCTAGTTTTGCGATTTTCTCCACAAGTCTGCTAGATTTGCGATTTTCCATTTAAACCATACTATTTGTGAAAAAAATTCGTAGTATATGTACCAGTACATAGTAGCAAACGCATCAAGGCTTTAGTACTAAGTTGCATAATTGCATCTCTGTGGAAAGCAATATAGAACCAGCTATTAGTACCTTAATTAGGCTGCTCATCTACAGACTACAGTGACTCGCACAGCTTCTAGCCGTGCAAGTTGGTTAAGGTGATGTTTTAGATTGAAATCCAAGCCATGCACGTTGATGAGCCGGAACTGGGCCACTAAAATGCGGCCTAAGTTTTTGTTTGGATTGCTTGTTGGCGGCCCAATAATACACAGCCACTCTTTCCTTCCAGTTTGCAAGCCTAGCCCACTATACCAAGAAGGAAAATCCCATGTAACCTACTGGGCTCAAACTGGCTTCTCCTTTTCAGGTTAGATGACTAAACGAATAAGTTCAATTTAAGTCCCTCAATTTGTCACCGAGTCTAAAATTCGTCCTTGAACCTCAATACCAAATATGACGCGTCCCTCAACTCCCAATGCAAGAGCAAATAAAATCTCAAGGCGGTGGATGATGATTTCGGCTAATGTGGCGTTGACGTTACACTTAAAGTCAAAAAAACCGTGGGACTTACATGTCAGTGAGTGTCCGGTTAAAAATAAAAAAAATACAGCGAGACCCATGTGTTAACGACGAAATTTGGTAAATCATGCATTGGATTCAGAGTTAAAGCCGAAGCCGATTGGAGTAGATAAGCGATTACAGAAAACGGAGTATGAATCGGCTGCAAGCCAAATCGGCTACGGTGTGCATCGGCTGAAACAGAATCGGACAAGGATAGCCGATGTAGCCGATTCCGATGAGGAGATGGCAGGATCATTGTCGGGTTCGATTGGTGTGCTTCATAAGGATTGCCACGTGCGGATTGAGTCCAAAGAAGGCAATTGTATCTATTAATTAGAATATTTGTTAGTTTCCTTTTATCTTTAGGAAAGTGTGTTTAGTGTCCCTTAAGGACTTTATGTTTTTCTTTTATCTTTAGAAAAGTTTCTTTCTTGTCCTACAAGGACTAGTATCTCCCCATGGGTATAAATATGTACACCCGGGGTTATTGTAATCTATCAACTCTTGATCAATACAATTCGGCGCATCGCCACCTTTTACTCTGTTACGGTTTGTTTATCAACCGGCGGAATTTGGCACCTGACGCGGGGCTGCATCGGCTGTCGATCTCCGGCGAAGGGGTAAGTCCAATGTTCCATCGGTTCAGGCAATTGTATCATCTACGTCGGCGTCGTTCAAGGCTGCATCAGTACATTCGACCTCTTGGATTGCTCTGGTTTGGATAATATATTTGCCTGGCTATTTATCATATGCCTTCTGTTAATCTAGTATTAGCATCTCGATTTAGTTTTATCGGCTGCTTCTCGTTTTAGGGTTTCTGCCGGTATCGGCTAAATCGTCTTGCTAGATTAGATTAGCTTAGGCATCTACCACCCTGAGAATCAGTCAAGGGCTTGATCATCTAGATACCGTGTTTCTTTACATACTTAGTGCTGCATCAGTTGAGTTTGACCTACTAAGTCGTGTTTAGAACCATGAATCTCTAGTCTGCTTTTTGATTGCCGATAAGGGTTTCATCGGGTTTCAGCCGATGAGTTATCTGGACGTTGCATCGGCTTATAAGGATTGCATACAAGTTGAATTTAGCCGATGACAACAAAGGTTTCACTGTTTAATCTAATCTTGTGGATTTTATGGCATTGGATCTATGTTAGACTCACTTCATCGGCTATGCTATGAATATATATAATCTCTCTCTTGAGATGTTTTTAGACATAAGTGATTTATACTGTCTCGGCGCCCTGTCCGATCTATCCCAATCACTTGGTTTAAATATATTTTGAGATTTAGATTATGTATCATTGATATCTACAGCCGATCGAGTATGTCGAACTCTCGTTTCACTTTATCAAGTCATTACCGATCTAGTGCATATTACCATCAGCCGATTGTATCTTTGTCATTATTTACATCAAGTGTCAGAATCTACATTGAACACATAGCCGATAGCTCAAAACCCTATCGCTATCGGCTGTTATCAGGATCGGCTGGAAGTACTACATCGGCTATGTTGGCCGATCGATTGTTTTATCTGTTGTTTGTATATGCTGTTATCAGGATCGGCTGGAATTACTACATCGGCTATGTTGGCCGATCGGTTCTTTGATCTGTCGTTTATATATCTTGTCAGTTGCAGGATCAAACTGACTGGCACGCCCGCATCTCACCAAGATTTGGACCTGCACTGGAGCTAAGCAGATCTCCCAGGCCAGTGTGTGTTTTTTGCATCAACACCATGTCATCGCCTCCTCTCTTTCTCCTCTTCTCTTCCTTCCTCCTCTCTCTCCCTTTCCTCGAAGTCAGCGCACGTCGCCGCTACAGCCAACCTTGCCGACCTTCCAACGGCATCCACCTCCATCTCTGTGGGGTAGTCGACGTTGCCATGTCGCTGTCATCCATTTTGCTCTCGGGTGCCCCCTACTCGCTCCCCACCACCGGCCGCCTCAACCTCTCCTGAGCACTGACGAGGGGAAGAAGGCGGTTCGCGAGCGGTGATGGTGTGGGTGTCGGTGTTGGAGGTGATGGTGACAGAGAAGCTCGACAGTGGAAGGGGATTCGACAGCGGCTTGACGAGATGCGACGGGAGGGGATCTAGCGGTGGCCACTTCTCGGATTCTTCATCGGTCGAAGGTTTCCCTCCTCCAGAACCGTGGCAGTGGAAACGACGCGGGGGCGAGTCGATCTTGTGAAGGAGGGGCTGCGGGAAACCCCCATGGCAGCCCACACATGGCACCTTGCTCGTGCCCTTGCCTCCGACCACCTACCCTTGACGGCCACCACGGTTTGCGCGCATGCCAGCACGCCGCCTCCCGTTGTCCGATCGTTCCTCAACCATGCCATCCCCTTTCCTCGCCCATCTCTGGCTCCCTTGCATGGAGATCGAGTGAGCTCGACCCTAGACAGGCTTGCCAACCGCCTGCCCCTCCCTCTCCCGCCTTTTTGTCCCTCGGCCACCACTCGTAGCGGCCTAGCATGGTAGCAACCTGCACCTCATCCGCGTGCACGCTGGCCACCATGGTTCACACGCACCTCATCCGCATGCACGCTGCGCCCATCGTCTGGTCTCTAATTAACCACGCCATCCCACTCCCTTGCATGGAGGTCGGGTGAGCTTGAGCTCAAACGGGCTTGCCGGCCGCCTCCTCCTCCCTCTCTCTCGCAGCGGCGACGATGAGGAAAGGGAGAGAAGAGGGAAAAGAGAGGGGGTGATGACGTGGGTTTCACTGTATTTTTTTTATTTTTAACCAGACATCCATTGGCATGTGGGTCTCACTTTTTTTTTTTTGACTTTAAGTGCCACGTCAGTCGAAACCGTCATCCAAACCGTCTTGAGACCTTATTTGCGCTGGTTTTGGTAGTTGAGGATGCGTTATATATGGTATAACGGTTTAGGAACAAAGTTTAGACTCAACGACAAATTAAAAGACCTAATGTGAACTTATGCCATGACTAAACCATGTAAACTGTATTTGACCAAAGAAACAAAACAAGGGAAAATAAGTTGAGTGAGATTGCGTCTTAAAAAACATATGAGATGGGCATACAAAATTAAGCGCAAAGATACACTTAGAAATCGATAAATAGAAATGAATATAATATAAGTCGTTATCGCGATAATAAGTAGACTATCTAAGTAGCGGTACACCATGTAAAGAACTGTTAAGAGTCTTACGGACCAATAATTTTCTCTGAATTCATACATTGGATGTGCGCCCTCACACACATATGCTTATCATTCTATGGCTCAACGACCTTGCCTACCTATTTCCGTCATTCGCTAGTCTACCCATTTCCATCATTTGAATGATCGGCTCTACTCAATTTCTCGTGAGGATCACCGAAGATTCTTCGTGACCTTATTTATACTTGCCTCTGTTTCTCTATTTCATATTATAAGTTATTTTTATTTTTGTTTCTTGTCAAATTTTTTGAAATTTAATTACGATTATAAAAAAATAACAACACCTACAACATCAAATTAGTTTCATTGAATATAATATTAAATATATTTTGATAATATGTTTGTTTTGTGTTAAAAGTATTTCTATATTTTTTTTATAAATTTGATCAAACTTTAAAAAATATGACTAGGAAAGAAATAAAAAACGACTTATAATATAAAATGGAGGAAGTAGTATAGTCATTGCTAGCTCTAAAAATTAACACATCATCTAACCACTCTAATAACCTATAAGTATACTAGCTAAATATAATGTTCGTGCTTTGATACGAATAATAGAAAATATATTATAATATCATCTAAAACAAATTAAAATAAATTAACAATTCTTTTGCTATAGAGAATATTGACCATAATTTGATTTTATATTTGGCTATTCATTTAGATTTGCTTGTTTTTCTAATAATAAAAATTTCAAGGATTAATTTACAAAATTGACAATGAGAGTAGGGAGTGGAGACTACGACTACCTTCTTTTAAAAAAGTATAAATATTGCACCATTAATACTTGTCCCATCTTCTACACACACAATATTTTGGAGCTCGTGCTGTAACTAGTTATAAATCTTGTCAGGGTTACGGATAAAGTATACCTTCTATCCTTGGGGTCATGAAATATACGGATATGTCATACTCTTAAGTATATGGAAAGGTTACCTCAATATTACGGAATTTGGCCAATACGCAGGGAAACCGTCTCTTGAATAGAAAGTGTTAGAGCTCTATTCGGAGGAGATATAAACTCTGTGGTCTCGTATGCTAGAAATACTCTTTGAGTTCTACTTGAAGGCCAAGGTAGTCAGCGGTATAAATACAACACCCCCGGGGGTACGGGATCATCGAATCATAGCGCAAGCCACCGTCACAGAGCCTCCTCGAAAAGTAAGCAAGCCGCACATAGCACCCAAGCCCGATAGCGCAGTCAAGATCATCCCGCTGGCTAGTAACAACCCCGACAGGACAGTCAAGATCGGGGCAACGCTCGATAGCAAATAGAAACTCGAGCTCATCACCTTCCTCCGCGAGAATGTAGATGTGTTTGCTTGGCAACCGTCCAACATGCCCGGAGTCCCTAGGGAGGTGATTGAGTACAAATTGATAGTGCGTCCCGATGCCAAGCCAGTCAAGCAGAACTTGTGGCAATTCGCGCAAGACAGAAAAGAAGCTATTCGAGAAGGGCTGGACAAACTTCTCAAGGCCGGCTTCATCAAAGAGGTCCTCCATTCAGAGTGGCTCGCTAATCCAATGATGGTGTGCAAAGCCAATGGCAAGTGAAGAATGTGCGTAGACTTCACCGACCTCAACAAGACGTGCCCTAAAGACTACTTCCCTCTTCCTCACATTGACCAACTAGTGGATTCAACTGCTGGTTGTGAGTTGTTGAGTTTTCTTGACACTTACTCCGGTTACCACCATATCAGCATGGTCAAAGATGATGAAGAGAAGACAGTGTTCATCACACCATTTAGTGTTTTCTGTTGTACCAAGATACCCTTTGGATTAATCAATGCAGGCAATACATACCAGCGAGAAATCCAGGGAGCTTTCGATGACCAGATCGGCAAGAACGTGGAGGCATACGTCGACAATGTCGTGGTCAAGACAAAGACAAATGACAAGTTGATCGATGACTTGAGGAAAATATTCAACAATCTCCGGCGACATCGGCTCAAACTAAACCCGGAGAAGTGTACGTTTGGAGTACCGTCGGGAAGTTTCTCGGATTTCTTGTCTTTAGACAAGGCATTGAAGCAAAAACCGAGAAGATCATGACCATTGAGAACATAAAGTCACCGACAAGGTTCAAGAAAGTACAAAAGCTCACGGGATGCATGACAGCTTTTAGTCGGTTCGTGGCCAGGATGGGAGAACGAGGATAACCTTTTTTTGCTTTACTCAAAAAGCATGATAGATTTGAGTGAACACAGGATACCGAAAATGCGTTTATCGCGCTTAAGCGGTACTTGTCCAACCCTCCTATACTTGTTGCCCCATAGCCAATGGAAGAACTATTTCTATATATTGCTGTCACACCTTATTCCATTAGCACTGTGATTGTCGTCGAGAGGGACAAAGTACAACGTCCTGTGTACTACGTCAGTGAGGCCCTCCATGACGCCAAAACTTGATATTCTCAAATCCAAAAATTGCTCTACGCTGTGGTCATGACATCACGGAAGCTGCGCCACTATTTCTAGGCCCATAAAGTCACAGTCGTCTCTACTTTCTCCCTGGGCGAGGTGGTCAGGAACAAAGATGTCATAGGACACATTGCCAAGTGGGTCGTCGAGTTCAGCCAATTTGATGTCCACTTCGTCCCACGTATAGCCATCAAGTCTCAGGTTCTTGCTGACTTCGTTGCTGAATGGATCGTTCCCGAGAACACCTTAGCCGGTTAGACGAATAATGAAATATGGACATTGGCTTTCGATGGGGCATTCAAAAGCTAAGGAGTAGGGGCAGGATTCATTTTGACATCTCCTACCGGAGATCAGTTTAGACACGCAATACACCTCAATTTTCAAGCAACAAACAACACCGCAGAGTACGAGGGATTACTCGTCGGGTTAGGAGTGGCCGCGGCACTTGGAGTGAAGCGATTGATTGTGAGAGGGGACTCAGAGTTGGTTGTCAACCAAGTGCACAAGGACACCGCGGCATAAAAACTTTCCCGTCAGACAAAAACTTACTGTATGATCAGCAACGATCTATACAAAAAAGCCCCGAACGGAGTTCTGCTCAAGTCTCTCCAAAGGACGGCAAGGATTTGTGGGTCTCACACCGGCGAGCGAACTCTGGTCGGAAAAGCCTTTCGACAAGGATTTTTCTGGCCAACAGCACTTCAAGACGCTTGCGACTTAGTAAAACGATGTGGCCAATTTCATAGCAAACACACCAAGATGCCGACCCAAGCGCTCCAGGCCATCCCTCTCACCTGGTCGTTCTCGTGCTGGGGGCTTGACATCCTCGGACCGTTTCCTCGAGGACAAGACGGCTACAAGTTCTTGTTCATGGCTATCGATAAATTCACCAAGTGGATTGAGACAGAGCCAACAAGAGAAATCAAAACCGAACACGCCATCAAGTTCATGAAAGGGATATTCTGCCAATATGGACTTCCACACCAGATCCTCACGGACAATGGCTCCCAGTTCACCAACAGTGCCTTTCAGGACTACTGCATCGAATTCGGAGTGAAAATCTGGCTTCGTCTCAGTCTTCCATCCTTAGAGTAACGGGCAGGTCGAGCGGGTAAACGATATCATGCTCTAGGGGATCAAAACATGTGTGTACGATAGGGTCATGGCCTATGACACACGCTGGATTGATGAACTCCCTTCTGTCTTGTGGATCGTCCATACTACCCCGACAACATCCACCAAAGAGAATACCTTTTTTCTCGTGTATTGTTCCGAGGCCATGCTCTCTTCGGAGCTGCGACATCAGTCTACATGAGTCAAGAAGTATTCAGATGAGGAACAGGAGGACCGGCGAGCAGACGATGTCAACCTCTTAGAGGAGCATCGAGAACGTATTGCCGTTCAAGCAGCCATGTGCCAACAGGCCCAACGTTGCTATCACAAAAAGCGTGTTCATCCCCCTACACTCACCATTAGCGATTACGTCCTCCGACGAGTTTAGAATCAGGCAGGGCGAAATAAGCTCTCACCAAAGTGGGAGGGACCGTACACGGTGGTCGAAGCCTTAAGGCCAAGCGCGTTCAAGATCGCAAGCGACGAAAGCCGTTGTCACACCCTGAAGTTTCCCCAAATCGTAAAAATCAAGTTTAATAATTTATCTGAGAAATTGTTTAATTAATCTGAAGAAAAATCTAATTAATTAATGCATTAAAGAAGTGGAAATGGCAAGGTGGAATTTTTCTTGAGTTCCCCATGTCAAAATACATTAACAGGATTTTTAGTGGAATTTTCAGAGCCCTAGAAATTATTTTAAACCAATTAAAATCAAAATTGGAATTTAATTAATCCCAAGAATTTGCTTTCTTTTTCTTTTTCTTGTTCCTCTTCTTCTTGCTTTCAGGCCGTCGGCCCAGTCCGCCCAGCCGCGCCGCGCGCGCCTCCTCCTCCCGGTGGGCCAGCCCACGGGGCCGCTCCTCCCTCCCGAGCGTCGCGCTCACCAGCCGAAGTCCACTCTCGCTCCTCCTCCTCCCCCAGGCCACCGACAGGTGGGCCCCACCTGTCGGGGTTGTCCCCGACCTCGCGGCACCACCCGCAATGGCCGCGCCGCCTCTCCCGCTCGCGCCCGTACGCCCCACTCCGTCCCGCCTCTTTCGCGCACGTGCGCCCACTCCGCCCGCAACCGCCGCCCCTTTTTCTCCCGCTCGCGCCGCATCCGAGAGGAGAGGAGTTTGGATTTTGAAATCCATTCTTCTCTCTCTCCTACCCCACTCCGGTGAGGAATCCGAGGACGCTCGGCCACGATCTCGCCCTCCTCCGCGCTTTAAAACACTCCCCGCGTCCTCCTCTCCCTTTTTCCCCATTCCGCTGCCGCTCCCGTGCCCCCTAGCGCTCGCGCCACCAATGACTTCGTGTGCCGCCGCCTCCGCCATCTCCGGCCGCCGCTCCTCATCGCTTGCGCCGTCCCCGAGTCGCGCCGACGCGTTCGCCGCGTTCTCCTGCACCCCGTCCGCCTTCTTGCGCCGCCGGCCCGCGTCTCCCGCGCCGCCCGCGCCGCCGTCTTCTCCGCCTCCGGCCGAGCCCGGTGAGTTTTTCCCCTTTTTCTCCCCTTCCTCTCTTTCCTCCCCGGCTGTGCCGTTTCCTTCTGCGCGAGCCTCGTCCTTGCCGTCCCGCGCGCCGTCGCACGGCGCCGGCGCCCCTGCGCCGCCGGCCGCTGCACTGGCTGGCTGTCGGCTGCCGCCGCGCGCCATGGCTGGCTCGGTCGAGCCCGGGCCTCGGCCGCTCGGCCGCCCGCGAGCCTCAGCCGTCCGATCGGCCACCAGGGTTGATCTGGGTCGTCCACGTTCGTCCCGCGTGGCTGCCCACGTGGCCATCGCGTGGCTGCCGCGTCGGCGCCACGCGTGCGCCACGTGGTGCGCCGCGGCGCCGTGGAACCGTGGACTCGGTCCATGGTGGACCAGCCACCGCCGCTCGCTGACCCCAGCCCTGGGGTTAATTGCGCAATAAATTAATTAAGGTTTTTCTTTCTATAGTAAAAACATAGATAACTTCAAAAATTCATAACTAATTCATCCGAGCTTCGTTTAAGTCCATTCAAATTTCATTAAATTCATAAAAATGCAGAGAATCCATTAAAAATAGTGTTGTGCTTTGTTTCAGTAGACTTATAGCATGTATTGTTGTTTGCTTTGTTTGTCGCGTAGATTCCGGTACCTCCGACGCGCCCGCTTATTTCGAGATCGTCGCAGAGGTAGCTTTAGCTCAGGAGCAAGGCAAGTCATGCTTCACATTGAACATATTGTACCTATATTTACAAATGTCTCATTTTTCCGTAAACACTGCATTATTTCGCAATGTCATTTCATGTGGGTTTTTACCTATTGTACTCAGCCAATTATATTGATTATCATGTACCTTTGATAGCTTGGGTAATCAACTAGTCAAGCACTGATTTTAGGAATGCTTAGCCATGCTTAGCTAACTTAGCTCACTAAGGGGGATCACACTAAATAATTATTTAATGTAGTCCCTATGGTGACACTTTGGTTTAGGAGCCACCATGGTAATAATAATTAATTAAAATATGCTAATGGTGGGCTGTGGGTGCATAGTTTTGATGGAAGCACCCATGGCAATTAAGGACTGGTTCGCGGGAAACCCTGGAAGAAATACCGTGCGTACCACAAGCCAGCGTGGGCAACGGCTGGACTTGTAGTGTAGCTGTCTCTAGCTGATGTACCAGACTAGGGTGGGCGTGATGGAGTTGGGTCGGTGGGGGATTTACCCGTTGATCAGCTGCCGGATTCACCGTGGCACGAGGGGGGGCTGCCCGCTGCTGGATATAGGGAGCGGGGGCGAAACCTGTGGTGTGGTACGGTTGGTTAGAGGGGGTTATGCGAAGGGTCCTGTCACAGTCTCTATTCGGGTACTTTTCCAGTATCGCGACACATGGTTGACATGATGTTGAGGCTGTGTCTTGTGGGTACAGATGTACACCTCTGATCAGAGTAGAACTATTTGAATAGCCGTGCCCGCGGTTATGGGCGATCAACCAGATTCACCGTGATTAGTCCCACCTTCTTAATAATTGGATTTACTGGAACTGGTTTAGTTCAGGTGGTTGGTTTGGGCCTGTCGCAACGTGGATGTAGCGTTGGACAGTGATGGCTTAATATTGTTCAATTAATTTAACGTTTTACTACCGTTTTCAACTACTGTTTTGAAATGCTTACTTTATGCAAATAAACCCTTGCCTGCCTTTGGAATACCTTGCATCATACCTTCCTTCCCGGTATGACTTGTTGAGTACAGTGGGTAGTACTCAGCCTTGCTTAATTTTTCCCCACACCAGAAGAGGAGTATGCGTCCGATGGAGGCTTCTCAGAGGAGTAGGCTTCGTCCGCCGTCGAGGATGCTTGTGGAATGGTGCCAACTCGCTGCAAGAGTCCCGTTCTAGTTTAGTCTGTCTTTTTGTTCTTCCGCTGCATTTCTGTAAGACTTTTACTGTGTTTGTAAGACGTGGATCTGTATGTCAACATTGTCGTCTGTGTACCCTGGCTGGTCCTGGACAGGGGATTTAATACACATTCAGTTTCTAAAATTCTGTTTGTGAATTTCCGGGCGTGACAGCCGCGAGTTGGCAAATTCCTGGAATATCGACCAACTACATAAATTTTATGTATAGTACCGATGTATCAAAGTATGTGAGTTCATCTTAATAATATACAGTATTCAGATTTTATCTTTTTCAAAGTGTTTTGCCTGGTGACCGTATTTTCTTATATCGCCTCGTCTCGAAGTCGATCCTACTGTCCTCTTACGCTAGACTGGCAAGCTTCAGGGTCCCATGGACCTCGGCTGGGGACATCTAGCAATGGAAAATTTGTTAGGCCATGCAGGGTGTGACATCTTGGCCCAATTGAGATTTGGCCTGTGTGACCCATGAGAGCTGTGTGCACATGTTTAGTACCACCTTGGCCCAATTGCACATGACGCATGTGGGCTCTGTGTGAGGCATATGGCATGGCATATGGCGTCGGCACTGGACATACGGACGTGCGCTAAGAGGGGTTGTGCTCCTGAGCATTTGCCTATATGCCTGTGTGGCTATGTGGGTGAGTTGGACCGATGGGGACGTCGGGTCCTTTGAGGGGGGATGTATGTGACATCCTGGCCCAATTGGGATTTGACCTGTGTGGGCTGTTACACAGGGTCAAACGACCATGTTAGATCTGGTCATGTTAGAGTACCCACTTGAGCGTATTAACCAAGTTGTGTAACTGAAAATTGGTGGGCCCGTCGATTGGGCTGGGCTGCGCGGTTCTAGAGGATGGGTTGTTACACAGGGTCAAACGACTTGAGCGTTGTAACTGAAAATTGGTTTTCCCGACTTCACGGCTGGGGGCTAGGAATTTAAGCTGGTTTGTTATACGATTTAAGCTGCTTTCGTGAAAAAACGATTCTTCCATAAAAACACCTGGGGGCTAGGGAGAGTACCATACTCTGTTGGCTGAGGGCAGCTCTCGTGAGGGTACTTGCACACTATTTCTTTGTAATTGCTTAGACAAAGATTTTGATTCTTACATAAGAAAAATTACAAAAAGTTCAAACATTTACAACTAGTGTCTTTCAGGGACTTAAACTACCAAGACGGCCACTTCCAGTTCATCATGGAGAAGATGTCCTCGGCTAGCGGAGCTAGAGATGGTGCGAGGCGGTAGATCTCATCTGGCCTCATCATAGAATGGGTGTGTCGAAACTTGGTTTCGGCAATAAGAAACTGGGGGTAGCAGTCAAGCGCCAAACACGATGGGTTAGTAGGCAAAGGGATTTAGACAGGTTTAGGCCCTCTCAACGAGAGGTAATACCCTACTCCTTTTTCGGGGATTTGATCCGCCGAGTGGTTTATTAATCTCTTGATCTCTTGATCTCGTGTGTTTTCGCTATGTTTTTCGTATGTAGTCATCTATCCCTCAAGGGACGTCCTACCCTCCTTATATAGTCTTGGAGAATAGGCTTACAAGTGGGAGACCTAATCACACTCTATGTCGGACTCCTCAATCTTACCAACTTTGGACTATAAGCCGTTACCTTATCTCAATGGTAACATAATACCCAAGTCCTAAGCCGGTTCACATAATCATGAGTCATAACCTATCCCCTATGGTAAGTCAGATAAGCCAGTCGTGAGGGTATCCGGTATCCATAATCTCCACAGGGTGAAACCCTCCCGAAGAAACCATAAGTTCATATGCAGACGACCATCTCGGATACAGGGGAGACTGTGGCCACCTGCATGCCGGCTAGCGCGGAGACAATCTCGCTTCAGGCTGTTGTCGATACGCTTCTCGGTCCCTGCCAGTCGGTCGCATGTACTCCGCATCCATGAAAGGTAACCGCTTATAGACTTCTCGGGAGGAGGACAAACCACTCGCTGCTCCTCGCACAGCCGCATAAGCGCTAGACAACAACCTTCGAGACTTCCCTACCTCGGATCGTCTCCACGTCTTGTTCCTTGCGGGCAGCATCAACTATCTTTTCGAGCTTTGCCTTCTCGAACTCAGCCCTCCAGTACTCGGCATGGCGTTCTCTCTCTTCTAAAGCATTCTCGAGACCTACATACGACATTTGATCTTGATTATCTCCCTCTGTGTGCGCACAGGGGTAAAAGTTACAAAGGTTAACTTTTGTACCTTGGTTCTGCTCGAGAAGAGAGTTAAGTTGGAGTCCCGGTGGATCTAGCATGCTATCTGGGTTAACGACGACCAAGGCTTGGTCGTCGATGCTTGGAGTCAAGGAAGTGTGAGGTGATGGGATCGCAGTGCTATGATCACGAAGACGTCCTCCTTGCTGGACGATCTCATCTTCAATACATCTACAAATCATCACGATAGTGCCAAGGACTTAAGTACAATAAAAAAGGATATTGTTCTCGAAAAGGACAACAGGCCTAGCGATTGTTTTTAAGATTACAACTTAAAGGGGGAACATCAGTTTACTATTCATAAAACGGAATGACACTCTCCCCCAGCTCCACAAGCTTCGACATCACATCCTTATGCGTCGCATCGGTTCCGTCCCTCTCCAACACCTCCTTCAAGTTGATCTCAGGGTGTGTAAGCTTGAGGCATGCGAGGACGTGAAGCACCCTCCTCGGCAACATCTCCTCGGCAACATGCTCGGCGTGCTTGGTGGACGTGCCCTCCAGCATGCCGATGAGGGTGCCCAAGGACCCCAAAACCATTGTCTCGTCAGGGAACTCGGTGGCCCTTCTCGTGAATGCCTAAGCTATGGGCCACTGTGTCAAGCTGCCCGTAGTTGTCCTGGAGGTCTTGTCGGAGCGACGCTAGGTTCTCCTGGGTTTCTTCCATCCTCTTCTCCCATCCTTGTTGCTGCTTCTTGTGGCCGGCAACCATGTCCTTGAATTTCTTCAAGTCCCTTTGCGTCTCCGCCAGTTGTGTTTCCAGCTAGGCGACATGGTCGTCCACGGTCAAAGCGACCTTTCCGAGCCACTCAACCTCGGCGAGAATGTCGCGTGTGCCGGATTGCAGCAGGCAACCGACCTCGACCAGAATATCGATCGTCGAAGGCGATACGACAGCGGTTGAGGCAAATGGCGGGGGGGGGGAGGTGGTGCTGGCACAGCGAGGACAATGGCGAGTGGAGCGAAGCTCGTATCTACACGGCCGGTGCTTTGAGCAGAGGTCGTGGGAGAGGGGCTGCATCAAGAAAAAACATGTGTTAGAGAAAACAGTACGAGAACAGGGATTGCGAGATCAGATAAGACAGTCACTTACTTGGGCTTCTGTCGCTTCAGGAGCGTTCTTTTCCCCTAGGATGAGGACTTGGCACCAGAAGTGGTCTACAAGACGTGTAAGTTAGGACCGAGGAGCTCCTCGAGATGATTCACGAATCAGAACAGGTACAACTAACTTCGGAGCCACTTGTCTGGACAAGTGTCCCCACTCTGGACAACTTTGTTAGGGGCGTCCATCTCCTCTTGAAGGGCTTGGTTCCACTGTCGCTTGGGGCGCTTGTGGCCGCCGCTTGCTCCGAGGTCATCTTATCCTTTAGAGAGGCCTTGACCTGGTGATCAGCAAGCGAACCGGTGAGGTTCGTCAGAGGCAGGGCCTACAAAATTTAGATTACTACTCCTTCGAATACTGATGTCTAAGGGAGGAATAGTAGCTGAGGTCACTTACGTTGATGGTGGCGTTCTTGACTGAGGACGAGGGGTTGCACACTGGCATGAGGAGCTTCTCGGGTTCCAACGACATATCAATCACCATGTGGCCCACTCACATGGCCACAGTGTTGTCGTTTAGATCTGCGAGCAAGATGTTATAATCAGTATCAAGATCCAGTCGTTGGGCGAATTAAGGTCAGGCGGGTTACGAGAACGTATACCCAAACCGAGATCCGTGTTTCGTCATGCTTCCCGAGTACTCATACGTGAGTTGGGCACGGGCTTGCAAGGGCTGGATCCGACGACGTATGAAGTCTTCGACGATTTCATACCCCGACAACCCTTGTTTCTGGAGGTCGTGGATTTTGTCTACGAATATTTTGAGAGAGGGGGTCAAGGAAGGTCTCGATGTCCACGAAGGAGTGCACTTAGGCTTCTCGTTCGGGATGGCGAGGCTGGCGGGCGGTCTTCCACATAGAGGTAGAAACATTTCAACCTCCATGGTCCTCTAGAGGAGTGGCAGTTGAAGAGGATGTACTCCGCGTTCATTTCATCTTGGAGGCGAAAGCCGACGCAACCGGAGATACTACGAGCCTCCATCCACCTAAGCTCGTATAGATATCTAAACAAATGTAGGAAGGACGGTACCCCAAGGTACGCCTCGCAAAGATGCGTGAAGATACTAAGGAAAGCAATGAAATTTGGGTTGAGGTCAAGAAGATGGAGGTCATAGAAGTCCAAGAGCAGAAGAAGGAATTTGGAAAGAGAGGGCAAGAAACCGCACTGTACAAAATCTTCAAAACAAACTACTTGCCCTAATGCGGGGTTAGGACTAGTACATCCTTCCAAGCGATCCAGGATTTTCCTTTCAGGGAGGGATCCTTCGACCTGCAGTTTCTTCATTCCTCCATGCCGACGTTGGATTTTTCCAAATCCATGGGATTGGCTTGAGGATGAAGAAGGAAGGTGGGTTTAGGGTTCTTCGTTTGGCGGAGGATATGAGAGTTGGGGAGCATAGGAAGATGAAAAATCACTTGTGCAAACGGAACCAAAATGAATCTCAAGACTGGAATTTATAGGTCAAATCCCACGGTTTGTATTTCGAGAAAGAAAGAGAAATTGCTGCCATGATTTTCTCGGTTTGTTTATGACAGCTTTTTAGACTTCAATTCAAATTCACAAGTGGACTGTTGCTCTTCGATGGTGTTGTTGCATGCTCTCTACCTTCTCGATGTCTCAAGAACGGTCAGGTGAGCATGACATCATTTGTTCAAAGATTACGGGTCGAGAACACTGTGAGTTCATTTCATTTGAAGTTGAGGGCTACTGTCAGGGTTACGGATAAGGCATACTTCCTATCCTTGGGGTCATGAAGTATACGAATATGATATACACTTAAGTATACGGGAAGGTTACCTCAATATTACAGAATTTGGTCAATACGCAGGGAAACCGTCTCCCGAATAGAAAATGCTAGAGTCCTATTCGGAGGAGATAGAAACTATATGATCTCATATGCCAGAAATACTCTCCGAGTTCTATTTGAAGGCCAAGGTAGTCTGGTATAAATACAAGGCTCCCCAGGGGATATGGGATCATCGAATCATAGCACAAGCCACCGTCACAGTAGAAGCAATGCGGAGGACTTCAAAGACTACTCGCCGGTTGGATCTTGTCGAGCCGTTCTCGACAAGGATCTTGTCGGCACTCGATACTTTCTGTTGTTCTCTATTATATTCTCGATGGTTTTCATCTTAATCTCATATAAATGGGTTTTAGGGCTATTACCTTACGAGGGGTCTGAACTAGTATAATCCTTGTCTTTTGTGCGTTTAATGTCATTTCGTGTAGATCTTTGTTCCAACGTACCCCAATACCCTTAGGATACGGTCTACGGGTATAACCCATTCACAAATTTGTAGCTTATTTTTTTTCTCTTCTTCTCTCTTCTTCACATGTGCTTATAACTAACCGATAGTTTGCTACTGTACTTGCTCTTGTGGGTCAATGACCTTGGCTCTGATACCATTTATCACATAGACTTCATAAATCAATAACTTTAGCTCTCATACCATTTGTTACATACACATTTTCCCTCCAATCGGACATCTGATGTGACCCTATGCATTCGGAGGTCATTCAATTAAGGGCAGGGTTGGATGTTAGATGGTCATATTTTGTTGGATAAGATAATCTAGATTTTTGTTTTGTTTGTATTGATTTATTGGTTGTTTTAGATATAACTTTTATGGGATAAGTCAAAATTTAATGAGGGTACTTGTCATATATATTTTCTTATTAATCAACGTATAACCATATGAACCGTTGTTTTATAGATTTAACTAGATGATTGTATGGCACGATTTTGCACGGAACTAGATCTTTAAAATAGAATTAGATCATCTAGTTTTTATTTTCATAAATACAATTATATGCACATTGAATACAATACTTATTCCGTTTCTTTAGATATACCTCTTTCTTTTATTGATATGTATTTCTATGACTATAGATATTACCATAATTTGTATACACTATAGATATCGATCCACGCCGTTATATTTTAGACCCAACATAATAATCAAATGACTTACTATAGTTTTCTCTTTTCCTCAGCTCAGTTTAACAATTTTCCAGATCCGGGAGCAACCGTGATGCATCTTTTTTGGATATCTTATCTTCTAAAGCCGACGGAACCGCTGTAATTTGATTGGTAGTTTGGTACACGTGGTGCATGAATTTACGATCGAGTTAGCACGTATCTCGTGCAGTAATCGTTGCGATGGTTCTAAACTGGACAGCACGCCACAAAGAGAAAAAAAAAACAAGCTGGGCTGTATAGCCCAATTACGTGCGCTTGTGCCAAGCAGTAAAAGAAAAGATAAGAAAAAAAATAAGAAAGAAGTAAAATAATATTTAAAAATTTGCAGACAAATACAATACAATATATTGTGGTTGAACTGGAAATTTTAATCTGCTTCGTTGGGATAAGGCCTTGATTAATAAACGTTCTATGAGGATTTATTTTTACATAAATTGATGTCATTAGATCCGTATTAAGAGTTACATATACTCATGATTTAGAGAAAGCACCACCATGTGGTGGTGTAGTCGTGGGTGGGTTCAAATCTTGGTGCACATAAATATTACACATATGCAGGTGGATTTTCAACCATAGTAAAAAAACGGACCAGACCGATGGTTGAACCGGTAAAAAGGGTACCGGCGACCTTGGCGGCTCGGTTCTGCTCAAAGACCGTCCCTGCAATCGAACCGACGAACCGGGCGGTTTTTTTGAACCAGTGAACCGGTGGCTTTTTTTGGAATCGAACCGGTTTTTAATTTGTCCTATGGCAGTATGGCATTATGAATTTATTATGTTACCACACTACATTTATTTTTTGATATTGTGACCATATAATAATAGATATACTAGTTTATTTATGCATATTTTCACCAATTTGTGATGGTTCTATATTAAAAATAATGCAAATCAAATATAATATTAATAAATAAAAAATCGCCGGTTCGATCGGTGAACCGACGGCCAGAGCGGGTCGACCCTCGATCCGGTTTTTTGTACTATGCTTTCAATAGGTTTTTAGTGAGATCAGGGATGTGCTACTTGTTTCTGTCCCTTAGAGCATGTGTTAGGGAACGCTTTCATAGAGGTGTGAGTGTAGTTTTGGGCTTTCAACTGGTGGTTTTTAGCGAGATCAGGGATGTGCTGCTGGTTTCCGTCTCTTAGAGCATATGTTAGGGGACGCTTTTGCAAAGGTGTGTGTAGTGGTGGGCTTTCAATAGGTTTTAAGTGAGATCAGAGATGTGTCACTAGTTTTTGTCGTTTCGAGCATGTGTTAGGAGACGCTTTCGCAGATATGTGAGTGTAATGGTGTGTGCGTGTGTGCGTCTGTCATGTAATCTGAAAAAATGATTATGCTTTTGTATCACATAAATAATATATAAATAAAGTAATTGTTGGTCAGAATTTTGTCCTAACAAAAAATACACATTATATTTTTCAATGAAGGGAGTACACAATATCGGATCAAACTTTTTAATCCTCACAATGATTGTTTGGACTATATACTTTTTGCCAATATTATAAGTAATTATATTCAAATCTTTTAGGTTTTATGAAATTGTTGCACTTTTTTGAAAAATACATTTTTTCTTTTCTTTTTTTATAATAGAATACACGGTCATTTGTTAAAGTTAAACAATACAGCTGTCGTGGGTGCGATCCCCCAACAGCAGAGAGGTGCAAACCCCCCTTGTGAAGATTCGGTCGGGGGCCTTGCTGTGCGCGAGGTTGGATCCGCCTGTGGAGTGTACAAAAAAGTGCAAGGAGAGTACGAACACTAAGTTTATACAGGTTCGAGCCACCTAGAGTTGTAACATGCTACTCCTGTGTGTGGACTATGGGATTGTGAAACAAATACAAAACTTGATCCCCCTAAGGCTCGGGAAATTTGTCCCCCTTTCTAAGTGGCATATCCCTTTCCTTTTATATCTCAAGGAGGGGTGTACAGTGTCGCTGTTGTCTAGGAAATATCTATGGAATGCCCTATCATAGTCCCATCATCACGCCTTTTAAAGGGAGATCTGTTGGAGATCTCGTTCCTTGAGGGGGAGCCCGAACCAGCTGGATCTCGCCTTGCTTGCCATGTGCAGAAAGCTAGGCCCGGTGGGCCTAGACCGAGCCAGGAGGATGCCACCGCTCCACCTTTTAGCTGGCTAGCACAATCGGGTGTCGCTGGGCATGGTCGACACATGTCTTGGCTCCTATTGTCTCGGGTGACTCAGTGTTGCTGTTCTCTCCACGCTTCGTCACCTCCCAGTTGGATGCAAACCAAGTTATCCACTTGGTTTACAGACTTCCATGCACCAACCGGCAGTAGGCTAATTGGTAGTGCCCTCTACCAGGTCGTCGGGCCCACCACTCTACCTTGATTGCCTGCAGCACATGGAATCCTACCCTGGGCATAGTATATCTCGGCGGACATTTCCTCATGGGGCCCTGGGACAAAACTAGCCGTCGAGCCCCTCGTTTGGGGTCGCGTCAGTCCGATTGCTAGCCCAAGGAAACGCTGATCCCTGGGCTGTTACATTCTTAGACGACCCATTCTTTCTAAGGCGCACGCGGTGCCTGGGTCCTCGGCCCACCCCAGGGCCAAGGCGCGCTCCCACGCCATTTAACAGGAAGTCTTGATGTTTTAGACGTGCTTCTCGAAGATGTCATTGATGAAGGGGTTGAGAGGGTTAGAACACTTAAGATGTAGATCTTATATGTCTCCACACTCCTCTTAGTAATGAACATGTGTAGAGGACCTCAGGCCCCTCAGCTTTGCCATTATGTAGATATAATCTTTATACGTTTCTACTCTCTTCTTGAAACCAACATATGTGCTATTGCAGAAGACAGGGTGGGACCCCCCAGGCCATGCCGGGGACGCAGTTCAGGCTCCCAGCCCATTACCTTGCATATGTACTTATAGTTCTCGACGTTCCTCTCGAGGAGAGGATGCACGACCTAGAACGGTAGGAGGGCCCTGAGACCTATACTAGGATAGGTCTCGGGCCCTCCATTTGTAGACATAGATCTTGTAAGTCTTGACACTCCTCTCAAGAAGAAGAGTGTGCGACCTAGAGTGGTAGGAGGGCCCTAGGACCTATACTAGGACGGGTCCCGGGCCCTCAGTTTGTAGATATATATCTTATAAGTCTCGACACTCCTCTCAAAAAGAGGAGTGTGTGACCTAGAGTGGTAGGAGGGCCCTGAGACTTACACTAGGACGGGCCCCGGGCCCTCCATTTGTAAATATAGATCTTGTAAGTCTCGATATTCCTCTCAAGAAGATGAGTGTGCGATCTAGAGTGGTAGGAGGGCCCTAAGACCTACACTAGGATGGGTCTTGGGCCCTCCGTTTGTAGATATAGGTCTTGTAAGTCTCGACACTCCCCCCCGAGGGGAGGAGTGTGTGACTGTGCCATAGGTGGGGGACCTGGGGGCCCGGTTAGGCGAGTCCTGGCCCCACACCCTGACAACCGTCAGTGCCGAGACATTAACCCAGTTCTCTCTGTTACTAAAGTGGAGATATTGCTTTGGGTCCTCAAGGAAAAGAGGACACTGGTTTCCATTTCACCAACAATAGCTTCCACTCAACAAATTTATTAACTAACGAAATTTACCAACCTACTGTGATTTAATTTGTCTAAAAACTTGACAAACACAAAATTAACATTCACTAATAGGTTCCTTTGGAAGTATGATTTCTATTGGCATTAACTAACTTTTGTATAAATTATATAATTTTTGCATCCACTAGATGATTCTTAAATAATAGGGTTAATTAGATCCATACAATTATAAATTTTATGGTTTTAAAATATACCATATTGTTCGAATATTTGTAACCATGCCATTATAATTTCATAACTATTCAATGTATGCCACTATTTACCTCTTCAATATATTTTCTAAAATATTTAGACCAAACTACCCCTGTCCTCTTTCTTCATCCTCTTTCCCCCTTTGTTTTCATCTCCTGTCTGAAGCCGCCTGGCAGCGGCGTCGCCCCTGCTGCCCAGTAGATCTCCTCGAAGAACTCTCGGAGCAATCCCACGATACGCACAGCCATGGCGCCACGGCGGCGCCCTTCCGAATTGTCCGCATCTGGCAGCAAAGTTGGCCTCAAGGGTGGCATCGACCGCACATCCGCTCTCTCCGGCGGCACCGGCGCCAACGGTGGTGACGTGGGGCTAGCAGCTGGGGAGGAGGCACGGGGGTTGAGAACATTTGGCAAATTCCGAACAAGAACTGAACCATTGAACACACATGACATCTGAAGAAATTGCAGAAATCACTTCTGCAGAAATTGACGAAATTACACATCAAGAAAATTCAGAGATTGATGCTCACAACTACTCTACAAATTGAAACCTAAGAATCTGTCAGCCTCACCATCAAAGAGCACTTCTGCAACAGGAGCCGTGTACAGAGCAAGAGCCCTTACGTGTGCAGCCGTCGACGTGCTCAGTCCTCACCGACGCTCTCTTTTCCTCCTGACCACCGCCATTCTGCTGCTTGGAACCCTTTCCATGGTGATGGTCAATGCCATGGTGGTCGGAAAACGCCTGCCTCAACCACTTCTCCGCATCCTCCCACTTCAATGGGACTTGCTACTGCTGCTGCTTAGCTTTTCTACTCTGAGCTGAGGCTGGCCAGATTTGAGTGGGGCAGGAGATGAACGTGAGAGAGAGAGAGAGGAGGGGAAACAGGATGATGAAGACATAGGAATTTTGGTTCAAATATTTTTAGAAAATACGTTGAAATGGTAGGTAGTGGCATAGGTTGAATAACTGTAAGAATATAATAGCATCGTTTCAAATAGTCAAATAGTGGATCTAATTAATCCTAAATAATATGCACAGACTATTAATAAGCTACGAGCCAAGGGGCACGTTGATTTTCTAGTATATTTATAATGTAATAGATTATAATGAAAACAACTTATAATATCGCAAATGGAATCTCAAAGATCGTTTTGGACCTAGGGCTCATGTGCTTGCATAACCTGAAACGGCTGATAGGTAAGAGCTCTCCTACCTCTAAAGTTGTGTTCTCCATCATCAATAATACATATAAACTACAAACTGCGTTTTAAGTGTTACATTTTGAATGTTAAAATATTCTTGTAACTTTAATAGTATTAAATATGAAAAAAAATGATTTTTGCATAAAACCAAATAGTACATTCTTTTGAATGTTTGACGTTGGTTAATTCAATTTTGAGCTAACCAGTGTTAAAAAAGTAAAAAAGAAATTGAGGAGTACCTTCTTATAGAGTATTTTGGCTCTCTTTGATCTATGGTGCGACAAGAAAGAATGGCACTGTAGTTTTAGGGTGTGTTTAAGAGGAGAGGAAAAAAAGAAAATCACGAAGATACACAAAACGAGATGAGTCATTAGCGTATGATTAATTGGGTATTAGTTGTTTTAAACTTGAAAAATGGATTAATATGATTTTTTAAAACAATTTTTCTATAAAATTTTTTTAAAAAAATATATCGTTTATCAGTTCGAAAAACGTACGCACAACAAAACAAACATCTTTTCTTTTCTTTCTTCCAGTCTCAAACACAGCATTAGGCTGTGTGTTGTGTTCATGCAAAACGGAGCGACGTATTTTCTTACGATTAATTAAGTATTTGCTATTTTTTTTTAAAAAATAGATTAATATGATTTTTTAAAGCAACTTTCGTATAGAAAATTTTTATAAAAAACACATTGTTTAGTAGTTTAAAAAACGTGTACGTGAAAAAAAAATGAGTTAGGAATTTAGGATGGATAACAGAGTCTTAGGCTATGTTCGTTGGTTGCTTTTTATAAGACACACAGTGCGCACGAAAAACGGAACGACCCATTAGCGCGTGATTAATTAAGTATTAGCTATTTTTTTTGAAAAATGGATTAATTTGTTTTTTAAGCAACTTTTATATAAAAACTTTTTAAAAAAAACATACCGTTTAGCAGTTTGAAAAACGTGCGCGTGGAAAACGAGGGGTGAGTTGGAAAACTCACGGAACGAACTCACACTAAAGTGGGGTTTCATGTGGTTCATCACTTTGGCGCTGGTCCCCGTCTTCACTGTTGGGCGGGCTCGATCGGTGATTGACACACAATTTGACACATTCGTCAGAGGAAACTCGTGCCGTTGGCTTTTCCTATCAACCACGTCTTTGCTGGGGATATATCCAGGGCAAAAAAAAATCTGAGCAACCGGGTGGCCAAAAAATCAGGCTCCATGCCTTCCCTGCGAAGTTACTCTAATTTATTCGAGGTAATCCATTTATTATAGCAAGTATTATAGATATTCTAGCACTGTCTCTAGGTCTTACGTAAGCTTAATGGTAAGATGAAGAAAAAAAAAAAGAGAATAAGTCATCCCTTATGCAATATACATCCTCTTCACGAACCTCGAGATAAAAGAGAAAAAAAGACCAATAATTAAAAGCAAATAAATACAACAAAATTATCATGATATATTGGGACATGTTTACTAGAGGTATTGTATTATACATATTACCTTTTAATTAATAAGCTGATGATATAAATAATATTAAAAGGCAACTATGACATCTACTATAAAACTTGCTCTCAGTTTAGTATAGTGCAGAACTGCAGGTCTTGATACTAATACTATACGAGCAAATACTATGGTCATCTAAACATAAACCTCAAAATATCACATAAGACTGAATGGTGAGGTGAATGAGAGAAAAGTAAAAAGAGAGAAAGTGTCATCTCTTATGCAAAAAGTAACCTCTACATCAATTTTAATAAAAATGTGAGAGTGCTAGAGTAATTAAAATTTGTGTATTACAGTCAACCTGTAATATATGTTATTTGTAATTTACTATAATTTATTATGATGTGTCACATCTATTTAAAATCTTTTATATTTTATACGACGGATAAAGTATTATATGATATGTATGTAATTAAAGATAGTATTCATGAACTTGCTTTACTAGAGTACTAGTATTGTAGATCACTCGTGGGAGTATTTGATTCGAAGCGTCAGTTGTTGCTGATTTCTGAATTTCTTTCACAAAGACCTGACAGTTTAGCACTCCTATATATACAGCCAAAAAGAAAATATCAAACAAAGCGCTCGTGTTTTCCGTGCTCTCCCATTTCCTTCGACACGTCGAGTGGACCTCGATTGTAGCAGCAAGACCACCGGACGTTGACCTGGAGCGTGAATCTCAAAGCTATACCACTGCCAACCCGTACACCAAAAAATAAACCGATAAACCCAAGCCGAGAGGATGGGTGGGGCCCACGCCCTACCAGCCCGCACACGTGGACCACGCGTGATGACTCCCCATCGCGATCCTGACCGTTCGTTCCGATTTTAACTAAAGGCTGTGCTCTTTCATTTTTACGTATTTTTTTTCACACACACGATTATCAAACAGTTCAACATTGTGTTTTTTTTAAAACATTATACGAAAATTATTTTTAAAAAATAATATTAATCTATTTTTAAAAATAAATTTATAATTAATTAATTAATTATTCATGTGTTAACGAGTATTCCGTTTTAAGCGCCGAACGCCGCCGAACACAGCCTAACCCCTCAACAGTCTGAAATGGAGCGGTTGTCTGTCTAGGTCGGTGTTGGCTCGCCTTTGCTTGGACGGAACAACCAGCCGGCGACTCGGCCGTGGAAATCGCGCCGGCTCGCCCCCCACCCGCTAGATCTCGCCGGCTTCCGTAGGTCGGTAGATCTCGCTGCCTTCTCTTCCTGGGAATCTCCGTCTCCTCTGCAAGATTCCAATCGGGACGCGGCGGAGAAAGCTCACTTTGTTGGTGATTTGGTGGAGTGGTTTGACTGACCGGTGCGGCAGGATGAGGGGGCCGGTGCGGTGGGCGGCGGCGGCGGCGGCGGCGGTGGTGGTGGTGATGGCGATGGTGGAGGCGGCGGCAGGGAGGTTCGTGGTGGAGAAGAACAGCCTGCGGGTGACGTCGCCAGAGGGGATCAAGGGGAAGTACGAGTGCGCCATCGGCAACTTCGGGGTGCCGCAGTACGGGGGAACCTTGCACGGATGGGTCGTGTACCCCAAATCCAACCAGAAGGCGTGCAAGAGCTTCGAGGACTTCGACATCTCCTTCAAGTCAACCCGGTCCGGAGGACGCCCGAAATTCGTGCTCATCGATCGTGGACGTGAGGATTGACTCCTTTTTTTTGGATCTTTGCTATGGTTTATTTTGCTGCTTATATAGCTCTGAAATTTGCTATCTATCGAACTGATTTATTGTTGGTCAGTTACTGAGGGAAAATGGAAAATTAATGCATGCAATTCTTTTATTTTGTTCTTAAGGTAGCTCTTATATCTCTTAGCATTAATTATTGGTCAGCTAGCTTCCAACTCTTTTCTTGAAAAATTTTCGTGACTCTGCTCTAATTTTAGCTTTTGTGTTCCATTGGACGTAGCCTAAGTCTTTATGACATGTTTGATGCTCTACTTGTTTTAGGTAAGTGGGCTATTTGCCTATTGATTGATTGGTGACATACGTGGTTGTGGATTACTTTGGTTTGTATTTGGGGTGACAACTGACAAGTTCACTTGTGATAATTGATGAATTTTGAAGTTAGGACGCCATCAGTTTGATACTTCTTTAAGGAGTTATGAATACTCTGTAGTTCATAGCATGGCAGGGTGCTCGACTGTTTAAGTTGTTTTGACGTTTTCTGTACCATAGTTTGCTTACGAGAAATATGAATGCCTATCACTAGAGTAAACACCGAAGTTCTATGTTCCAAGAAGGGAAACATGTCATCTATGGCTACCCTCAGTTAAGTCAAAGTAGTGAAGGTACAGAAAGTCAGAAACCCTGCCGTAGCACTTCATCTTGTAAGCTGTTTACTGAACCTCTTAACATGATATTGATACGGTTCTAACCTTGACTTAGATATAGCATCCCCATGGTAGAAGACTCTATGTCAGGCATTTAAAATGTCTATAAGGAGTACTCTAATATGACTCACAACAAGCACTCTCTTGTAGTGCAGTGGTGTTCACACAAGGTTGCTAACCCATCCACCCAAGATGAAGTCTCAATTCTACCTTAATATCACGCGTGTTAATGTATGGTGGGGTTCTTGGGGAATACTTATTATCCCTCTATAGCATTGATAGTATGATGAACAACTATATAGCAAAATAAGTTTCAGATCAGTTGTCTGATTTCAATTTCATAGAAATACCCTTGCTAGTATTGGGATAGGAAGTCACGTATATGATGCAATAGACTTTGACTCCTGATGTCTCACAATTTATTTGTCCTTTTGGAAGGACTCCATCTGGCACATAACTACATAAGGTAGAAAAATTAAACATATGTCTGCTTGACTGTCATTGGTATTTTATTTCCCTGTTTAGATGATTATCTAATCATAATGCATCTCAATCATGATTGGAAAAACATCTTCTATTTTTATAGTTAATTCCACTTTCTGGTACAGAGTGCTATTTCACAACGAAGGCATGGAATGCGCAAAATGCTGGGGCTGCAGCAGTTCTTGTTGTGGATGACAAGTCGGAGCCTTTAATCACAATGGATAACCCAGATGATGCTGGCACAGAGCACCTTGAAAACATCACTATTCCCTCTGTACTTATAACAAAGAAATTGGGCGATGACCTCAAAAAATCTGCTGAAAATGGTGATATGGTTAGCGTCCTTCTGGATTGGAGAGAATCTCTTCCACATCCTGATGAGCGTGTAGAGTACGAATTCTGGACAAACAGTAATGATGAATGTGGTCCGAAATGCGATATGCAAATGGACTTTGTGAAGAGCTTTAGAGGAACTGCACAGATTCTTGAGAAGAAGGGATACACCCAGTTCACTCCTCATTATATTACATGGTATTGCCCTGAGGCTTTTGTTGTGAGCAAGCAGTGCAAATCACAGTGTATCAATCATGGGAGGTATTGCGCACCAGACCCAGAGCAGGATTTCAGCCAGGGATATGATGGAAAAGATGTTGTGGTTCAAAATCTACATCAAATTTGTGTATTCAAGGCTGCTAATGAGAGTGGGAAGCCATGGTTGTGGTGGGACTATGTGCATGACTTCTCAATTAGGTGCCCTATGAAGGAGAAGAAATACACACCTGAATGTGCTGTTCATGTTATTAAATCACTTGGTATGTCTCTTGGCACACCGAATTCAATTCATCACAATATTTGTTTGTTTTAATTTAACTGATGTGTAAGTAATTAGCTAAGAACCTGCCTAGTGAACTTATTATGACACTTTCTCGTCTTCTGTTTTATTACAGGGTTGGATGTTGACAAGATAAAGAAGTGTGTTGGAGATCCTGAAGCTGATGAGGAAAACCCTGTTCTGAAGGCAGAACAAGATGCCCAAGTATGTAATATTGATTATCTTAACTAGTGTTATGTGCTTGAGTATTTTCATCAAGTTATGCCCTTACGCTAGATACTGTACTCAACTCTACTCTTTTATTATATAGATTGGTCATGATAAACGAGGAGATGTCACAATACTGCCAACCCTTGTCATAAACAACAGGCAATATCGGGGTCTGTATATCGTTTTGAAGCAATTATTTTTGGGTGCTATGTTGTCTCTCTTACAATTAAGTTTTCTCTTCAGGTAAGTTGGACAAATCTGCTGTGCTCAAAGCAGTCTGCGCAGGATTTGAGGAGACAACTGAGCCTGCTATTTGTTTGAGTGAAGGTCTGTAAACTTCCTTCTTTTTTTCTTTGTACTGTAGGATGTCTTCTTATATCTTATATGATCACTTATTTGCCCATCTTTTTCCTTGCATTTGTTTCATCAGATGTTCAAACAAATGAGTGTTTGGATAATAACGGAGGTTGTTGGCAAGACAAGGATAATAATGTTACTGCATGCAAGGTACGGTGTTAATCCCTCAGATACTGCTAGTATTTCAGCTCATTTTTCGATTTCTTGTTGGATAAATCTAATTTAATGAAATATTAAAATGTAGGATACCTTCCGTGGGCGTGTTTGTGAATGTCCTGTTGTGAAAGGCGTAAAGTTTGTTGGTGATGGATACACCAATTGTGAAGGTGCTCTTTGAATTTACTTATAGAATTGATTTACCTACAATTTTTGTGATTGGCTTTCTGATTAGTTATTGTTTTGCTGCTACCTCAGCCTTAGTATGTAGTCCTATACCTTTTGCGCAGCACCATCTTATTGTCATATTTATATTAGCTGTTAGTTACACCTTGGTTGACATTTTGCCATCGTCAGCTTCTGGCATTGGTAGGTGCGAAATTAAAAATGGAGGATGCTGGAAAGAAACTAGAAATGGCAAGACAATATCTGCCTGCTCAGTAAGTAGACTTTTACCTCGAGTTGTCAATCTGTGCCTCCCAATTCTTTAAAGTGTGAAAAGCTAATGTGAAATTCTGCAGAATGAAGTATCTGAAGGCTGCAAATGTCCACCAGGTTTCAAGGGTGATGGAATAAAAAGTTGTGAAGGTATTTTATAATTGTTGTGAAGCTTATGTATTTTAACCATGAACGGAACACTTCTCTAAGGGAGCATATACAATAATTTTGATTCTTAATTTTGGGTTAGCACTCTATATAATTTAGATAACACTTATGTTTTATGCTTGAGAACAATAATATTTCATTTGAGTTCTTTAACAAATTTCACCTGCTAACCACAGTATAATGATTCCAAAATTTGAGAAAACTCTGTGACTGATGCAGATTTTCATTTGTAAATAAAATTATTCTACCTGTTTGCAGATATTGATGAATGCAAGGAAAAACTTTACTGTCAGTGCAAGGGCTGCAGCTGTGAGAATACATGGGGTAGCTATGAGTGCAGTTGTGGCGGTAACAACATGTTATACATGAGAGAGCATGACACTTGTCTCAGTGAGTAACCCAACCTGAACTTTCAGCGGCTATTTACTTCTATTATTTATAATCTATATCTTGAGGTTCTGTTGAGCAAAATACTTCTTTGAGATGGTCAATCTTATACATCATCTTGAAACAAGGATTATCTATTGCTCAGTTATCCGGTAATTTAAGCAATTATATAGCATTGATTGTAACGAAGTTTCCTTATGTTTCTTTCCCAAGAGCCACGTATCTTATCATATTCATATCATTCGGAAGGAGGAGCAGGGTCTTAATACAATTCGTAGCTGTCTTGGTGCATAAAATGAAAAGAAAACAAATTACTGGCCTAAACAAAACCAGTTACCAGCATCCGAGAGAAACTGCATCCGTTTTCCTCAATCTTATAGTCTTATATTACAGTCCTATCGGTGTTATGCAGCCAACCAAAGCTATTGTAGCCAGATGACCGAGGCCATATAGTTCTGGGAACTTCAATAGTGACCTTTTAAGAGATTTCATCATGCTTAATTTCAAGGGTTAATCAAGCAAACCTGCAATACTTCCTTTTGTTATCTTTTTCTGTCTATGTTTGAGGTGGGGTGCTCCGCCTCCACCTTATGTGGTGCTATAAGGTGTTTTGGTTCAGGGATAGGATAGAGGGATAAAGATAGGGAAATCGACGGAGGTCTAGGACAGAGGATTAGAGTGATGGGGTCAGAAGTAGGGGTAGAATCAGTCATGGACCCTTCATTGAAGATTTGTGGACCCTCTTCCTCTGACACCACCTTAATCTATCTTTGCACTCCACTTCTTCTGTCACCTGATCTCAGATTCAAGTGTTATGTGCAGATATTCTACTGAACTAATGGCTTGAACAAGTAAAAGTGTGCCAACTTTTTTTACATTTTTTCACACCTTTTGTATATTCTATCTAGCCTAATGCTGTTACTAAACGATACGCAGGCAAGGAGGCTACGTCAGCTGTTGGTTGGAGCTTTCTGTGGGTTATTTTCTTTGGACTTGTTCTTGCTGGGGTCGGAGCATATGCGGTGTATAAATACAGGCTACGGGTAAAACATCTACCCACCCTTCATTTCCTCACTTTTTAGTTTCATACGGCCACATGTGGGACTTGGACCTGATACACAATTGAGTTGCTAACTGGATTCAATCTGTGTCATGATGCCCCATCAGAGCTACATGGATTCGGAGATTCGCGCGATCATGGCCCAGTACATGCCTTTGGATAACCAAGAAGCACCTAACCAACATCATGTCGCGCATGCTGGTGATGATATTTGAAATGGCACTCCTTTCCCGGGGGAAGCAACATTTCATTTGTGAACTGATGCACCGGTGACCATCGACTTTACAGGGGTCAACTCGGCGCAAAAGATAGTGTCTGTGTGCGAGAAAGATTAGCCGTATACATGTATGATTGTAAGAGAGACATCGTTGCAGATCCTGTTTCTGTAAAACCCAAAGAACAGCATAGGCAGATATTGTGACAGTTTAGCCCCTTCTTCGGACTCCTGCTGCATACATGAATACTGAATACATGATACATTCAAATGTCGTGTAAATACCTGTTTGTTCTTCAGACTAGAGAAATTCGCCTCCCCTCAACTTAATAAAAAAGCTCGAGTCTTGAAGGGGTCTATGACATGCTTGAAGACTGAATTATCTGTATGCATGTGTGACTGATTGCTGTTTTTTTTTCAGAGTGGGCAATCAGAAGGGAACTCCCATTCTGTATCTGCATTACTACTAGGCAACAGCGAGAAAAGAATCTCCTTGTCTTCCCAAGACCAAGAGGGTAAGACATGAAAAGTAGCATGGTGAAACATTGCATTGCAGGCCTGTGTTGCAGCAAGCAGAAGCAGGTGCTCCAAAAGGGGAGAGTGAGACTGAGAGATGCTCTCCCCCAACAACAAAAGAAGGGCGCGCGTGTGCAGCCTTTCGACACAGAGAGAAAAAGAAAAGCGTGGGAAAAAGAAAAGCATGGGCACTTGGGGGCAGCAGAGCATGATATCGTCTCCTCAACTGCGTGATATTCCTTTCGTTCTTTTGAGGGGAGGGGGAGCCGCTCGATCGATTCCTCCTGCCGCTGCTGCTTTCGATACGCCTCGCTTTGAGATTCGCACACGGGCATGGGCTGCCATTGTCTAGCTGTCTTGGTTAATCTTGGCCATACTAGCTACTACTGGATTACTAGGCTTTTAGCAATGTTGAAGGATACAGTCGCGCCATTGCAGGCTACAGATACGGACACTAGACTGTAGACTGATGAGGATTGTTCAAGACGCAGCTATGCATGCACGAGCACGAGCACGACTACTCGGCTCGTGTAGCTATGTACTCCAGTACATATACACTCCAAATTCCGAATTGGCATTTGCACAGTTGCACTGCTTTGTCACGGCGCGTAGGCCGAACGCTCGTGATGTTCGTGAGGAGGAATTCTCGCGTCTCGGAATGTGCCCAGACCATTCGATGGCACACCTCCCATAATTCGGACCGAGCCATGGCAATGGCAGTACGGCGTAGTAATGAATTGGGTAGGGCAGCAGCGTGGGGGTGAATACGTGAATGCAGCCATGGCCCCCGTCGTGCAGCGCAGGCAGCAGCTCGGTCGCCATCGTCGCAGGCGAGGCGTTACTCCTACTACTGTTGCGACTGGCCGCTATCGACAGTCGCGGCTGCAGCGGGGGGAATGAATGCGTATTAATTGCGGCAATCGCCATTCGCCACTCCCGCTGCCTTTTTGTCCTGCGGGCACCTTACCCGTTTAACTGCGGGTCGGAGGCAGCCAAGCGCGCGGGGCGCGGCGGCGTGGTGGTCCGCGGGCTGGCCGCGGAGCACGGATCGTTGCGTCGTGCGTGTGTACCGTGGCAGTTGTACTCCTAGGTCTCACGGCCCGATGGCGCGACGCGCGCGGCCGAGGCGGAGCCGCGAGAACGGGATTTGGACTTGTGCGTGCTTTGCTCGCTGGTTGGGCGTTCGGTGGATTCTTCCCGCTCCCGTCTCGTGTCCGCTCAACGTTGCCGAGTTGAGTGCGGTGGAGTGGACTGGACTGAAAGCCGCACAGGCAGCGTACTGTGCTGTAACGTGAACGAGTTCAATTTCGCTGTAGGTTAAAATGCTACGCCGACTCACCGAGTACGGAGTAGTACGCTGTACGCGACGCAGGCTGAGCAGCGAGTCGCGGCCGGCCCGGGAGGTCCACACCTCAAAAGCACCGGGTCAGTCCGCGGGTTGGTTCGACCGATCGGTCCACCACCACGCCTCGAACGCCGAGTGGCTCCCCGTCGCGGACTCCGAGGAGGAACCCCAACCTACGCCCCGGTCTACGCAACCGGTTCACCACCGATCGAGCCCGTCCACCTTGTCTGTACGCGGCGCTTTCCCAGACTACGCCGCCGTGCGCTCCAACCATCAGGCCGTTCGTCGCGTGATACGCCCGAACCTAGCCGTCCGATCGATCTGTCCGTCCTTGCGTTGCATCAGCCTTTTTTTTGATTATTTTTTGCCCTTTCACTTTGTCCCCTTGTGCTTTCCTTTTTCTTCCTCGCCGTTACAACCTTCACTTCTCACTTCCACTCCGCCCACTCCCCCCTTCTCCCCTCTCCTCTCTCCCACAGCAATGGCGTTCTCCGGTCAGCCGGCGGCGAGACGGTAAGCCCTGTTTTGGCGAGTGCTTGCCACCCAATGAAAGTCAATGGCTCGTTCTTGGAATGTTCCGTTTCTAGTAGTAACTGAACTCTGGGCCTCTTAGTCTCACTCGCATATTTGGCCTCTTCTCCTCATTGAATTTGTGCAGGAGAGAAGAACGCGCCGTTTGAATCTTGGAGGCGAAGATTAAGGCAACGCTCGTCTCCAGGGCGCATTTTTGCGGTGTTTCTTGGAGCATTTTGGCTCGCTGCCGGCGGCCTTGCGCGTCCGGCTTCCGACTCAAGAAGGCCATCCCTTTCTTCTTGCTGCTCGTGCGCGTTTCGGCTCCGGAGTCGCGGCAATGCGGGCTCTCGTGGTGCTAGTTGGCTTGGCCTGCCTCGCCTTCGTGGCGGAGGCCAAGGGCAGCGGCGCGGCCTCGGCGGCGGCGCTGGACGACGATGTGCTGGGGCTGATCGTGTTCAAGGCCGACGTGGTGGACCCGGAGGGGCGGCTCGCGACGTGGAGCGAGGACGACGAACGGCCATGCGCGTGGGCCGGTGTCACCTGCGACCCGCTCACCGGCCGCGTCACGGGGCTCTCCCTCGCCGGCTTCGGCCTCTCCGGCAAGCTCGGCCGCGGCCTCCTCCGCCTCGAGTCGCTCCAGTCCCTCTCGCTCTCCCGCAACAACTTCTCCGGCGACCTTCCCGCCGACCTCGCCCGCCTCCCGGACCTCCAGTCGCTGGACCTCAGCGCCAACGCCTTCTCGGGCGCCATCCCGGACGGCTTCTTCGGCCACTGCCGCAACCTCCGCGACGTCTCCCTGGCCAACAACGCCTTCTCCGGCGACGTCCCGCGCGACGTCGGCGCGTGCGCCACGCTCGCGTCGCTGAACCTGTCCTCCAACCGCCTCGCCGGCGCGCTGCCGAGCGACATCTGGTCACTGAACGCCCTGCGCACGCTGGACCTCTCCGGCAACGCCATCACCGGTGACTTGCCGGTCGGCGTCAGCAGGATGTTCAATCTGCGGTCGCTGAACCTACGGAGCAACCGCCTCGCAGGCAGCCTCCCGGACGACATTGGGGATTGCCCGCTGCTGAGGTCAGTGGACCTCGGGACCAACAACATCTCCGGCAACCTGCCAGAGTCGCTGCGGAGGCTCTCCACTTGCACATACCTTGACCTGAGCTCAAACACACTCACCGGCAATGTTCCAACTTGGGTTGGAGAAATGGCAAGCTTGGAGACGCTTGATTTGTCCGGGAACAAGTTTTCCGGCGAGATTCCAGGGTCAATTGGCGGGTTGATGTCATTGAAGGAGCTGAGGCTGTCGGGGAATGGGTTCACTGGTGGCTTGCCAGAGTCAATTGGTGGATGCAAGAGCCTAGTGCATGTTGATGTGAGCTGGAATTCTCTGACCGGCACCCTGCCTTCCTGGGTCTTTGCTTCAGGCGTGCAATGGGTATCGGTGTCGGACAACACCTTGAGTGGAGAGGTGTTTGTACCTGCGAATGCATCTTCGGTGGTTCGAGGCGTGGACTTGTCGAGCAATGCGTTTTCAGGAAGGATCCCATCTGAAATCTCCCAGCTGATCACCTTGCAGTCACTGAACATGTCCTGGAACTCGCTGTCTGGGAGTATTCCGGTGAGCATTGTGCAGATGAAGTCACTTGAGGTGCTTGATTTGACTGCGAACAGGCTCAATGGAAGCATTCCAGCTACTGTTGGAGGAGAGTCATTGAGAGAGTTGAGGTTGGCGAAGAACTCCCTTACTGGAGAAATCCCAGCACAGATTGGCAATCTCTCTGCCCTTGCATCACTGTAAGTTTAAGAACCTCTCACCGATTCGATTCAATAGTTCGGCGAGCATTGTATATTGCTCAAACCATTTCTACTTTATATATCGTCTAACATTACACTGTCCTGTTTTTGGCATATTTACTGTTTGCAGGGATCTCTCACACAACAACCTGACAGGCGCAATTCCGGCAACAATGGCCAACATCACCAACCTACAGACTGTTGATCTTTCTCGGAACAAGCTCACCGGTGGTCTACCAAAGCAGCTCTCTGACCTGCCTCACCTTATACGCTTTAATATTTCACATAATCAGCTCTCCGGGGATCTCCCTCCTGGGAGCTTTTTTGACACTATCCCCCTCTCATCAGTGTCTGACAACCCTGGCCTTTGTGGTGCAAAGCTAAACTCTTCTTGTCCTGGTGTGTTACCAAAACCAATTGTGCTGAACCCAGACTCTTCTTCGGATCCACTATCACAACCCCAGCCTACACCAAATGGCCTACATCACAAGAAAACTATACTAAGCATCTCAGCCCTTGTCGCAATTGGTGCTGCTGTTCTCATTACTGTTGGTGTCATAACCATTACAGTTCTCAACCTTCGAGTGCGCACTCCAGGCTCTCATTCTGCTGCTGAGCTAGAACTCTCAGATGGATATCTCAGCCAGTCGCCAACAACTGATGTGAATTCAGGCAAGCTTGTCATGTTTGGAGGCGGCAATCCAGAATTCAGTGCTAGTACCCACGCTCTCCTGAACAAGGACTGTGAGCTTGGTCGTGGTGGGTTTGGCACTGTCTATAAGACTACTCTGCGAGATGGCCAACCTGTTGCCATCAAGAAGCTAACTGTGTCTAGCTTGGTTAAATCTCAAGATGAGTTTGAGAGAGAAGTGAAGATGCTAGGCAAGCTACGCCACCGCAACCTTGTTGCCCTCAAGGGATATTATTGGACACCATCACTTCAGCTTCTTATATATGAGTTTGTTTCTGGGGGTAACTTACATAAACAACTGCATGAATCATCCACTGCAAATTGTCTTTCATGGAAAGAGAGGTTTGATATAGTTCTTGGCATTGCAAGAAGCCTAGCCCATCTCCACCGCCATGACATTATCCACTACAATCTGAAGTCAAGCAACATTCTGCTTGATGGATCAGGCGAAGCCAAGGTGGGAGACTACGGATTGGCAAAGCTTCTGCCGATGTTGGATAGGTATGTTTTAAGCAGTAAGGTTCAGAGTGCACTTGGTTACATGGCTCCAGAGTTCGCATGCAGGACTGTGAAGATCACTGAAAAGTGTGATGTGTATGGATTTGGAGTTCTTGCCCTTGAGATCTTGACAGGGAGGACTCCGGTGCAGTATATGGAAGATGATGTTATTGTGCTTTGTGATGTGGTAAGGGCTGCTTTGGATGAAGGGAAGGTGGAAGAGTGTGTTGATGAGAGGCTCTGTGGAAAATTTCCGTTAGAGGAGGCTGTTCCAATCATGAAACTTGGTCTGGTGTGCACTTCTCAGGTTCCTTCCAATAGGCCAGACATGAATGAGGTGGTGAACATACTGGAATTGATCAGATGCCCCCAGGATAGCCCTGAAACTGAATTAGGTTAAGCTCTATCTGATGTGGTTCCCTTTTTTGTTAGTTTTCTTGTTCCATTTTAAGATCCTTCTTTGCTTGGCACCTGATAAAATGATGAGACATGAAGGGGATTCTATCCGTTATGCTTAGTACTAGGAGCAAGTGTTAAGTTTCTGGGTAGTATTTTGGTAGCTAAGGAATTATTATGTAATGCATGCAATAGTTTCATGGCCTGTGGCTGTTGATGTGTTTGACTCTGATCCTCATCAGGATGTTAACTGTTGTGGATCCTCTCACATCAATTATATATGCTGTTTCCAATTCTTGCTAGGTCTATTTGTATGTTACAATTGATATGCAATTGAGCCCTCACTCAGTTCCTTCTTCCTTTTTGTAGTGTTTTTACCTGGATGAAACATAGAACATCTCAATTAATCACTTGAGCCTTTTTCTTGTCAGACAAGTGCACATTGAAAGAAAAAAAATGCTTCCATTCCTGCACATTATTTGTGTAATTTGTCTTCTGGTATAGATTTGTCTGCCCGTTTGATAGTCAGAGTTTTTTCCATTTTGTCGCGGTTCATTTCGGTACCTATATTTTTGCATTTGCATCAATTCGATCACAAGTACTAGTGTCTCCACAGAAATGTAGAACTAACTACTGAGTTTGGTGTTTGTGTGTTCATCTACCTGACATCGCTTGGAATCATACAGAAAAATCAGAACGGGTTGATACGGATTGACCCCACCCTAAAGACTTATGCGTGTGCATAAACTATAATGAAATGGACTTGTTTACATTGTCCATTTTGTCCCCTTTCTAATGTACTTCCTTGCTAATGTTGCTGCATGAGTATCTTTGTTTTTTAATCTCTTTCCCGAGGAGGGAGGAGACACCCTGGTACTCTAAAATCATGGTTCAGCACCTTGCACTGAACTAATCAAGAGGTTAGCTGGTAGTCAAAAGTTTGTTAGTTTTTTTTTAGCTAACAAAGTTTGTTAGTTCAGTTGAATGAAATCTTGGAAGCCAACAACATTATTCGGCACTTGCTGATACCAACTCCAAACAGTGCGCACGGAAAACGGAACGTCCATTAGCGCGTGATTAATTAAGTATTAGCTAATTTTTTTTCGAAAATAGATTAATTTGATTTTTTTAAGCAACTTTTATATAGAAACTTTTTGCAAAAAATATACCGTTCAGTAGTTTGAAAAACGTGTCCGGGGAGAAAAACACTGTGCGGCGCTATTAACTCAACTGCCGAACTCAGCCTAAACTATGATAAGTGCAATGCTACACACATACTACTGATTTACTGATGCTGCAGTATGGGTTGCCATTGTTATGCACAATCATTCTCTTGTGATTTAGAGTTTCCAGAGCGATGTGGGCATGTTATGATATACTCAATAGGTCCACAAATATAAACATTTCTAAGACTTCCATTTAAGAGATTAAGGAGTAGGAAAAAAATTTGGATGATCCTTATTAAATAAAGGATGGTAGAGGTTGGGAAGGTGGTTAGAGGTTTAGTGGGAAATAAATTTGAACGAAAGTTGATTGTTGGGACTCTAACAATTCTTATATTTGTGAATAAATTTTAAATTTTTGAAATGATTATATTTATAGACGGGGAGTATAATGCTATACCTTTTTTGAGCATAGCGTTATTGCCGACTTGCCGTGGAGTCTAATCACTAACGACATGGGTTAGCATCGCCTAGAGCTGGCATTTCACCGCCATGTGCATAAACAAACAACGGAGTACCTGAAAATGCAGGAACAAACCATACAATATGATGATGATTTTGTTGGCACTACACATCTGGAGCCGTCTTCTTGCAGCGTGCGCAACCTTCTTATTTGCAGGGTCCCCCACAAACTACAACCCTATGTGTGTGTTCCATCACTGATCATGGAGTTTTTAACCATGCACTTGTTTGTGGACTGTGTGCTTTTTTGACTGTCAAATCAACAACAGCCTATAATAATAATAATACTAATACTAACTCCCACAGCATCTGCAATCTGTATAGTTCCAGTATACTAACTGTCTGCTTCCTGTCGCGTAAATTGTCTATGCCTCGTATGCCTGTTACTGCTTGGAAGTATATATACTGTCTCATACATAGTCACATTGGCACCCCCAGCTATCTGTTTTAGTCGCTGCTTTGTCTAAACGGTCTCCGGTGAAGAACATATTAAGCTACTAACTCCATTCCAAAATATATCAACCTAGGATCAGGTTAGATATATTTAGTACTACGAATTTGGACAGAGGTTTAAAATGTGTCTAATTCGATCCTAATTTGCTATATTTTGATCCAGATTCGTCATACTAAAATGTTGTATCATTCAATTCTAAATTAATATATTTTAGAACGAAAGTAGTACTATTAGAGAGCCTTTTGGCCATTTGGATCTTGATGAGCTGAAGGATTCTGAACTCTGAAACCCAAGATGCTCGCGAGACAGCAAGGGTAGAGCATGAGTCTTCACCCTAGTGGTGTCTTCTCACGCCGACGCGCAGTGGCGGACAGCCCTTCAAAAGGGCAGCTCTGGCATGGCGCCACCACACCGAGAGTCGCAGAGAAGCTTTTCATCAGTCGAAAACCACATGGCGGGAAGAAGCAGCAGCAGCAGAGAAGAGAGCCAACAGGCAACAGCCAAGGCCAAGAGGGCATTGCCATTTGCAAACTCAGCCCCAACACCCTCTTGGAGTGTTCTTTTTGACCGCTCGCGTTTGCAGGTAGGACCAGCAAAGTGCTCAAGACTCGTCAAGGGAGAATCTTTTCTTGCAATGCATTGCATGGGGCTTGGGGCTTGGATTACAGATTACTGCTGGGTCTGTAGTCTCTGCACACAATTGCCTCCCTGATGAAGAGCAAGTGCGAATCCAAAGTGGTGACAGTTCCCTTTAAAAAAAGAGAGGATAAAGTGATAATAGTGCAGGGATTCAGGGTTTAGGCACCGGCACTTGTCATGATTGTCAGAAATTAACAAGGTAGTTGTGCCAAAACCAGTTTGTGAAGATCTCAGCTCTATTGCCATTTCTCCGAATCTCTGGAGTTGTGTCTCCCCGGTCAAATTAATTAACCAATGATTTAACTGAACTTGGCTGCTGACCAACAAAACAAAGCGCCGTGCGCTGGCCGCTGGATCTCTTGGAAGTTGGAACTTTCTTGCGTGAACGCGAAGCTCGGCTGGTCCATTTGTCCTGCGTCGTCCAGCCCCAGAATTCCAAGCAATGCATTGTCCTTCTTTGGCCGTTCTCGTTTTACCACTCGCGTAAACACAGGAGAAAGAACATGAAGGGTAGGAGTAGTAGAGTACAGGAGGGAAGAAATTACAGGAGAAGATTGTGGTTTGGAGTTTTGGCCTTTTGGAAGGTGTAGTTCGTGGTGGGGGACCAAAAGGACGTGTGCTTCATGATTGCAAAGTAGGCAAAAGGAGAAGGTTAGGAGACAGCGCTCGGCTGTTGCGCCGCTTTGTAATGAGGTGGAGGAGAGGAGAGGGGTTTGTGCTTGCGGTTGAACTATTGCGGTGCCACTGCCAAAGGGCAATAGTACACTGTGCCATATACTACTCGGGGTTGTTGTTTGGAGCATGTTTGAGCAAAGTTCACCTCATGATTTGCACTCATGACAATGGTTTGCTAGCTTATACCATATATAGAGTATACAATTAAAAGCTATATGTTAGCTACTTCCCTCTGCTCCAAAGTAAGATCATTTTTGTTCTCTCTTATTTGTCCTAAAATAAATTCATCTTTAAACAATCATTAACTCATTGTATTGGAGTTTGTGAAAATAGAAGACTAACTTATTAAAAATAGACAAAGTAGGGACAAATTGTAGTGGGATTTAATAAAGTGAATGATATTTTAGTATTTTTTTATATTGATATGTGTGAAATGATTAAAAATAAACTTATTTTGAGATGAAGGCTGTATACCTACTGGAGATCGAACAAGGAATTAAGAAATATAGGATGTAGTTTGCGAGATCCAACTCGGATAAAACCACTACCAACCTTTGTTCATTCATCGGCTTAAGCATTCCATTACAATACACCTCCCTTCTAATGTCTTCCTACTCTCCCTCTCTCATAAACCACAAGACAGTTTACATCATGCGGCCCACTCATGCCCCATGTAATTCATATTAGCTTTCTTCTACCTTTTCCCTTGGCCCAAGTCCTTCATCCCACGCTCCTCGTTGTCAGCAGTGAGTTCTTTTTCAGCTTTATCTATGCCAACAACTTCTGGTTCTCATCGTGCTTCAGGATCTTCTCCACTTGGCTATAGTGGGTTGCTAACAAGCCCTTCCCGTTGAACTTGGCTTATCCCCAAGCCAGTGTTATTGGGAGTTGCGTCTTCAGGTCCTCTACATTCTCTCAAGTCGCATCCTCAAGTGCATAATGAGACCACTTAACAAGAACTTTGAGGTATAGTACCGTTACATTGCTTGCCAAGAGGCCCAAGATGCTTGTCCAGTATTTACTCAGGGGCTTGTCTATATTCCAAAGATATTGGCAGCTAAGCTTGCACTTCACCCTTGAACCCATGTGTAGCTTTCAGTTGAAAAATATGGAACACTGGATAAATGGCATAATGTTGTAGTAATTGCAGTTTATAAGCCACAGAGCATATCCTGGCCACAACCTGAAAAGGGCCAAAATACTTAACAATAATTTATGGTTAGCACGACGAACTGAGTTAGTGATGATGTCATGTTAACGTTCATGTAGCATGCCATATCATCATCACGCGGGATTGCGAAGGTACCATGGTAATTTAGGATCGTAATAACACACTTTAACAAGTTATGAAACATAGATGACACATGCGAATAAGTTTAAGATCCGTTCATGTAATTTACTCTCTTTTTACACCTCTGTCTATTTTTGTGAGCCTTTCCTCATTTGCTGGTTTTAAAGTGAACCTAATTAATTTGATGGTAAATTTCTAAAACCGTGATCTTTTGATGACACAGATCTTTCCCAGTGAGAAATTGTTAAGCAGTTGAACATGTCAACTTCTAGAGTGAAAGCTTTTGAAATTAACACAGTTAAACATAAACTAAACTTTTGTAAGGCTCAGTGACATGCCACCTATTTCACAACAGTAATCTAAACTGGAAAGAAACACTTCTCATTGGCATTCAGGGATGTCAGTTCATTTGAAGATAATCACATTAAACTACTAAAGAAGCACATATGAATGCTAGTTTCAAACAACACCGCAACATAATGTTCTAAAGAACCACTGGATAATTAATGAGCATCATGTGCTGTTTTTGGATGCTAGAATTTAGTTCCATACACAAAATAGCGTCACTGATAGAGAAGGGCGAGGAAGATGGCAGCAACATGAGACCAAGAGTAAAATGAAGTTGGATGAGAAGGGGACTGATGCTTCTTTTTCACCTCCACCCATCGTTCTCTCTCTCTCTCCGTGGGAGGAGGCAGGATTGCAGGGATAGGGAGGAAGAAGGGGAAGACGGTGGTATCGTGTCAGTCCGCAACGAGAAAATTGACATTATGCCATCTTCAAAAACAGGTTTTGCTCAAATGCCATTTTGAGAATGGGTTTCGTTAAAATGTCACTCTCAACCAAAAGTTACATGCTAGAATGCTACTTTGGACAAATTGTCCCTTGCTCATTCGTCCACCTTCTTTCAGTGCCATGGATGGAGGGCGACGACGATGAGAATGCGAATTCGGTGGAGGACGACGACGAGGTCACGGATCCGACGTCGCCGCCGACGAATGCATGGATCTAACACCGATGTTGATGAGTGCGTAGGTCCACGGGCCACCGACGAGCGCGCGGTCCGCTAGCCGCCGTCGATGCTGACAAGCGCGTGGATCTGGCGCCATCGTCGATGAGCGCGCGGATGTAGCGGCCGACGATGACAAGCAGGTAGGTCCACCGGCTGTTGTCGCCACCAATGAGTGCGTGAATCTGGCGCCAACGTCGATGAGCACGTAGGTCTAGCGGACGACAATGACGAGCGGGTAGGTCCATGGGCAACCGCCGACGACGAGCGCGCGGGTTAGCTGGTCATCACTGCCGAGGGCGCAGATCAGGCGGCCGTCGTCGACAGGTGCGTGGGTCAGCTCCTCGCTGCCGATGTGTCCTTGTCACGACGGAGGTAGAAGAAGGGTAGCAACAGAGGTATTTTTGTTAAAGAATGACATGTTTAAACAATACAGGCCACCGAGTATTCTTTGATGCCATGTGGCTGCTATATAGAGTGAAGTTCACACCTCTAAAAAGTTTTTTCCTATAGTGCACAAAGTAGTGTATTAAATTTGCATGTTAGCCCCTAAACGGTAAAAATAAGAAAAAGACAAAAGGTAAAAAAAACTTAATACTTGAAATAGAAGGGGTTATATTTTTTTTATCTTGAAATACTTGAAACATGGTGTTATGTGAAAACTTAGATTTTGTGCTAGTGCAAGTTGCCACTTTGGTAAATATACATGGACCAAAGTGCCACTTTGCCTTCATATTTTTTTCCAATTTAGGGGTTATATTTGAAATAGAAGTAAAAATAAGAAAAAGACAAGGTAAAAAAAGAATATGAAGAAAAAAGTAAAAATAAAGAAAATAAAGGAAATTGAAAAGTAAAAGGAGGACAAAATTAGTCTCTTCCTGAGCGCCAAACATGGTAAAATAACAAAAAGTAACGTGATCATGATTAACTTACAAGGAATTAGGAAAAAAAAGGAAAAAAGGAAAAAAAAGGAAACCTGCTTCATGGGCCGAAACGGCTCAGAAGCACCAGCGGCTAGCTGGGCCAGCAAATTTTCGTGGACTCGTCACTCGTGGGCAACTCCAATACGTTTCCGCCTGGAATAAGTAAACCTAACGTCTCTCAACTTTACGTCGAATCTGTTTGAGATCCTCAATCCCTAATATCAGAAATCTCTACCCCTAAACCATTCAAAACCGTTCAAAGTAAGTCCTAAGGCAGTATGAACCAAAATTTTTCATTGTTTCGCTGACGTGGCATACGGCGGGCCCCATATGACTTCCCATTGTTTGCATCTCAAACTTTCAGGGCGTCGAACGCCTCCACGACGCCGGCGATGGAACCAACCAAGGCGGCGATGGACACGACGAGGCACCTGGCGCTGAGTGCCTGGAGGGACAGCCATTGCGCGCTCTTTCACGGCACCCGGCGCTGCGCGATGTACATCTCCATGGGGTAGTAGATGGCAAGCGGCCAGAATGACACTAAGTGATGGTGCCCCTGACTCCCTCGTACGCTGCAAACTCGATCTCAAACATGTTAAGTACTTCATGTAATATATTTGTTTATACATACCTTGTAGTGCTTGAGGCGATACAAGATTGGAGGTCCTGGATTTGATCATCATCATTGAGTTGGTTATCAGGACTAGGAGGCTGGCGTGGCAGCTGATGGAAGTAATCGAGGAATTCCTCGCCAAAGATGCTCTCCCCAAACCAAGTTCATTCAGCTCTTAGATCATGCGCTCTTATTCTTCTTTTACATCACCTCTCTTCACAAAGTTTGCGAGATGTGCAGCCTCATCATCAACAGCAGACTCATGGACAATTGAGCTGCCACAGTGAGTTCCCATGGAAGAGCAGGTGTAGGTATCTTCAGTGGATGAGCTTGTACCGATGTTCTTTTTCTCCCTGGGCGCTTGTCGTTCAATGATGTTGTGACCTAGCGATTGGATGCTCGGTGGTGGATGATCCGGCGACAGAGGGTCACGTCGATGAGTGAGAGACGAAGCCTGCACGGTCCCCTTCTTCCCGTGGTGGGAGCCTTGCGAGGAGACGAGTGGCGGCGGGGCCACAGGAGCAGGTGGAGAGGAAGGTGCCGAACGGGCGACGCAGGCACATCATTGCCTCGTTGTTGTTGCCGGTGGAGGCAGCGAACAGGTGCGGCCGCTCCTCGTTGTCGGCCCAACAGTCGGTGGCTGTGCTACGCTTCGGCGACGGGGATGAGCGAAGGAGGCAGGAGGAGGCTGCGCGTTTGGCTTCGCCGACATGGCCGCTCGCCTCGATCGGAATCATCGGGACGCGATGGACGTGACGGCTAAGGCGGAGAAAGAGAGAAGATCTCAACAACACACTGACATGTGAGGCCTGCCGTATGCCACGTCAGCGAAACAATGAGAAATTTTGGTCCATAGTGCCTCAGGACCTACTTTGAACAGTTTCGAATAATTTAGAGGTAGAGATTTTTAAAGGTAAAGATTTTTGGTTTTGGGAATTGAGGATCTCAGACATACTCCACGTAAAATTAAATAACGTCGGATGAACTTATTACTTTCCGCCTTTTGTCATCTAATAAAGGAAGGAACACATCGTCCACCGACCGACCCAATCTTTTTCGACACCAAAGAGAAAAAAAAAAGTAGAACCCTAACTCGCCGCCCTTTGTCTGGCCGCTCTCGCCGTCGTCTCTAGTCGACGGCCGCGGTGGCCGGTGGCGGAGCGAACAGTCAACTCGCCGAGTCTCTCTCCGCGGCCGGCGACCCCGGAGCTCCTCTCCCCAGGCGGACGAACCCGAGGCCCCCCCCCCCTCGGTCGCCGAGCACACAGCCGAGGACCCCGACGCCGCCAGAGTACCGCGACATACATTGGGTGTCCCTGTGCTAGATCCACTTATCGAATGTGAGTACATGAACTGGATGCTCTTATTTCTTTGATATGCTTGTCCCCAATTTGATATGATCATATGAACAATTACTGGATTCCCAAAATAAGAGAAGCACGCTGGAGTTTATGTGAATAGTTTCCTCATGCTTGTTCCTCGTATCTCCAATTTGATCTGCAAGTACCTCATGCCTGTCTGAGACAATTCGTGTGCTTTCACGAACTGGTTCTCCATGTTTTACTGATTGTGATGGCGAGATGAAGCTATGCCCTACTATGCTTATTAGTAATACCGTGTGCTGTATAGTTAAATTTCCTTTTTTGATACTTGTAGTAGCAGTGGTGACATACTCCCCAATAATTTGATGACCATGACAGTATAGTCTTGATGTACTTTTGCAATCAAGGGAATGACCACACCACATTCACATTTTAATTTATGGATGATCAACTATTTATAAGTTCCAACTATGCTAGTTAAATTTTTAGTAGCTGTTTCTAGGCCCTGGCTGTAATTGAGCCCTATGTGCTCTGTTGCAATCAAAGTTAAATGCTGTAGGTCGTTAAACTCGTCGAGAATGCTGTTGTGCGACAAACATTGTAATTCCGTTGCTTTCCTGTTAATGAAATTTGGGTGTGCCCGTTGTGGGAAAAAACAATGCTAGTTAAATGTGCATACACCTTATAGACAAATCCCCCTCCAGGTATTAACAACAACTATTAAAACATTTTACAGAAACAAATAGGTTCACTCCAAACAGCCAGGGGCATTACAGCATTGCACACATCAATTAGCACAAAGCAGGGCTGCGAAACAACCACAACTTTTACAGACTTGGATACCAAAAACAAGAAGCGGCTTTTGGAGAAGCTTTAGCCCAAACAAACAGGCCCTTAAGCATGGAAAAGGTAGGTTAACATGGATTGGGCAGTCCGATCCTATGCTTCTGTTTGTGGGGATTTCTTCTCTATCTCTCTCTGCTTTAGTGGGACTGATTTGGATGTGGTCTTCTGCAGCAGCCCAAGGTGCATGGTCCGGAGAAGGTTTGTATGGTCCCTAACCTAACCTTACCTCATGTTCGCTTCGATGATAAGCTTATGCATAGGCATTTATAATCGAATTGCACTTGTGCTACAACCTCTAGTCCTCCATGATTACTTTGTCTGGATCATGTTTCATGAAACCATGAATTCAAGTAACTGAATCAGCTGTTTATTTAGAGCATTGGCGATGCATATCAAGCATCATATATGTTAGTAGCACCAGTGAAATGCACGAGCCATAGACATAGGAACATATATACATTTGGTAGTGTGAGGCTTCCCCCACCCCAGCACACGGAGACACACACACACACACACACACAAAAAGAAAAAAAAAAGAAAAGAGAGAGTTTTAAGGAGGTACTTGGTGCATGGTACAAACTAACTGTGTTTTGTTTTTAGTGTTTTTAACTCCATGGCTCATTCTATTCACTTATCTTCTTTGTGGGTGCATGCAGCAACTTGATGAGAAAACGTTAGAACGGAAACTGAAGAAAGATCAGAAGGTATCAATTAAAATTCCATCTAGGGTTGCTCTCAAAACATTTTTTGTTTTGTTTTGGCCAGAGTGGCTAATCTGTAACCTAATGCCTTAATGGGTAATTGAAATCTTATTGAACAGTGGTTTTAAATTTGTTGAATTATTAATTTGTTTGTTAATACTGTGTGCGTGAGGCTATATGGGTTAAGTGTTATGCTTGCAGGCTAAAGAGAAAGAAGAGAAAAGACTTAAAGCAAAACAAAAGGAGGCAGCTATGCTTCAGGTTCAATAATTCTTTAATTTGTATGTGAATGTACAGTTGATTCAGATTTGTATGAAACGAAATGGTTGCTGGAGATGACTTTACTTATTTCTTCACACTGCTTTGGTTTCTGTAGGCACAAGCAGCTTTAGATGTACTCAAGAAGGTTGAGAAGAAACATAGGGGAAAAGCCGTGGAGGATGAAAATCCTGAAGATTTTATTGATCAAGACACTCCTAATGGGCAGAAGAAACTGCTTGCACCTCAGATGGCCAATCAGTATTGTCCAAGCACGGTTGAGAAATCGTATGATGCCAAATTGGTAGTTTGAATTTCTTGGTTTTACGGCATTGGAAATTTGTGCTGAACTGCACGTTTTCCTTTGTTTGTATTTTCATAATGCAGATGGTATGCCTGGTGGGAATCATCAGGATATTTTAGGGCAGATTCTGCAAGCACAAAACCACCATTTGTTATAGTAAGTGTTTCATGCTCATGAAGATTGTGCAAGATATGCTACAAGCTTATTTAGCAAACTGCATCTTATGAAATCACCGTTTTATATTGTCAAATCGTTCACACAAATGCTGATTAGCTTCCAGCAAAGAGTTAAGTTATTTCTTTTCAGGTTATGCCACCTCCAAATGTGACTGGAGCTCTTCACATAGGCCATGCTCTTACAGTGGCTATAGAGGTAGTATTTTTTATGCTTGTAGAAATGTCTATGACGTTTTAACTGTACTGATATTTACTAGATAATGATTTTGAGCAATGCAGGATGCGATGATACGCTGGCGGAGGATGTCAGGTTATAATGCTCTATGGGTCCCTGGAGTGGACCATGCTGGCATTGCTACACAGGTCTGCATTTAGCAGTTGGTTCATGATCTGCTGGAGTTCATCTTATGAAACATATAATAGACGGTAGAATTTATTAGCTGATGTATTCCTTGGTAGCACATTCTGCCATTCAACTTATGGGATGGACATGTAGAAATCAGTACTAGCAGTGTAGTTGTCATGTGCAGCCATTGAAAGATAGCTTTCAACAAGGGTATTTATGCAATGTTAATAAAAGCACATCTGTAATTTTAGCAGAACTTTCATAATTATGTTTGGAATCACTCTATTAATCTGTTTACCTTTAGAATTAGCAATTGCCCATTCGTCAAATACATGGTCGACTTTTTTTGCTTTACAAATTGCTTACCTTTTTTTGTTGCTTCTGTACTCTTTATATATTTTTTTAATTCACTCATATTATTTATAAAATTAATTTAATTTGGCATCTGTAGTTCAAAGTTTTCTTTTCTTTGGACTTCACACTGGTGGACAATTGACTACTTCAATTTTATGTACTTCCTTACTAGTGTGCTTTGTTTTGACTTATTTTCTGTTGCACATCAGGTTGTAGTAGAAAAAAAGCTTATGCGTGAAAGGAATCTGACAAGGCATGACATAGGGCCTGAAAATTTTGTTTCTGAAGTAAGCACTTTTTTCCGTAAGACATGATTATGTTTGTCCCTCAATGGTTTATTCTTGTCCATGACAATGTTGTCTTCTTTGTCTGATTAATTCCATGCCGCCAATCTTCTCGTGGTCGACTGGTTAGAGCGTTGAACTCTGGGAGTCGTTCGAACTCCCACCTGACCAGGGTTCGAAGTGTGGCACCTTCTTAGAACAAAGCCTGGAGGGTCTCCCCCAGTGGTTGAGTTTTCTTTTACCTGATGTGATGCAGCATACTATATTGGAGGAACCACTGTGATGTGCTGATAGGTAGATGTAGCACAATGTGTTCCAAGGAACAGATTCAATGTGCTAGTCGATAATGCCGTAAGGGCAATCTGAATCCCACAGATAATAGAGCTTAACTTAAAACTCAAGGAAGAGATCTAATCCAAGATCTGAAATAGGAACATCAAATTCTATTGATGAGGTTATGAGTACATGTGAACTACAAAACTAGAAGGCAATGCCTCTATTAGGCTTCAAGGCCTTACACAACTCACATACAACTAAGATGACAACCAAAGTGACAACTAAGATATTACTCATAAGAACTCTTCTATTACTCAATGACATGTAAGAGAAAACTTGTAGGCAATGTTTTTAATAGCAACCTTATCAATAGAACTTCTTGTACCTAGGCGTTCATAGGTGATTGTACTTATTTCAACAGGTTAGAGTAATGCAATGTTAAATAGAGAAATTTGGCATATTAATGCAATGAACAGGTTAGGAGCTTGACCGTGTAGGTACAATCACCTATGAGTAATGCAATCACCTATGAAGCATATAGAGGTATAATTGAGCTCAAATTGACTTCTTGTTCTTAATAGCAAAAATCCAGATTTATTTGTAGTTCTTTTTAGTTTATGAATAGTCATTTGATGTCCCTCATCAGTACCATTTCCTTTTTGATATTTTCTTATTCCATTTCTCTTCGATCTGTTGGAAAGGTTCTCAAATGGAAAGAGCGGTATGGTAGTACTATATTGAATCAATTGCACCGCCTTGGGGCCTCACTTGATTGGTCTCGCGAGGTAACATTTCTATTTCTTTCAGTCAGGGAAAAACATTACTTGCTCTTGAACCATGCATAGTTTTGCTATTCTAACTCTGACTAGTAACTTAATCTTAACCTGGCATCAGGCTTTTACAATGGATGAGCAAAGGTCAAATGCTGTAACTGAAGCTTTTGTAAGGTTACACAAGGCCGGCCTGATATATAGGTAAGTTACCTCACCCTTTGTGTTTTGACTTTTGAGTGTTAACATGGAAAGTTTTCACCTATCGATGTTGCTATGATGTTTTACCTTTTTATTTGTGCATTCCTGTTTTTCAGTTGCCAGCCTAGTTTTTCACATGTTGTGGATGATTTGTTCCTTTTCAGAGATAATCGCCTTGTGAATTGGGACTGCACACTTCTAACTTCAATTTCTGAGATAGAGGTCTGTGGAACATTTTTTATTATTATAGACGAATTAAATCTACGGATACATGACTAAGATGTTTTTCTTCATTGGAAAAATGCTGTTTTTAAAGGTTGATCATATTGATCTTAAAGAAGAAACAATGTTAAAGATCCCTGGTTATGCTACTCCTGTACAGTTTGGTGTGTTGATATCTTTTGCCTATCCTCTTGAAGAAGGACTAGGTGAGATTGTTGTTGCAACAACTCGAATTGAAACAATGCTCGGTGACACAGCAATAGCTGTTCATCCTGACGATAAAAGGTATCAACATCTGCATGGACGGTATGCAGTCCACCCCTTCAATGGCCGAAAACTCAAAATAATCTGTGATGCTGAGATAGTTGATCCCAGTTTCGGTACTGGGGCTGTCAAGGTAGGAGCTAGTGCCTTGTTTTACTTGTTTATTTCTGCCTAGTGCTATTTGTTTCTCTCTCTTATTTCACATAGTTAGACCTTGCTCACTCGCTATCTCCGCTTGACTTATATTATTGCCTGCTGGTCTTTTATGCAGATTACACCTGCACATGACCCAAATGACTTTGAGGTTGGAAGACGGAATAACCTTCAGTTCATTAATATCTTCACAGATGATGGGAAAATAAATAGCAATGGAGGCGCACAATTTGAAGGAATGCCAAGATTCACTGCTCGAATTTGCATTATTGAGGCACTGAAGGCAAAGGTATTAATGGATTTGTTTAATCATATTTTCAAAAAATTTCTATGGCATCAGAATCGCTAAAAGATATTGAAGGCAAAGATATGCATTATAATGTACAACATGGCATGCAAAACTTTAAGAGAGCTCTATTAAAACTATAACTTGCATCATGTCATTCCTTTGGGATTGTGTAATGTGCATTCATAATTAGGATATTAAGAGAATCTCATGTTTTAGTGGCATCCTGCATATCTGTGGAAGCCAGTGATAAAACTTTACCCTTAAATGATGATTGTTTTGTTTTTCCTGTGTGCTTGTGGGTAGGGAGTCTTTGCCTTCTTTTTGTCTCATAAATTTCGTTCTAAATAGTTCTGGACTTCTGACGCTTTTGATTATGCTAATTAAGGGCTTGTACAAGGGTGCAAAGAATACCGAAATGAGTTTGGGCGTTTGTTCAAGAACTAATGACGTAGTGGAGCCTATGATAAAATCCCCGCAGTGGTTTGTTAATTGTAACACCATGGCCAAGGTAGGCCTTGATGCTGTAAGGTCTAAGAAGATTGAGATCATTCCCCAGCAGTACGAACAAGACTGGTATAGGTATGTTTATCCAATTTTACATACTTGATATATTTGTCACATCTTTTAAAAAATCATGTCATTTGTCAAATCAATGAAATAAAAAGAAAACAAATGATAGAACAATTGCTTCTGTCATTGCAGATGGCTTGAAAATATACGTGATTGGTGTGTTTCAAGGCAGCATTGGTGGGGACACCGTGTACCTGCATGGTATGTGACACTAGAAGATGACCAAGAGAAAACTCTAGGTTCTGACAATGACCGCTGGATAGTCGCCAAAAGTGAAAGTGCTGCAAGCGTTGAGGCACAGAAAAAGTATCCAGGAAAGAAATTCATCCTAAATCAAGATCCTGATGTGCTAGACACATGGTTTTCATCTTCTCTCTTCCCCTTAGCAGTACTTGGTTGGCCAGATGATACTGCTGACCTCCGTTCTTTCTACCCTACTTCAGTACTAGAAACTGGACTTGATATTCTCTTCTGTTGGGTAGCACGGATGGTGATGATGGGAACACAACTTGGTGGTGATGTGCCGTTTCAGAAGGTATAGCACAAATCCCCCATTCAATGCCAATTAGAATTATATCTTACGATTGAAGTGGTCTTTAATATGCATTTCATTCATGTTGGTTGTTCTTGTTTGGAGCCTAATGGCCTTCTATATCCTCTTAAGATGGTTAAATTTTGCTTTGCTTTGCTGAACAACAAAATCTAAGAAGATACCAATTGAACCATCCATGAATCACCGTCAAAGACGCGTGTGTTCTGGTGTTTCCAAATACACCATGCACCTAGGATGATCAATGAATAGTCCTTCCGTGTGACTGTTGGACGCTGCCTGCATGCCGCCACCATTCCATGAAGGACCCACTGGTTCGAGTTGGTGGGAGATGATGCACCCTGGCAGTGATAGCACCTCAAGCTATACCCATACCTTACGAGCGAATACGCAAGAGACCAGAAGATGCTGAATGGTCTCTTCCTCCTGATCACACAAGGGACCTAGGCATTGTGCAAATCTATCTACTATCCAACATGACCCACCGCTTCCGATGACAACACCAAGGCTCAAAACTGATGCTACCAACAGAAGCAAGCTGTAGGCCAATTTAGCATAGTATGACCAGATGTCGAGTGGATCAAAACGTGTTCATCCTGTGTCTCCAGTTGCAGGATTTCCCAAAGCTGTTATTCAACCAGCGTAAGGATGTATAGAGAGATCCCTTGATGTCCTGAACCCAGCGATGTTCATTAAGAGGTTGCTGAACCATACTTTGTTTCCGTTAGCATTTGGTGACTAAGGCCCGCAAATTACAGGCAAGATCAGCTACCGACGTCCCATGTAGCCATTTATTGATCCAGAATATATAGTATTGTGGCCATCACCCACTAAAGATCAGCTACCAACGTTTCATTAGTTGTGTTCACATTAGAGAGCTAGTAAAAAGAGTTTGTGCGTGTGTGTTAAACACCCAAGAGATCAGAGTGAGAGTCAGGGGCTGCACGGTGAAATCAGATAAATACTGGTTTCCTTCTGAATGAACTCTGTCTCTTGGTAATATTTAACATCATCCTTTGGCAGAGTGGTGCTGCTTGATTGAGTTCGTTATTTCTGTTATTGTAAATGCATAATGCCACCACCTTTCCTTTTGTTTCTGGCTGTAAATAATATATTTGTGAGTTCTTAATTCACTTAGGAATTTAACCATATCGTAAGGGACTAATAGATATTAACTGACACCAGGTAAGGCAGTTAACTATCTGCTGGGCCGTAACTAATGACTGCCTTCTTCTTAGGTTTATTTGCATCCTATTATCTGTGACACACATGGCCGAAGTAAGGCAGTTAATTATCTGCTGCGCCGTAACTAATGACTGCCTTCTTCTTAGGTTTATTTGCATCCTATTATCTGCGACACACATGGCCGAAAAATGTGCAAGTCACTTGGTAATGTCATTGATCCTCTCGAGGTGATAAATGGCATGACACTCAGGGGTCTTGTAAAACGTCTGGAAGAAGGTGATCTGGATCCAGATGAATTAAACCTTGAACGGAAGCTGAAAGATTATCCTGATGGAATTGCTGAATGTGGTACTGATGCCCTCCGCTTTGCACTGATTTCTTACACTTCTCAGGTTTGTAATCACATTTTCATTTGAGTTTTGCTGCATTATACTTGCAGTTCAGGTTTTATGGCAATCTCCTTTTTTTTCAGTCTGACAGGATAAATCTTGATATCAAGAGAGTGGTTGGATACCGACAATGGTGCAATAAATTGTGGAATGCCATCCGTTTTGCCATGGGCAAGCTTGGTGTTCATTACAGTCCACCTGCAACTGTCGATGTGTCTATCATGCCACCAATCTGCAAGTGGATACTCTCAGCACTAAACAAGGCTACTGGCAAAACTGTTACCTCTTTAGAAGCATACAAGTTCTCTGATGCAACATCTGCTATATACTCTTGGTGGCAATACCAGCTATGTGATGTATTTATAGAAGCTATAAAACCTTACTTCTTCAGCGAACCTCAAGAATTTGAATCAGCAAGAGCCGCCTCCAGAGATATTCTGTGGGTTTGCCTGGACACTGGTTTGCGCTTGCTCCACCCATTCATGCCTTACTTAACAGAAGAGCTATGGCAGCGTCTTCCACAACCCAAATATTCTTGTAGGCAAGATTCAATTATGATTTCGGAATATCCATCTCTTGTTGAGGTAATATCTGTTTCCTAAACAGGAGTGTTATTTAGAGAAATTAGGCCCTGTTTGGGGAGCTATAGATTCTGAGATGCAGCTGGTGAGTAGCCAGCAGGTGAGAATCTAGAAAAGCCGGGTTTCCTAGCTTCTGGATTCTGAACTATTTGGGGGAGCTAGAGATTCTTGGACTGCAGTTGCCAGAAGCTCCCCAAAATAGGTGCTTAGTGTTTGAGAACTTCTTTACTCATGGAAAAATGTTGTTCTTTATGACAGGAATGGACTAATGACAATCTTGAAATTGAAATGGATATTGTCTTAGACACCGTGAACAAAATAAGGTCTTTGAAGACACGAACAGAAATAAAAGAAAGGTGTGTGTATGGTTATCTGGTTTCTTTGTTTGGTATTTGCTTGCTTTATTGGCCTAGTTAACAAGGCTGTCTTGCAAAATCCTTTTGCTCTGAACAGACGACCTGCTTTTGCACTCTGCCGAAGCCAAGATGTCACTGCCATTATTCAATGCCATCAATCTCTAATTGTGTCTCTTTCTTCCGTATCACTTCTTAAGGTTCTGCCTACCTTTCTGTATGCCTGTTTACATTTTCTTTTACATTTTTAATGGTTTTTTTCTTGCATGGTCTGCATTTAGTTTCTCCTTTGTGGACGGAAATTTATGCCCAAACTGAATGGAGCTTGATTGCCTCAATAAACACTTTATACCGATTGACTCCTGCCAAATAATATTTCCTCTTTGTTTTCTTTAGATTTTCACATTTATATGTTGTATAGTTACAATGTTCTGAAAGTCAAGCTAAGGTGAAGGGTTTAAAACAATTAAACAAAATTGCTGATCTGGTACTGGAAATTATTCAGATCCTGACAGAGAATGACGAAACTCCAGCTGATTGTTCAATCGCTGTTGTTAACAAAGATTTGTCGGTGTACCTTAAGCTTCAAGGAGCCATAAATGCAGAGGCTGAGCGTGAAAAGCTAAGGAAGAAGATAGATGGAATCCAAAAGTAAGTGTGCTTATATTTTCTTGTCCTTAAATTTTGTAGTAATCTGGACATATTTCTCTGTTATTCCCAAGTATCAGTAGCATGGTCTCTCATCATACAATGCAGGCTACACCATGCTGTGACACACAAGATGGATGCTTCTGGTTATCGCGAGAAGGCGCCTCAAAGTGTCCAGGAAGGGGACATGAGAAAGCACACTGCTTTGTTGCGGGAACTGGAGGTCATAAGTGAAGCTGAGAAGAAACTGATGCCAAAAACCGATAATATTTGACTCTCTTATCATGGTAGTAAGTAGCGGTGTTAGCGGCCGCTGTTGCGGCTGCAGTAATGGTAGCCGAGACGGCGCTGCGCAGCTGAAATAACGGATGGAACGTTGCGGAAGCTATGTGCAAAATAGCAGCCGCTAGTTGGTTATAATAATGAGTTGTGTTAATGATAATTTTAGAGTAAATTAAGCACTACTCTATAATTTATAATTTCAAAAGGTAAATTTGTCTCACATAAACTGTTGATATATACACTGTTTACTTATATTTTGAGTGTTTTTTTTTGCTATTGGAATATATTTACCACTATCCGTAATGTTGACGGGGATCTGCTACCACACCGCTATTTGCTACTCCATCCGTTTCATCAAATTATAAGTCATTTTGTGTTTATACTACGTCAAACCTTATCAAATTTGACTAAGTTTTAAAGAAATATGATAATATTATTAACACAAAACAAATATACTTTAAAAATATATCGAACGATTGAATTAATAAAACTAATTTGTTGAATGTAAGTCACTCGGGAACCAATAAACCACGGTCCTCCAAGAAACTTACTTTGTTGCTAAAGATTGACATTGCTAGGGGCTTTCGACACTGTATCTTGGCCAAAACTGGGAAGTGTTGTAGGATATTGGGTTTGGTCACACATGGAGGAATTGGATTATGCTAATCCTAAGATACGTGAGTTCCAAGTTGATTGTTACCGGGGCGGCGCATTGATCATTGCAGAGGGCTGAGAAAAGATGACTTTTTTGTCACCGTTGTTCTGTATTCTGGTTATGGAAGGGCTTAAATGGTTTGTCCAAAGTGGCGGATCAAGATGAGCTTGCATGCACCCCTAGATTGCAATGCTCTCACCATATCTTCCTCTACGCGGATGATGTGATTTGTTTCATCAAACTGTTTAGAGTGACATTGAAAAATCTCTCAGATCCTCAAGATTCTTGGCCAATCTACATGCCTTCGTGCGAACTTGCAGAAAAGTTCTATTACGCCAATTGGATGTAGCAGTGACCAAGTTTCCCTCGCAATGTCGGCCCCTGGTTGGCTGGTTGTATAAGAAAGACTTTCCAATCAAATATCTTGGTCTGTCCTTTCTAGCTGAAGATTCTGAAAAATAATTGGTTGGAAGTTAGTTTGTGCGAATCTGAAAAAACTGAATTTTTTAATTTTTAGTTTTTATTTCATTTTCTGGATTTTACAACTATAGTTTTTTGACAAAAAATTATACTGTTTGAAGGAGCTTCTCATTCTGAAAAAAGCTATGAGAAGCTACGGTTGTCGAAAACTTTTCTAAACAGGTCCAAAAGCTAATTTGCAACCGGTGGTGTGTTATGAAAAAAAACTGTTGACTTGGAAAGCTAAGCTCCTTGTGTCGGGAGGGAGAGAGACTGATCTTGATCAAATCGGTTCTCTCATGGCATGGCTAATTGAGGCCACACCCTCAAGTGTCATCTAGGATGAGCAACACAAGGATAAGTTAGTTAAGGTGATAACCTTAAATATGTATGTCAGCCTCCCGTATTTTTTTAGTCCTCGTATTTTCTTTTCAATTTATACAGAGGTACAAACTTTTGCACTAAACACTCTGAAACCTAGAAATTAATATAAAATGTTTCCTCTCAGTTCTCTCCCTCACCGATCCCCACACCCACTCTCACTTCGCCAGCCGACGGCGATAGCAAGCTCCCCGTCGTCGAGCTGTTGTTGTTGCTTCATTCTCCCGCCGCCATCTCTCCCCACGCCGCGGCTGCCTTGGACTGGTCGAGGAGGCCGCAACGGCGAGCTCCCCACCCTCTTTCCTCTCTCCACCTCGAGCTCCACTCGATGGAGCTCCCCACCGTCGTCGCTGCTTCTTCAGATTGAGGAGACCGCGCCGGCGGTCGAGGAGGCCGCGGACGAGTCGAGTAGTGGCGACGCTCGTTCGAGGAGGCCACCACCGTTGTACCCCCTCCTCTTCTCCTCCTTTGCCGACGCCGCCATGCTCCCTAGCGGTTCAGGCCGAGGTGGCATTGGCTGGTGCAGATCAAGGCAGCTCCGGCGACGGGTTGGGGCTAGCGATGAGGACGGCAAATCAAGCGTAACCTCCCCATGGCACGAGCAGTCTTCCCGATGAAGAGCGGAGAAGGAGAAGGGCGAGATCAATGGGGAACCATTGCGAGGAGACTGCCTTGCCAATACATGGCTCTGAGCATGCCTTCGTGGTTCCTGAGCTGGAGCGAGCGGAGGTGCGCGTACCCTGCAGATGAAGCGGCGACATTTTTTTCCTCTTGACACCAATACGTGGGTCTCATATGTACTTTTTAATTTTTTGATAACTTAGTTGTCACAGAGACGTCATACCAACAAAAACCACCTTCAGTACTAGAAAGTCGTTTTACATGGTTTTAATAGTTGGAGAAAGTCGTTATATTCGATTTTATGATTGAGGGTTTATGAATTAGATCAAAGTTAAATTGGATTTTTTTCACAAAGAAACACGTGAACGGTTTGGGCCACTATTTGGAGAAGCCCATGAGTTCGCTACCATCGAAAAGGTCCATAAGCCCATGGGCCCCTCACATCTGGACATATAGTACGCGAGTGTTCGCGTAGCGCGAACGCATCAAGTCCAGCCCACGTGTCTGGGCGCCTTCCCCTTTTAGCCCACATGCTGGTCGGCTTTGTTCGTTTTTGGCCCAGTACATGCAGCCCATGTATTTTAGTCTAATTAATTTGTGTGTATAAACTTTGTATACATATACTTTACACATATAAACTTTACACCTATAAATTTTATACCATATGAACTTTACACATAAATTTGACACCATAACAAAATTTGGTGTAGGCATTTTACACGTAGAAACATTTAGTATACAAATTTATACACGCAATTTTGTACATATTAACTTTATATCATAGAAAAAATTGGTGTAGGATTTTACACTATAAACATTTAGTATATAAATTTATACAAGCAAAATATTAGGTATACAACTTCATATGTAGAGATATTAAAAACAGAAAAAAAAAGACACAAATGTCTTTTTTGGACCGCATGGGCCATATTTTTTTACCGCTGTCCAGATAGCCTTCGCTTCAATTAGCTTCAACCCCGTAAGAGAAAAAAAAGACTGATAACAAGAAAACAGGCTTGTCCCAAAAAGGAAACAATCACCCGTTCGCTGACAGAATTTTTATCATTTTTAATTTTTATTTTTTAAAGTTTTGCAAAAATAATTTTAGGTTTCGAAATATTGCAAAAGTAATCTCCTCTCGCCCTCTGGGTGGGCGAGATTTAAAAATCGCCCTCCCAGAGGGCGATTTTGGCGACGTGGCAGACGGCCGTCGGGCGCCGTCTGCCGCGCCGCGGCAAATTTGCAATTAGGCCCTTCTCGCCCTCTGAAAGGGCGATTTTTGCCTGTTCACGTAGGCGGCCGCCTGCAAAAGGGCGGCCGCCCTGGCAATTTTGCAGGCGGCCCCCTTCTCGCCCTTCCAGAGGGCGATTTTTCATCCTCCACTATAAAACCCCATTCGAACTCTCCGGCCATCATTCGTAGCCGTCGAGACTCGCTGAAAAAAATAGAGGGAGGAGAGAGGAAGAAGAAGGAGAGCGGCGAAGCCCTGTCGGTGTGCGTACTCGACCGCAGGTTAGTACTATATCCTCGACCGAACTCCATCTCCCTCTGCCGCGCACCGGTCGCTGTCTCAAGCTGCGGTTGCGCCGCTTGGCAGAGTTTCATTTCGATGGTGGTTCCAGCAGCCTTCCCACACGCTGCTGCTGGGTGGTCCACGGCGATGCGTGTACACACTAGCGAAGGTCTCGGTGGTATACGCGCTAGTGTGGTGTTTTGGACTGTAGACTTTTTATTTGCGTAGAATTTTGTAAATATTCGAATGGATGTGTAGCACATAGTTATTGATTTATAAATGACGACATGATTTATTGTAGGTAATTTGACCGATTTGGATGAACAAATATACAAATATCCCGATGTATGGTTACTTTTTCTGTCGCATTGTAGTGTAACTGCCATGTATTCGAAATTTGTGAGTAGATCTGTAGCACTTAGAGGCGGACCATAGATTTTTTGCGAGTAGATCTGTAGCACTGTCAGTAGATATGTTCAAATGGTGAGTAGGACCGTACAACTTAGAAATATGAATAATTGTATGCTAGATTATTTGTGCACACATTTGGTTCGTAGTAGTACTATATTTGACCGTAAAACTAGAATTACTAAGCGTGTTTGCATTATTTGGTATGTATTTTTTGAAACTATAGGATGCCAAGGCGTGGAAAAGCTACGAATTCAAGGTAACATAAATCGCTTCTGTGATATTATCTGTTATTCGTTGTGCATGAAATGAGGAATGCAAGATTAACGGGTTAGCGTGTTTCATTTATTGTTGACTTGTAGCTATCGCTCGAAGACCGGAAATGCCTTCGACCCATTGCCTTTGCCTAGCGGTGTTCCAGTGCCCATGTGCTGGTGCGGTGATCCTTGCAAGGTAGCCAAGTCCGATGAAGAGGAGACGTATATGCAGAGATACTGGATGTGTGCCAATTTTGAGTTTGAGCCAATACCTCTGCAACGCCACATTAACTTATTTGTGAGAAACTTTTGTTTTGTAATAATTATTTGGTGTATTAAGTAGTCTTGAACAACTTATTTGGTTAGTAAATATTGCATTTGTTGCAGACCCCTCCACCGCTATGTGATTTTGAGCAGTTGATCGACACCGAGATCAAGCCGGAACACAAGGAGTGGTTGGAGTACATGTCGCGGAGGGATGCAGAGCGCAAGGAGAAGATAGAGCAGAGACGCAAGGAGGAGGCCGCAGAAAAAGAGCACAAGGCTGAGGCGGAAAGGAGGCGTGTTGCTGCGTACAGGGAGGAGCGGGAGCGGAAGCTTGAGCGTGCGCGGCGAGCGAAGGCAGCAATAGAGGAGAATCCCGATGCCCAAAGGAAGGGAAAGTGGCCTCGCTGCACTCAGTAGTATGCACGAGTTGGTAGTTGTATGGTGCATTGATGAATAATGTGGACTACATTCCAACCTCGCAATGTGTAGCGAACTAATGAACTTAAAATGTTATTTACTTTGTCGTTAAATGTGCGACATAATGGAGTCGATCGTAACGGTGGTTCTACGTAGAAGTGTACGAAATAGAAGAAAGATATGAAGAGCGCGTATTCATCTAACGTTCACGCGGCAGCGCAAATTGAATGAGTTTGTCGAACGAAGCATCGGCAAAAGCTGAGTATGGTAACACAAAGTTCTATACAGTTATACACAAAAAATTTAGCAATCATAGCCTACTGGCGAGGCCTCTTACCCCTACCCCTCCTAGCCTGCGCCCTAACGTGCCCCTGAGAGTACGTCAGCCTGTCAGCGGGCACGGCACGAGCAGCGCGAACATCTGGTGGAGGAGTCTGCAGTGCCTGCTCCTGGGTCTGTGGTAGCGGTGCTCCACCAAGCTGAGAGGAGCCGAGAACGTCCTGCTCCTGGTCCTCCAGGTCATCGAAGTCGTCCCCTGAACCAAAACCGCCCGCACCAGACCCGCCCGCACCGGACCCGCCTGCCTGCGACGAAGATGCGCCCGAACGAAAAATCCCCGCCGGGTAGTATCCTCCTGCAGATGTCAACAGTTCATGAACATTCGGCCCAACTAGTACGTTTGTAGTACTCATGGGAAGACGCTTGCTCACCTGGCGGCTGACTGAAGCGAGGAGGGACGGACATGCTGGGCCGAGTCGCGAATGGCCTAGGGGTCGACGAGCCACTCGCTCCAGTGGAGTGTCCTGTCGGCAGCGTCGGACCTACTAGACGGTAAGTTTGTAATAACATGGCAAATGTTTTGCGTAGTGAGAATGAACGGAACTAACCTGTGGACGCACCAGCACCGTGCGATGTCGATCCTGGCGTCGGGCCGCGTGGGCGTGGAACTGCACCTCCCGGCGGAGGTACCGCGTCCACGGCCGAACGACAAGAAAGGACGCGCAAGATCGAACGCATCTTCCCCTGCATCCGCTGGAACGTCAACCTCTGCTCAACGTCGGCCAGGTGCAGTCCAGCGTCCAACCTCACCATCACAGCGTCGATGTCGGCGTTCAAGCCGCGTGCAGCGTCCACCTGCAGGAATCAATATAAATTAGTGTCCGAACTGTGATATGTTCCAACCGCGTAGCACGAAAGTAAGAAGTCCAACAAATATGGACGTACCCCCAGGAAGTACTCTTGGTCACGGTGCACGGGGTAGGTGTCCCTAGCGCCTGCTTGGTGAACCTGGGGAGCGGCCGGGGTGAAGGTCACGCGGGCACGTGTGCGCGGCAAGTACCAGCGAAGGTAGGAGGTGTAGTTCGCCTCGGAGTGTGGGTGGACCTCGGCAATCACCTCCTCGGTGGCTACCAACCAATCCTCCACGTACGGGGCGATCCGAGGTACCCAGAGTGCCCCTGCCTGCTGGCCCCGCCGAGTCAACCTGCAAAGACAAGAATGGTCGTCGAACGTTCACAAGTAGTCGACATAGTAGTACTAAAGTTCAAAGGGAAGTACTCACTGGTGGTCGCGGGAGGGGACGGGTATCGGTACGTCCACTGGAAAGGCCTGCCGCAGACCGAACTGCCTCATAACACGGTATGGGCAGTGAGGCTCGACAGAGATGTCGAACACCAACGTCACGACCGTCAACCAGTACGCCGCATCACGCGTGCACAAGGTAGACAGACCTAGAGGTGCTCTGGCGGCGACCACCTCTTGCGTGTAGGGCTCCCAGACGACGTCCGAAGGCTGCAGCCGGTCGAACTCGAAGACGAACTCCGGGTAGCTCCGTCTGACCTGGACGTGGGCGTAACGGCGCTGCGACACAGAAAGAACCAAATCATCAGAACATCGGTCAAGACATAATCTGAATTTTGAAATGAAAACAAATTGTACTTACACTGCGGCGACACCAGTACGTGCCCATCGTCGGCCCGTCCGCAGGGTTGTCGGCTACGGGTCCTGAAGCGTACGCAGCGGGCTCGACGATCGGCCGGCCGATCGCGAACCGCTCAGCTGTCCAGAGCTGAAGAAGGAGAGGGCAGCCCGCGAAAATCGCTCCAGGATCCGTCTTGCAGCACGCCTCGCACAGGGCACGGTACGTGGCAGCGAGGACCGCCGAACCCCAGCTCCACTGCGGCACTGCCCCTACCTCCGCATCCGCGATCGCTCGAGCGTAGTGGATCAGCCCCCTGTCAACTGCGTGGCCGGTCGTGCTGGTAAACATCACCCAACCGAACATCCATAGTAGGTACGCCTCTAAGGAGCGTCTCAGCGAGTACTCGTCAGCGTCAGGGTGGAGCTTATCGGTCTACAAAAAAACCGAACGATGTTAAAACTCTTAAGATTTGTACGAAAGCAACAAAGTGTAAAAGTTTACTTACTGTGAACTGCAGCAGCCAAGCCTTCGTAGGCCCGGCGGTGGTGTACGCGTTAAGGGGAGCAACTGCCGGGACCCCTGGTAGCCTCATCACGGGAGCGAAACGCTCCGTGATATCGTCTCTCCAGCCACCCCCACCGTCCACTGGGCCGACAGCCTCCTCGGCTAGTGGAAGCCCCAGCAGGTACGTAACGTCCTGTAGCGTAGGTGCCATCTCCCCACAGGGGAGATGGAAAGTGTGCGTCTCCGGCCGCCACCGATCTACCAAAGCAGCCAGCAGCGACCGGTCCGCTTCCCAGCGCTTGGCCGGGTCGTGCTCGTCCGCACGCGCCTCAACAAGCCTGCAGATCGCTATCAGGCCTGCCTCACGTAACCTGCATACCGTCAAGCAGGTCATTAGTACCACATATGTGCATTGAACAAAACAGAAGTCATCAAGTACGTAAATATGATCTTACAATGTAACGTGTCGCGGGTCGGCACGCAGCAACTCGCGCGACGGCCGTGGACGAAAGGTGCTAAGCTGCGCACCGTGGACCGCAGACAAGTACGAGCAGTGCGTCCTGTCCAGTACCCTACTAAGGAGAGGTGGTGTATCGTCCGCCATACCTGCATACATAAGAGTGATTACAAATAAGCAGTTGATAACAGAAATAACTTTACGCAAATTGTTTACAAAAATAAACATTCGTAACGCTAAAGATACATTGCACAGCTCTCAGAGACATTACAGTAGTGCATGTCTCAAAGGGACAAATATTACACACATGGGAAATGACAACAGCATTGCAGTAGTTCATGTCTCAGAGGGATAAATATTACACGCACGACAAATGACAGCAACATCACAAATATTACATCAATTGGATCACCGCTAGAATAAAAGGATGCCACAAACAATCAAGTCATTGCATCGCCAGCCGACGACGTAGCGGCCGCACGAGTACGCCTATGACGTGGTCGCCTCATTGTTGTTCCTTCTCCCGATGGACGACTGACATCCGTTGCCTGTCCAGATAGACTCGAACCTATCACGGTTGGAGATTGCAAATTCTTCGGGCATTTCTTGTAAGTATGACCGCGCTGATCGCATTTGCTGCACCGTAGAGTCCTCCCCCCTGCCTCCGACTCGTCCATGTCGTTTCTGATGCGTCTCGACTGACGCCGTCCCTTTTTCATCCTTAACTTCGACGGATCTGGAATGTAGAACACTTGTGGCCTCAGAGTTGTGTAAGATCCAGATATCCCGAACCCATATATCTCCTCCTTCCATGTATGAAATATTGCTTCTTTCCTGAAGTAGGGTGACACATAGATATCGGGAAGTATGCCGCAATCCCCAGCTGCTGCAAGTACGTGTGAGCAAGGCAGATGTTTAAGCTTCGGCTTCATGCAGCTACAACTGCAACCGCCCTCCACATGAAGCACACATTCCTGCACACCTTGAACGCGGTTGATGCCGTGCCTTCTCCTATCCACACACATGATCTCGTACCTATGAACTTGGGTACCTTGGGGAATAACTCTGTGCGTCATAGCCTTTGCTATTTTTTCTTGCATATACTTTGTCACCACACTCCCAAATACAAGGTTGTTATTAGCCATCGAAGGGACAATTTTCTTGTATCTGTCCCTGAAGTATGCCTGAGTGCCATGAAGGATAAATTCCACAATACCGACCAGTGGGAGTCCTCGCACTCCTCGCATCACCCAGTTGTACACCTCGGCCAGGTTGGTTGTCATTATATCATACCGAGACCCGTCAGTGTCATACAACAGAGACCACTTTTCTTTCGGTTCATTCTCTATCCACTGGGAGAAATTATGTATTGACGATGCAGACCTTCTTCTCATCGTTGGCGGGTCATCATGTAGTGAACCAAGAGGTACTGGAGGATCGTCATCCTGTGGCCGACGAGATTGCTCGTCGGTTTGCTTTGTTGTCAGCTCATCCAACCTCCTCCACAACTCATTGAATTTTTTCTCTTGGTTCTGACCACATAGCCTCTTAAATAGATCCATCAGGTGCTTGTTCTTGAATTGCTTGTAGAAATTGGCTCCCATATGACGCATGCACCACCTACTCCGAACATCATGCCACCTAGCTGGAAGTCCCCTCTCCGGCCAGCCATTCTGCAGGTAGTCAATTGCCTTCAACATGCCCGCATGACGATCATGAATGAGGCAAACATTGGGCCTCATACGCACCACTTGGCAGCGAACTCTCTCCAAGAACCAATACCAGCTTTCGGTGTTCTCACTCTCGACAAATGCAAACGCCATAGGTAACACCTGGTTGTTCCCATCGGCTCCAATCGCCGTCAGTATCTGACCTCTGTATTTGCCTGTCAAAAAGGTTCCATCTATGCACAACACAGGGCGACAGTGCACAAATGCGTTGATGCAAGCACCCAGCGAGAAAAAGGCTCTTTGCAGCACGCTCTTGCTTGGGTCATTAGAAGACGGAAAAGTCTGAATGTCATAATAGGTATTGGGGTTTCTCTGAGCAATGGTGCCTAACAGACGAGGCAAATTATCGTAGGATGCTTCAAATGTGACATACCTCATCTCCAAAATCTTTTGTTTCGCCCTCCAAGCCTTGGAGTAGCTTATAGTATACTTGAATTTGTTTTCAATGTGCCTAATAATGGAGCCCGGTTCAAAGTCCGTGTTACAAACCACATCGCTGTACATCTCACCGGCAACAAAAGCTGAGGTGATGTTGCGGTGATACTTATCAACCCCTGGCAACCAACATGTGTGCTCACCAACAATGCTCACTTTCCAAGTGTTATTCCATTTTCCCTTATATGCATGAACGCGCCACGGACAATCATCCTTCGTGCACTTCACGTCATACACATAGTTCGTAGACTTCACCACCCTGAACTCTCTATGCAAGGAGACCGCCCAATGCTTCACCGCCTCTTTCATGTCTTCCTTATGAGCATACCTAGCACCTTGGATTACCTCGTTATCCTTGTATTCAAAGGGTGCTTGCTGCCCCTCTGAGATAACAAGTTGACAGAAATCAGCTTTTGTCCAATCAACGGGCATTACATCTTCCTCCTCATCCAATGATTCATCGCCCTCCGCCTGCTCATTATCAGAATCTTCCCTCTCCATTTCCTCAACAATTGCTTCGACTCTCTCCCCCTCGTCCGCCACGCCTGTTGCCTCCTCTAACCTTGCTCCATTACCCCCAGTTCGCATCGATGGTCCAACATTCTCCACAGCATTGCTAGGACCTTGACCATCCTCTGTTTGCACTGTAACACTGTTATCGATTTCATGCAATGCCACAAAAATAACAAGGGGCCAGGGCCTTTCGAAGGCCATCTCCACATAACGTCTCCAGGACTCAGTGTTATCTACAGGCATTAGTTCCCAATAATATCCTTCTGTTGCACGGTTGACTACAACGGATAGGGACATTGTATTCACTCTTACATCCACTTTAAATCCACGTAGTAACCAACTATAGACTGACTCAAATGTTTTTTCTGCTGGCCTATCGATGCTCTTCGATTTCATACTAAATTCTGACAGATCAACACCATCTGGACCATATCTAACATTGCCTTGACCGTGAACTATCTGAAACATTACCTTACTTGCCATTGTGCCTGATAAACACATTCAAACTGAGTTTATTTCATACTACGAATATGTTGCCTAGATCAATCTGTGCCTGAGTTAAATTCTATAACATCAATCTGTGCCTAAGTTAAAATATGACAATTTGTTTGTTCATCTAGATCTACCGCAAATCGTACTTATTTTCTACATATGTTCATCCAAATCGGTCAAATTCCCTAAAATAAATCATGTCGTAATTTATAAATCAATAACTATGTGCTTCACATCTATTCAAATATTAAACAAAATTCTACGCAAAATTCTAAATCGGTTTGTTCTAGATCAAATTGACTAAAATAAATCATGCCCTAATTGTTAAATCCAGATTATAGTGCTACACAACTATTTAAATCGGAATGTATTCTACGTAGGTTCATCTAAATCGGTTCGTCCTACGTCAAATGCCCTAAATTAAATCGTGCCCTATTTTACAAATCAATACCTTACTACTAAACAACTATTCAAATATTCCAAAAAATTCTTTTCTTCTAATAATCTACACAAAATAAATAACATAAACATATATACATCACGATATAGTACTAACCTGCGGTCGAGTACGCACACCGACAGGGCTTCGCCGCTCTCCTTCTTCTTCCTCTCCCCTCCCTCTATTTTTTTCAGCGAGTCTCGACGGCTGCGAATGATGGCCGGGGAGTTCGAATGGGGTTTTATAGTGGAGGGTGAAAAATCGCCCTCTAGAAGGGCGAGAAAGGGGCCGCCTGCAAAATTGCCAGGGCGGCCGCCCTTTTGCAGGCGGCCGCCTACGTGAACAGGCAAAAATCGCCCTTTCAGAGGGCGAGAAGGGCCTAATTGCAAATTTGCCGCGGCGCGGCAAACGGCGCCCAACGGCCATCTGCCACGTCGCCAAAATCGCCCTCTGGGAGGGCGATTTTTAAATCTCGCCCACCCAGAGAGCGAGAGGAGATTACTTTTGCAATATTTCGAAACCTAAAATTATTTTTGCAAAACTTTAAAAAATAAAAATTAAAAATGATAAAAATTCTTCGCTGACGCCTACCCGCGAACGTGCGTGCACTAGCCGTGCTCTTCCACGTAGCACACCAGACTAACCGTGCGAGGCCCAATGGGCGAAGTGGCCTAGTCATATATGGGCTGCCAGCCTGTCACCAGCCCACTTTCCGAGCAGATAGGGAAGATAGCCAGATAGGCCGAGGCAGCAGGAGGTGACCTAGGTGGCTAGGCCTCTCGCGGGGTAGCATGCACGCGAGGAGAGGCCGTAGGAGATGGTCCGAGCCAATCTTAGCTGCGGTTGGAGCAGGCCGAAGGAGACGTCGGGAGAAGCAGGCCGGCCCGAGAAGGGAAAAAGTCCATGTTAGCTCTCTGACTCTCTCAACTAGGAATAAGTACACTCTAGGTCCCTCAATTTGTCGCCCAGTCTTTTCGTCCTCAGTCCAGAAAACCAGATACAACGCATCCCTCAACTTACAAAACCATGCAAACGAGGTCCCTCGGTAGTATTGACCTCGGTTTTGACTGACGTGATGCCTACATGAATCCTTTGACTAGGTCTTCATCCCACATGGAATTGACGTTTATGTGGAAATTCAATTCGGAAAAATAATAAAACCAGTGGGGCCCACATGTCAGTTACACACACAAAATAATAAAAAATGGTGAGGCCCATATGGGCCCACATGTCATCCTCACTACTCACCAATTCTCTCTACCCTTTTTTTCTTTCTTTTTTTGTCTTTTCTTGCTTCTTCTCCTGGATAGCATCCGGTGGCTGGCCGCGGGCGACAGAGAGGGAGAGGTCGTCGTACCCAGTGAGATCTAGCGCGTGGAGGTCGGTGTCGGTGTCGGCCATGGAGCGCATGAGCTCGGCGGCGGAGATGAAGCCGTTGTCGTCGCGATCGAAGGCCCTGAAGACCTTAGTGAGCTTCGCCTGGTCGACAGCGACGGCGGGGCGACAGGGCCCGATGATGAGCTCCACGAGGAAGGAGGCGAGCTCGTCGAACTTGACGATGCCGTTGTCGTCGGCATCCAAGGTGGCGAATGAGGGCATGGATCTCGTCCTCGGTGGCTAGGTGGAGCGAGGGCCTTCCCCTTCCTCTCCTCCTTCTCTTTCCCGTCAATGACATCATCACCACTGGCGGCCTCCCTGCCCCCTCGCTAGCCTCCCACTAGCTTTGGCTTACCGGTGGAGAGAGGAGATAGAGGTAGAACATAGTTTCCTCCTACTCCGCGCGGGAGAGAGGAGCGCTGCGCGACGTGGCTGGGAGGAGGGAGAGGAGTGCCGCGCAGCGGCTAATGGGAGAAAGGAGTGGTGCGCGGTGTGGCGACTGGAGAGAGGAGTTCTCCTTTCCCTCCCAAATCCCTATCCCCTCAGCTTTGGCTCCACCAAGCTCCCCGCTGGAGGCCGGCCGGTGAGGGGGATGAAGAGGGAGGAGGCTCGCCGGCCTCTCCGTCATAGTACAAAAAACCGGATCGGGGGTCGACCTGCTCTGGCCGTCGGTTCACCAATCGAATCGCTAGGTCACCGGTCGAACCACCGGTTTTTTATTTATTAATATTATATTTGATTTGCATTATTTTTAATATACCATCACAAATTGATGAAAATATGCATAAATAAACCAATATATCTATTATTATATGGCCACAACATCAAAAAAATATAGTGTGATAACATAATAAATTCATAATGTCATACTGCCAGAGAGAACAAATTAAAAACCAGGTCAATTCTAAAAAACCGCCACCGGTTCATCGGTTCAAACAAAAAATCGCCCGTTTGACCGGTTTTTTACCAGTTCAATTGCAGAGATGGTCTTTGAGAAAACCGAGCCGCCAAGGTCGTCGGTTCCGGTTTTTTCCGGTTCAACCGCCGATCCGGTCCAGTTGTTTGTACTATGCTCTCCACCCCCCTCGGCCTCTCCGTCTCCTCATATCCCTAGCTGCTGCCTCCTCGGCCTCCTCGCCCCTCCCTCTCTACCATCCGGTGAAGAGATCCGGAGATAAGGTAGAGAGGGTGAGGTGAAGAAAGTGGGTCCCACTGACTATTTTGTTTAATTTTTTTAGTTTTTAATTTTACTCCTTTATTTTTTCGGATCAAACGGCCAGATAAGCACCACGTTAATATTACGTGGGACGAAGACCTAGTCAAAGGAAACACGTAAGCGCCATGTCAGCCAAAACCGAGGACAATACTGTTGAGGGACCTCCTTTGCATTGATTTTGTACGTTGGAGGACGGGTGATATCTGGTTTTTCGGTTCAAGGACGAAAATTAGACTGGACGACAAATTGAGAGACCTAAAGTAAACTTATTCCTCTCAACTATAGCCCAAGTTTGATATTGCTTCCTCAAGCGTGAAATCAGATATAAAGTTTCCCTGAACTGTTAATACCGGTTTATTTTACGTCCCTGAGTGATTTTAAGGGCAGTTTCGTCATATGTGACGCCTACTTATCATTTCAGTAAAAGATTATAGTGAGGCCCACACGACAGTCTCCTCTACCCTTCTTTCACCCCTACCGCCAAGGTTGCGACCAACGCCGCCTCCTCCGATCTCGTCCCCACGCCCACGCCTCCACCACTCGGCCTTCATTCACACTCCCCCTTGCCCCAACCTCACGTGAAGCTCTCCTTTCTTGTGGTCAGCCACTCGACGCAATGACAGAGGAAGTTGGTGGGGGTGGAGGTTGGGAGAAACCATTTGGAGGGAGCATGAAGGTGCTCACTCCGCTAGGGAGAAGGATGCCGACCGTCGCCGGGCTCGGGCCCTTGCTCTCTAGGCCGAGCTCGCAACCCTAATGCACCATCGCCAGAAAAAATAGAAAAAGATGGGGGAAGAAGGAAGAGCTTCATGTCATCCGGCGACGCCCGATCGAGGTGGACGAGGGGCTCCCACAGGTCTAATTTGGTCTTACAGGAAGCGAGAAATTTCAGTATTTGCTATTCAATTCGTAACCTTTCAGAAACTGCCACTTAATTCACAAAACTTTCAGATTTAGATCTTGCTACTAGGAGTGCAAATTTCTTCTTTCCATGCTACTCCGTCAGTCTGTCCATTTCCTCCCAACGCTGATGTCGAGTCCGTCCGTCTTCTTCCCCAATGCCGATTCCATCCGCCTGCCCCACCTCTACGCACTCGCCGGCAACGCTGGCAAGGGCTGTCTCCGCATCTTCTCGGCTGCCTCGTCGACGACGCTACCCACCTTGCCGCGGCCTCGGGATTGTTCCAGCGGTAGGATAGGCGGCGGACGTCAGTGGGAGTCGATGAGGTCAATCTCGGCGACGGAGACGAGTAGCAGCGGCCGGCGGGTAGCGGAGAGCCGGAGACACCTCTCGGGCGGTGGATTTGGATTAGCAAGTCTCATCTGCCGCTTGAGCCCCTTCCCCGGCGGCCAAGAACTTCTTTCGGCGCCGCAAACTGCTCTCCCCGTGTCATCTGCCGCTCGTCCCGCGGTTCCCTAGCCAAAGGATGAGGCTGGAGAGAGGTCAAGGCGGACAAAGTCGATGAGACGAGGCCGAGGGCGTGGAGGCCGATGTCGTGGGTGGCGGACGGGGCGGCCGGTAGCTCGACGAGGTGGACCGGCGGAGGTGCGGGAGCCGCTTACTCTGAGCCTCATCGACGCATTCCACGATTTGGCGAAGTACGGAGGGGACGTGACCTTGGCAGTGGCGGCGGATGGATGTGGAGACGATGGGCTTCTCGACGACGGCCAGCTTGGCCTCCGTGCAAGCGAGGGCCCGACAATGGCGACGGCGGCGCTCGGTGATGGCAGCGGTGCCCAGAGACGGCGCGGACGGAACGGGACGGACGACATGCTCGATCTGACGAGAGTGGCACGGAGCCAAGAAATTCGTGGCCTCAGCGGGTTTACGTTACCGGCGGTTACCGCGGTTACCGTCCTTACCGCGGGGGTACGGAAACCCATACCGCGCGATACGGTTTGATTAATTTTGACCAAATTCAAAAATTAAAAAAAAATCCAAAATAATCCCAAAAAATGGTGAAGGTAGTGCTTGATTTGTAGTGTATTATGGTGAAAAAATTTCTCAAAAAAAAGTAATATTTATTCAAATTTGAGGACAAAACAGAGAATAAATTAGAAAATAGAAAAAAGACAAAAATAAATGGGCCGGCCTACATATTTTAATTATTATCCCCAAATTCTACATACTTTTAAGTGTTTCTTCAATTTTTTAATCATTTTCTTCATTTCGTTCTTCTTTCGACCAAACATCGAGTGGTAACCGCGTCAAACCGCGCGGTTACCGCTCCATACCGCGTGGTTACCGTGGTCCTTACCATGGTTTCCCCAAATTTTTGAATTCAAAATTTGAAAGTCGAATTTATCGCGGTTTTTGGCGGTTACCGCGCGGTAACCGCCGTACCGCCGGGTCGCGGTAACCGGCCGGTAAACGGTAACGCAAACCCTGGGCCTCAGTGGCAAAATCCGAAAGCCTTGCGGATTGAATAGCAATTACTTAAATGCGTGTGAATAGGATGGCAAATAGTGAAATTTATCCATTTAGAAACTCAGAATCCAGGATAAGTATTTCAGTGTAAAGTATCCATGTAGCAACTCAACATATAAGATATCTATTTCAGAGCTAATCATAAATAAGTTTTTTCCTTGATAAAGTGAGCATGGCAGATGAGACATTTCAATATCTAACTTGATCGGTACTATGTCAAGAGAGAGCAAAATGGTGAACAAGAGTAATGGTTTTACCTATGAACATCAAATGTTTTCAACATATAACAATATGGTCAATTAGAAACCTAAACAACTTGCACAATTGCATGACTCTACCCTTCATGATTTTGGAATGAATGCACTATTCATCAACCAAAGAAACACACAACGGAGAAGTAGTGAATGCCTGATTACCTTCGGACTGTTTATCAAATGATTTACTAAGTACATCAACTCTCATGTTGTCTGGATTGAAGAAGCTCAAAACATGTTTTACTAGCTCCAGATCCCAACCCTCATAATATATATTTCCCAGAAACAATGTGCTTACTTTTTTATGCATGTAATTTTCAGGGAGACACACTGGGCAAGACTTTGATCTTTGTTGCTTAGGGAAGAGGATGGCAACAGGATGAAAAATTATTACAAGGTGTTAGAGATTAGGGTCTTGGAATTCTTCTCTAATTATGGTTGGATTTTCAGAAGGAGAATTGAAGCTTAGAATGTTGTTTAAGCTTGTTTGTTGAGTTTGCTTGGTTGTCTTGTTAGGTGACACGTTAGTTAAACTTGGTTTTTTGTCAGGTACTTTTAAGTTTGTTTTAGGACCCATGTAATGGGAGAGCCTTAGTGCTTTTGTATGAACTTGGTTGGCTGTATATATTCTTGAGGATGTAGAAGCCGGGTTTTATATAAATCCTTTATCTAAACATTTTCTGCAAAGAAACGAATCAGTAAACCTTGTACTAATCCCATTAACTAAAAGAGACAAAAGAACTCATGATGAGGGATGAAGTCCTTCCATTACGGGGATTAAGAATATAAGGGATGAACATGCGTAAAATTCCTCATCCAATAAACCATGCACATGGCAAAATCTCTTACATTATGAGGACAGAAGTAGCACTAATTGCTAACTTCTAGGGATGAGGTAGTGGTGGATCAACCCATTCTATTCCACAAACCAAACAAAAAGGTGAGGAGTGTGAAGATAATGGACCACCCTGTTCCTTCAACCAAACACCGATATATCCTAAAAAAATCCTCTGAAACCATTCTGTGCAGTGTTCTAGTATATCCATGATCCATATGTCCCAAACATACTGGTATATATCTCAATGTTCTGTAGATCTATTCTATCTATCCATCTCGTTGCCAATCTTCTGTACGTGTTGAAATATCTACAGAAAGTTCATGGAAAGCTAAGACATTATATTTACAGCCTTAGAGCCATCAAACAGATAACCGCTATGCACATCTCATTGGTAATCTTTAGTTACTTGTCCACTGGACTAAACCACATGAGGATTGTGGCAAAAAGAAGCGGACACATGAGGCTTGCGCTCATCAAAGCAGCATGTTTGCAGTGGAGGGAATCCATATCGGTAAATTCGTTTTCCTGCGTAAAGATAGAGGAAGTTGTAAGCACAAATAACAATTACTAATGAAAGAAACTCATACTTTATGAATGATACTGAGCCTTACTAAGCTAAACGCCTAAGCTAACCAAGAAAGTGAGTGCAAGCAACAAATGCTGCAAACTAAGCACCATTAGGACATAGCTGACATGACAAACACGGAAACACAAATGTTTCTGAGACCATGTAAACAAGCCTAAAACGATAAAATAGACACTTAGGAGGATTATCTAACATGGGAAAAGCATGCAAATCACAATTCACTACTAAGACAAGAAAAACAAGAGAGCACACCTCGTGCTTAGACTTCCCATTGGTACTTCCAAGTTCCAACAACTTACCGCCTAAATCAACTATTGATGAATTCTAACACAAACGAATTGATTAAATAAACAGAATTGTTCCTGGGAAATCATAGAGGGAAGAGAGGGACCTCTTGGGTAGACAGTTCATTCCAGCTCCTCCTTATCTTCTGAATCAGCGACTTGTGGTTTCTCCTGTAAAAAAAATGTTTTTTCTTGTAAATTATTGTGGCACAATTTTTTGTTTTTTATTAATCCTTTTTTTTTTAGAAAAAGGAGATCCCTGCTTTTATAGATAGATAGTGTATTCTATTAAGGCCATTACCAATAAGAATGAAGAGGCATCACGCTTCACAACCAAATCTTTCATAATCTTTATATCTCCTCCCCAATTACTCCACAAGGAACTAGCCCAAATATTCCAATGACTTTTTTTGCTGTATGAGTATTTATCGCAGAACTTTCTTACAGAAGCTCTTCTTCTTGTGATCCCTAACAGATGCATCTCAAAGTAAATTATACCACAGCTGTAAAAGTCCACCTATATAAGACAAACAACGTTAATAAATCAATGATCTTACTGTTTGTAGTACCAACAACAATATTTTTTAGATGAAGGTACCAACAACAATATAGGCTAACCTTCTCATCGTGGTGCTGATGGGTGAAATTTAAGATAGGATCGCAATAAAATTGTGTTCCATACTGGGGGCTACCTGGATACCTCACATTTGCACTTGGATATGGCTTTATCTTCGCTGAAAACTGAAATGTTATCTATACTGAATTTACAATACCATAGTTTACATGCTACAATCAGAAGCTTACAGATGCCAAAGTCAGTGATATAAATGTGATCGTCACTGTCAATGAGAATATTGAGAGGCTTCAGGTCCCTGTGTATGATTCCAGCTTCGTGTATTTCCTTTACTCCAGCCATTATTTCAGCAAATATTGTTGTGCTCTTTTGTAGATTTACTTCTCTTCTTGCTGCAAGATAGTCCTCCAGATTGCTGACCAACAAAAGGAAATTACATATTCCATCAATAAAAAGGAAACAAAAATCATTACTCAACAGCAACTAACTTTTTTTTTCGGACTTATTCCAACAGTGAGTTAATTTGAGTTTCAGTAAGTACCTTTCAAAAACCTCCATTCCATTGTACACATCACGTAGACCTGCCACCGCATTCTCAGACCAAGCACAATACATCTGTATCACATGATTTGCTCCACTCAATTTGGCCATCGCTTCAACCTCTGAGCATGGATTTCCTTTGCGTTCTTTACTAACCTTCTTAACTGCCAATCGCATAATTCCTCGTGAACACCTGTACACAGACCCATAAGCACCTTGGCCTATAATGTTTGTCAAAAAAAATATATACACATCAGAACTTCCCTAAAATATATATTGATCAAGTCAATTACGACGATGTCTAAAAGTTTACCTAAGATTCCAGTACGGACAAAGTCTCTCTTGAAATTAATGCCCAAGGGATAAAAGCCATCTTTGGAGATATGGCCTCTGAACCGGAGCGCAGTGCCACCAAATACCTATTGGTAAGGAAAAATATTTGTGGGTCTGCAGGATATTTAAAATGAAAAAAAGGGGAACTCATAAACAAGGAATAGTAGATGCTAGGCATACCATCTTAAGAGCATCGCTGTTGGATAGTGCCACAGATTTGACCTTAGGATCCAGAATTGAAACCAGTGAGTATAGGGTTGTTGATCTCCAGAGTACTGACATTCCTAAATTACAAGTCAGAAGAATGAAAGAATTTGGTTTGTTAAAAAAATGAAGATACAATAGAAAAATATTATTACAGTTTATCAGTAAAGCAATAGTACCTTGTGCTGTGTCATAAGAGGTCAAAACAGCTGTTGCCTTAAGAGGTTCAATTGCCAATTCCAAATTGAATGTTCTTTCATGTTCACCATTGGTCAATTCCAGTTCGACACACTCAACAAGATCATTAGATCTCTGGAACTTTAGCAGTGTACTGTTCGGTTTCGTAGACACCTGAATCGGTACCTGATCTTTTGCAAACAAGGTGCGGCAGACGCTAGAATCTTGAATTCCAAGTTGCTCCAGGGGATTAGAAAGGCGAAATACAGAACTGGGGTGTTTCCCCTCAATCTCAAGTGCAACAAGGTAAATCTGCACTTCATCATTCTTATCATCCTCCGCCATCATCTGTTATTTTCTGGAACTCTGAACAGGTTTGTGAAACAACTTAGAATGACAGAATCACGGAGCATCAGGAAAAAATATACACGAGCATTGTGAATGATAATGAACCTCGCTTGCTACTAATGTAGCAGATAACACACGGTATATTTCCATAAACCAACGCATATAGAGATCATTCTAAACACAAAACTACAGAATAAATACTGAACATGATGTAGCATTCTAGAAGAACATGCCATCTTTTCCTCTGTTAGACACTTAGACACGACAAGGTCATTCTAAATTTGAAACTACTGCATAGAAAAGTGAACATGTGATCTAAATTGAAGTTATGCTGAAGCCTTTTGCAGTTCACAATTCACATACTGAATATGACATGAATGAAAGAATCATGAACAATAGCAACTAGCATGATTCAAACGAGTGTGTTGGGTATTCAGAATTCGCATACATGAACACCAACAGCTAGCAGTTCACAATTCGAATACTAAATATGACAGGGACGAAAGAATCATGAAAAATAGCAACTAGCAATTAGCAGGATTCAACAATATGAACACCATTTGCAATCCAATATCAGTTTGACACCACTCTAGATTATTAGACAACTTTGAATGCAGACAACTTTGAATGCAACTTTAAAGTTTACGTTTCCTGCAGCTGTGCTCGCAACCGGCACCACCTAGCGCTTCCGCGATCGGCGACCACCCCTAGTCCTGTGCGTGGCATTACCACCTCTCAGCAATAACAGCGAGATCGATTCCTGAACCCTGAATTCTAACCCAAATTCCTGACCAATGCCACCGATTTTCTCCCAATTCAATGGTCTAATCGAATGCAAAGTAGATCGAGGAACAGCTAAAGCGATCCAAAAAACATCGAGAGTAACACGAGAAAATCCGCGAAGCGCGCCTCTCCCGTAATCACCCCTCCTGATCCTGCAGGGGCACGGCGCTGCTACCTACTACCCTGTCAGCCACAACAGCGAGATCGATTTATGGAGGCTCACTTCTCGTCTCAAATCTCCCCGGCAATACCCTGATTTCATCCTAGTTTCCAGGTGAACTCATGCGCGAAACAGCGAACTCGAAGAACATGATCGAAAAATCGATTAGAAAACGAGAAGATCAACTTGATTCACACCATAGGCGAGAGGGAAATCCTCACCTGCTAGGATTTGCCAGGTGCGGGGTTTCCTTTGGGCAGCTGCGAGCCCGCGCGCGGATGGGGGGAAATGGCGGCCGCACTGGGCGGAGAAGAAGCCGTTGGGATGCCCCCGGTGGCCACGAGATTTGAAGTACCATTGCTCCCAGGATCTTTTCGAATGGTGGCCTAAACCGCAATGTTCCACGGGCACGGCTTGCGCGCACGTTCGCGGGTAGCAGCGTCAGCGAACGGGTGATTGTTTACAAGTCTGCTCCTATGGGTTTGAAGTGAAAACTATCTAGTCAGCAGCAAAAAAAAATATGATCCACGCGGTCTAAAATAAGCATTTGTGTCTTTTTTTTTTATTTTTAATCCCTACATATGAAGTTGTATATCAAATATTTTGCATGTATAAATTTATGTACTAAATTTTTGTATCTGTAAAATTCCTATACCAATTTTTTTATGGTATAAAGTTAACTAGCTGGATGGCCCGCGCAATTGCGCGGCTAGCATCCATAAAATTAGATATTTTTTCACATGATTTTACTTAAAATTTGTAAAATAATCATCTTGTTGTTTTATGACTTTCAAAGATCGAACCTTATCATCCCGAGGTTTTTAATTTTATAGTTTTTTTAAAAGTCATACCAGTCGTTATCCCTTACTCATTTATTTGTGTACCTGATCTACCACAGTTTCTATTCATCATCCTTGAAACCTTAAAAAATTAGACCTTTTAGTTTCTAGAGTTTATTGTGTCGTCGGGTTTCATTTTTATAATTTTTGAAAGTCCCGTCAAATGTCGTTGCTATACTCCTCCACGGCCCACCCGCTGTCTTCCCTCTTTAGTGTCACTGGGGATTCTAAAAATCGAAAATGATTATCATTGGGGTTCATTTTTTATTTCTAAAAGTCATGTCAACTGTTTGTGACTGAGCTGCTTAATGACATGCTTGCTATCCCTCCTTTTAATCGTCATTGGGATTCTAAAACTCAAATATAATCAATTTTAAAGTTTCATTTATAGTTCTAGATATCCCATCAACCACTGCCGCCCTACTTCTTCTGTTGTTTCTCCTCATTTTATTTTTATTTACTACCGTTATGTTTTAGATGGATCGTTCTTTCAACATTCAATATTTTTCATTCTAATTTGTTTTTGTTATTTATGAATTGTATTCCTACTTGAACTTTTATTTTTTTTAATTTTCAGAATTTATTTTTTTATAAATTTTACCTCGTACTGTATTCTACATGTACTGTTTCTTTCATTAATCATTTTTATTTGTTTAGTTATTTTAAAATTGTATTCCTACTCAAACTCTCTTTTTTATTTTTATAATTTCAGATTTTTTTTATTTTTATTGCGAATTTTAATTAATCATATATTGGGTTTTATATGAACTCTACTTTCAATATTGCTTATTTTTAATTTCGAATTTTAGTTATTTTTTAACTATATTCCTACTTGGACTTTTCTGTTTTAGATGGACTTTTTTTTTCAACTTTGCTTATTTTTTATTTCGAATTTCAGTTATTTATAAATTGTATTCCTATTGAAACTCTCTTTTTTCTTTTTCTAATCTAGAAATTTATTTTATTTTTTATTTAGAATTTTAATTAAACTCGTGTTGTGTTCGAGATGGATTGTTCTTTCAATATTCTTTTTTTATTTCGAATTTTAGCTATTTTAAAATTTATTCCTTCTCGAACTCCCTTTTTTCTAATTTTAGAATTTTTTTATTTTTATTTCGAATTTAATTAATCACGTATTGGGTTTTTATATGGAATCTTTTTTCAATATTGCTTATTTTTAATTTCGAATTTCAGTTATTCTTTGGATTGTATTCCTACTTGAACTCTCTTTCTTTTTTTTCTAATTTCAGATTTTTTTATTTTTTATTTCAAATTTTAATTAATCACGTATTGGATTCTTATATGAACTCTTCTTTCAATATTGCTTATTTTTAATTCTGAATTTCAGTTATTTTTTAGATTGTATTTCTACTTTGACTCTTCTTTTTTTTTCTCCGATTAATGTGGGATTCTCGAACTCTCTATTTTTTTCTGATTTTAGATTTTAGATTTTTTATTCCGAATTGAATTAATCACGTATTGAGTTCTTATATTGACTCTTTTTTCAGTATTGCTTATTTGTAATTCCGAATTTCAATTATTCTTTAGATTGTATTCCTACTTGAACTCTTTTTTTTTCTAATTTCAGATTTATTTTTTATTTCTAATTTTAATTAATCTCGTATTGGGTTCTTATATGGACTTTTCTTTTAATATTGCTTATTTTTAATTTTGAATTTTAGTTATTTTTTGGATTGTATTTCTACTTGGACTCTTCTTTTCATTTTCTCCGATTAATATGGGAATTTCTAGCCTTCACAGTCAACGTGGTGTCTTCTTTTCGAGCTATCTTAATAATATAATAGATATGTATAAAATTACATGTCTAAATTTGTATACTAAATGTTTCTACTTGTAAAATACCTACACCAAATTTTGCTATGGTGTAAAGTTTATATGATATAAAATTTATACGTGTAAAGTTCATATGATATAAAATTTATATATGCAAAGTTTATAAGTATAAGATATATGTATATAAAGTTTATACACACAAATTAATTAGACTAAAATACATGGGCTGTATGTATTGGACCAAAAACGAACAAGCCAACCAGCATGTGGGCTAAAAGGAGAACGCGCTCAGGCACGTGGGCTGGACTTGATGCGTTCGCGCTACGCCAACGCTCGCGTGCTAGACGTCCGGGCGTGCTAGTGCTACGCTTCGTGTCATCCTGTACGTGGCGTACTGGCGCCTGCGTCGCATCGCACGACTGCACGAGAGCCTCTCATCCTTCGCCACCGAACCCCATCTATCCCCCCGATTCCCTCGTCGTCTCTTCCCCCTTCCACCCCCCCCCCCCCCCCCACCCCCACAGCTCAGCGCTCTCGTCGGCGCCCATGGCGTCTCCCTGCCAGTCCTCCTTCCCGCTCTCCCCTCCATCCTCCTGCCATGGAGGAGGCGTCCTCCAGTTTACCACTCGACCTGCGGCTAGTCCTTTCGCGTGCTACTGCAGAGCACCGGCTGCACGGGACGACGACGACCACGACGCGGGGATACTGCAGGCGCTCGCGTCCAACGGCAACGGGGGCGTCCACGGCGAGCGGCTCGCGCAGCAGCAGGTTCTTGATCCTGGTGGCGAGGAGGAGGAGGAGGAGGTGGCGTGTGACGGCGCCGGCGGTGGGAGGCGGGGCACGCGGGGCTCGCGGCTCCGGGCGAGGGACTGCGCGAAGCGGATCATGGTACTCCCCGTCGAGGAGCGGGTCAAGGTGCTCGACCTCCTGCAGCGCGAAGACGGGTCGCTCACCGTGTCGGACTACAACGACATCCTCTCCGCGCTCGCCAGGGCCGGCGACCACGACTCCGCGGTCGCGCTCTTCCGGGCGCTCCGGCCCAACGGCGTCACGCCCGACGCGCAGTCCTACGCCACCGCCGTGCAGTGCCTCTGCCGGAAGGGTTCCCCCGACGAGGCCAAGGAGGCGCTCGACGAGATGGTGGCGCGCGGCTTCCGCCCCACCGTCGCCACCTTCTCCGCCGTCGTCGGCTGCCTCTGCAAGCGCGGCCGCGTCACCAGGGCCATGGAGGTGTTCGACACCATGCGCGCCGTCGGCTGCGAGCCCACCATCCGCACCTACAACAGCCTCATCGGCGGTCTCTGCTACGTCGGACGGCTCGAGGAGGCGCTGGACCTGCTCAACAAGCTCAAGGAATCGCCGAAGCAGATGCCGGACATCTACACGTTCACCATTGTCCTCGACGGGTTCTGCAAGGTCGGCCGGACGGACGAGGCCACGCCCATCTTCCACGACGCCGTCAGGACTGGCCTCTCGCCGACGATATTCACCTACAACGCCCTGCTCAACGGCCACTGCAAGGAGGGGAATCCGCTCAAGGCGTACAGCCTGCTCATGGAGATGTGCGGCAACGGCGCCTGCCCGCCGGACAAGATCAGCTTCAGCATCGTGCTCCAGGCGCTGCTGCGCGCGGGCGAGACCTCCGCTGCGTGGCAGTCGTACAAGCGGATGGAGCGCGCCGGGTTCGAGGTCGACGGTCGCGCCCTGGACACGCTCGCTCGGGGCCTGTGCCGGCAGTGCGCGGCGGACATCGCGGCACTCGCCGACGCAAGGGAGGTGTTCGGCAAGCTGGTGGCATCCGGGCACGAACCGGTGTCGTACACCTACTGCCTGATGGCGCAGGCGCTGGCGCGCGGCGGCGAGGTGGACGCGGCCGTGTCGCTCCTGGGTGAGATGGCGCGCAGGGGTTACGCGCTGCGGAAGCGCGCCTACACCGACGTCGTCCGCGCGCTGTGCGAGCGGGGCCGGGCGCGCGACGCGCTGCGGGTGCTGGCGCTGGTGATCGCCAGGGACTTCGTGCCCGGCCGGAACGCGTTCGACGCGCTGCTCGGCGAGCTCGCCCGGCAGGGGAGGTGGCCCGACGCGATGGCCGTGTACGCCGCCGCCGTGAAGCGCGGCGTCCTGGTCTCCTTGAAGCGGCATGGCAAGGAGGCCCTGCTGGTGCAGGAGCAGACGGAAACGCGAGAATCGTCGGTGCAACCGAGCAACTGAGCGTTCCGGCCGCAGTGAAATTTTGCTGCGAAATTCACACATTTTTTGGGGAGCTCTGCTGTTGGAAGCCCCGGAATCTGCACCGATCAAAGGCGTGCCATTGTTTGCATGCGAATACACGACCAGTTTTGGATTTTCGGTGACAATTCCGGGAGGGGAGATGGCGAAAACCAATTTTTGCATAATCGCTTCGAGATGATCGGCTCAACCGGCCGGAGCATCACACTACATCACCACCAGCACTTTGGCCCAGGCATCAACGAGCGCCACCACTCTGTTTCCGGAGGCAAACTTTGTTCGGTCATTCTCCGGTGAGGCTATAACTTGCTTCACTTTGCGGTAACCTGTAAGGCTGTATGAGTAGAACATAATTGGAATTGGAGTGGATTCTGATTCTTCACGCTGATTTTTTTGGCAGCTACATACGCTTATCAGTTACTTCCATACCACACAAAGACAATTTTTTTTTGTAAAAGTGCTCTGGTTTATCAGAAGCCGAAATGCTCAACTCTGCAAAAGAACATCAAAGAGCTAGGACAACTGTTTGCAGAAGTATAATCATGTATCGACGCCTAAAAGCAGAAGCATCTTTATTTATTAACTCGACGCCGAAGCAACACGAAGAGCGCAAACATAAGTCGAGCAGACACGCCCATGGTTACAAAAGTTTGGACAGCAAAACAAAGGCCAGCTGCATACCTAAGCATGGATTGATAGATAGCTCACACATGCTTAATCAGCGTCAACCAGCTAGCTTATGCGGGCTTAATTACTACTTTGCCACCTGCTCAATAACCCACGGCTTCCTCTGCTTCTTCTCCTCCCTCCTCTCGTCCTCGGGCTCCTCCCACTTCGTCTTCTTCTTCTCCGGCCAGGACGGCAGGATCACCGCCTCATTCTGCGCAAGCACCAGCTTCCTCATTGCCTTCTCCGGGACGCCGAACGCGGCGGCGAGCTCCGGCCCGAGCAGGGCGCGGAGCACGGAGGAGGCGCCGACCAGGAACTGCGGGTGGTTCCGCCGCGCCGACGTCGTGAACCCGAAGAACACGAACGGCCCGCGCCGCGACGCCACCTGGCAGAACGGGAAGTAGCGCGGGATGTAGAACACGTCGCCGGCGCGCACCGTGGCGCTCGTCGCCTTCGACCCGTTCGGGAAGACGACCTCGATGCAGCCCGTCCCGCTGAGCACGACGCCGTACTCCGTCGCCCTCGGGTTCACGTGCGGCGCCATCATCGATCCCTGCGACATCGCACGCATGCAACGATCGCCGTGTCAAATCCGTACAGGCTGCAGAGCGGAGTAAGAGCAGAGAGGGCGAGGTCGTGGCGTACGGCGCTGAGGTTGACGAGATAGACGCCGATGTCGGAGTGGCCGAGGGGCTCGTAGTCGTGCTTATCGACGGCGACGCTGGATCCGTAGGCGTTGCGGAAGCCGGTGCCGTGCTCGTAGAGGTTGTACGGCTCCGGCGCGCGCACCGTCTTGTCCTTCTTCTTCTTCGGCTGCGCGGCCACGGAGTTGGACGTCGCCCCGCCTCCGACCACTCCGAGGAGACGGCCCACCAGCTTCCTCCACGACCACGTCGACGGTGGTTCGTACGACTCCTCCTCCTCGCCTCTGCCCACCGGCCTCCACTGCCCGGCCGCCGCCGCCTCGCCGCTCCGCGCCCCCCTGTATCCCATTCCCACACCGCCTTGGCCTCCTTGCTCACGGTGCTCCTCGCCGCCGCTCACTGGCTCCGTGGTGTAGTACATGATAGGCCCCCGCCCGGTTTCCACCAGCAATGTTTGCTCCAAATCCTCGTAAGTGGTCTAGAACACGAGACATCGACCATCCAAAAATAAAATCAATCACGCATGCATATGATCAATTGGGGATTAATCGATTAATTACTAATGTCGCATGTGTTCCAGGATGGAAATTGTTCATTTTTTTCGAACTGAAAACTGTTCAGTTTAGTAGGCTCACGTTGAACGCGGTAACGAGCATCTTGGCGTCAAAGCCAGCGAGTACCGACTGCGGGTGCCTTGCACCACCGCCGCCGCCGAGAAAGAAGGCCTGCATTGTATCATCATAATTCATTCACGTAGCTCTAGGAGGATATGAGTAAAACGAATAATGGTGTTGTGTTAACACACGCATGATGTGGTCGACCTGATAAGGGCTGAAGCCGATGTTATCGGAGGCGTCGATGCTGCAGATGATCTTGAGCCTCTGACCCTTGCCGGAGTTGATCATGTAGAACGTCGAGCCGGCGTCGATGTGGAGGACGTCGCCCATCTTGAGATTCTTCTCCACGAGCTCGTCCTTGTGCATCCATCCCACCTTCACCTCCCCTGCTCACATCGAAATCAAGTTCATGCCCACGCGCGAGCTAGCGGAATGAATCGACTCGATTTCTGCACGAATTGTCGAGAGATCGGAGCTGTACCTAGCTCCACGAAGAGGATGAAGTTGGAGTCGACGTACTGCGGCACGAACAGCGTCTTGGGCTCCATGGTGATGAAGCCGATGTGCATGAGCCCCTCCCGGCAGCACCCGGAGGCCGCCGACCAGCCGCGCTGCCACGGGTCAGGCACGGCGGCCGCCGGCGGCCACGGCCGGCCGTGCACCACGCGCACGTGCCCGCCCTCCGACTCCACCACCTTCTCCCCCCTGTCCAGCACGAACAGCCCCCTCTCCGCTGGCCTGGGCTTGGGGCCGGGGTCATCGCCGCCGCCGCCGCCCTTTCCCCCCTCCTCCTCCTTCTCCGGACGCCACTCCCCCTCATGCTCCTCCTCCCAGTCCCAACCCTTCCCGCCGTGCCGCGACGCCGCCGCCGCCGAGCACCGCGAGAGGAGGAGCAGCAGCATCAGCAGCGGCGCCAGCGCCACCACCGCTGCCGCCACGCGACGACGACCCATCGATCGAGCCGTTGGATGTCCAAAACACCTAGCTAGGCTAGTCACTTCACCTCGAGCTAACTGATTCTGTTCTGCCTCTCGTGATCTCTTTGTCCGCGCGCATTGCAGGCGCCGTGGGCGTGACGAGCGAGGAGGAGGAAGAGGGGGAGGGTTAAAAGAGCCGACGGGTGGCGCACCGCGGGAGCGCGGCGCACGTGTCGGCGTGCATGGCGCGAGCCACGCGCTCCACGTAGCGCGCGCGCATGCATGGGCTTGGGAGTGAGGCAGTCAGGCAGCGTGGTTGTTGGCGCGCGAGGGCGCCGACCGCCCTGCTGCGTTCCAAATTCCAACTGTGCGCCACGGCCGGCGCCGAAGCAATTCAGAGACGTTCGTCACACCATTGCGCCAGCGTCTTCTGCGTGGTGTGTGTGTGTGTGTGTGGGTGGGTTGGGGGAGGAGGGGGGGGGGGGGGGGCGGGGAAGGGAGCAGCAATCAAGCTAAAAAGGCTTTTAATATGTACTACTACTAGGTGTACGCTAAGTACAAAGAAACAAGAACAGACCGCTGTATTAGCATTACTTTGTATGCGAAGCCAATGTGCTTCGACTTGGCCTGGCGCGGTGTATGCGGCTCTTGTGTAGATGTTGGCGTGCACTAGTGTTTTTGGCGATGCTCATTGGAGGTTATGGGGATGGGCGGATGTCACGCGGTGCATATGTGATGTCGCGAACGCCGAGCGCCGTCGACCCGTAGAAGATCACGGCGGCCGAACAAGCACGGCCTCGTCCTGGACTGCGTGGACTGTGGCGGTGTGGCCCAAGCACGGTGCATTGAGATCCTGCCCATTATGGGACGCCTTAAGAACATGGTGCGCAATGTTGGGCCAGAAACCTGAAAAAAAAAAAAGAATAAGTTTCACTTTAAGTCTCTTAATTTGCAGTTGATTTTGAAATTCGTTCCTAAACAGAAATACCATGTATAGTCCATCCTCAACTTACGATACTGTGTCAACATTGATCCCTCAAAAATATAATGACCAGTTTTAACTAACGTGACGAGTGAGGCCCACATGGGCCCATATGTCAGCGCCTAACTCTTCTCTCTCGTATCCCTCTCCCTCTCCCTCTTCCATGTGGTATTGAGCTTTGGAGGCTTAGCCAGACGGCGTCGGTGATGGCGGAGGATGAGGCCGCAAAGAGGGTGTGGCCGGCGTCGAACAGCTCCTCCTACTCATCGGAGTCCGCTAAGGTAGCGCCCGAGCCCACTGTGGAGGGGAGACTTGGCTCCTACCTTCACCAGCGTCGAGAGTTGAGGGCCGGACCCTGGGGCGCCGATGTTGGAGCACAGTTGGGGAAAACGACTCCAACGACGATTGGACCTCGACGAGGGATGGAATGGGTTCACCGGGGAGCCTGTTGGTGGCAGAGGCCGGATTGATTAGGGACAAGGGCGGTGGAACTACGTGGTTCCAAGAGGGCAAGGTGACAAAACAAGGAGATGGCTAGCGTGCGTGTCGCACGGGACGGTGTCGGTGATCAGGCGCTAGAGGGACATGGAAGACACTATCTTTGTCACAACACCATACTTAGCCGCCATGAAGGAGGTGGTAGTGGAGGGGAGAGGCGATGCGGAAGAGGAGGGCAAGGAGGAGGATGAGGGGTTCTTCGCGGTGTACGACAGGAACGGTGGGTCCCGCGTGACGAAGGCGTGCCCGGAGCGAATGCATGTGGTGTTTGCGGAGGAGGTGCGGCTTCGGAATTCGGAGGCTGCTATAGGGCGGCGGTGACACCGACACCGAGAACGAGGACCACGCCCGGTGGAATGAAGCTATGGCGGCCTGCTTCGCCCGTGTGGACGGAGAGGTCTGCGGCGCCGAGGAAGCCGACACAAGCAAGCAGATGGTGGGCTCCACCGTCATGGGGACCGCTGCATCGTCGTCGCCAATTGCGGCAACTCCTGCGCCATCCTCTCCCCGCTCTCCTTCAACCACAAGGTACTGCCGAGGGAAGAGGGAGAGGGAGAGGAGGGATGGCGACCTGCTTCGCCTGTGTGGACGGCAAGGTCGACGCCACCGAGGAGGTCGACATTGGCGAGCAGACGTCGTCCTCTCTCGCGGCGGTGTGGTCGTGCCGCTCTCCTTCGACCACATAAGGGAGAGAGAGGAGGAAGGGAGATAAGAGGAGGGTGATGACGTGGGTTTCACTGTAATCTTTTTATTTTTAACCAAATACTCATTGACACGTGGGTCTTATGGTATTTTCTAACTTTGTCAACGTCATGTCAGTCCAAACTGTCATCCAAACCGCCTTGGGACCTTATTTGCATTGGCTTTAAAAGTTGAGGGACACGACATATCTGATATTGCGGTTCAGGGATAAATTTTAGACTCGGCGATAAATTGAGGGATCTAAAATAAAATTATTAAAAAAAGAGAGAGGAAAGTGAACTATGGGGTTGTTTAGTTTGTTATCACTTTTGACCTCACCAAGTTTTGTTAAAATAACAAACAAAACATTGTCATTGACATCCTATTAAAATGTGGTATTTCTTTGAAAACTTTCTCTCATAAAACACTACCAAATTTTAGTAAGATTTTAAACTAAATACATTATACCAATACATGTTTTCATTGTCCTTGGGCATCAAACCAAATTGCTCCCTGACCACTTCTGCAATCATACTAGCCCATTGTTGTTGTTGCCCACCATATTGCGGCAATTGCTCATAATTGTTAAACTAGGACTGATACTGGTACTGTAGAATAGGTTCTGGCCGATATTGTTGTGGTGATATCGGCTGAGGCTGAAAACTTGAAGTTTGACCCTAGTAGGCTTGATGAGGTTGGTGTTGAAAACCTTGTGGTACCTCATGCACATATTGTGGTCCAAACGATGTTTGTGGCAAAATTGGCTGCTGAACAGGAATTTGATTTCCTTGATCTCCAATCGGCTGCAAATTCTGAAATATTCTAGTCGATCTTGGTGGAACAATCTTTGGAGCCTGATTTTGTTGAATTTGCTAAGATGTTTGCCCCCCAGGTACAAATTGTTGTTGCATCCCTGAAGAATATGAGATCTCAGTCTTGATGGTTCTATATGGAAGAAACACACTGTTTGGCTAATATACCAGCCCTTTAGCCTTCTCCTCAGTTGTAGTTAATGTGTTCACCAACACATTGGATTGATTGATCAAAACTTGATGTACTGCATAATCCAGCCTATCTTGTAATGAAATCTTCTCATCCATAGCTGGGTCTTCTTCTTTAGCCTTGATCTTTTCTGTTTTGACTTCATCTTGTCATGTACTGGATTCTGTCTCGGGCTTTGGGAAGACTACTTTTTCTTTTTGAATAACCTTGCCCTGCTGAGACACAGTGAATGAATCTAGCTACATCTTGTGAAAAGCTTGAGTAAGCTGATCCATCTCTACCTTTTGTTCTTCGGACAGTTGTTCAACAGTCACCAGGATAATGTTTTCTTCAGTGATCTCTAGCATGATGGTCGTCTTGAAAGTTGAGTCCTACCGGGCGTGCCAAAAGCGTTTTGATGCAAAACACGGCGGCCTGGAAAATTTGTTTCACTCCAGTGCAGGTCCAAATCTTAGAAAAGGGTTTAGGGTGTGTCAGTTGGTTTGATCCTGCAACCAACAAGATATTCAAAATAAAACATGTTAGATATACGATAGCCGATCGGCCGATAAGCCAATGACGTATCGTATGGACCTAGCCGATGCGATCTGACCGAATCGGTTGCGAGGTGTATGAAAAATAATGTTAAGCAAAACCCTAAATATGCTCCATCGGCTGTATATATATCATCTATAGGAAAAGATTAGATCATAGCCGATGAAATCATAATTAGGTCAAAAGTGAATGCCATATCGACTAATACTCTGATATAGCCTTATACAAAACTATCAATCTAGATAAATATATCGAGGCAAACTTGATATATTTAAATAAAGTGATATCCTTGTATAAGGGGCAGATATAACATGAAAAACATGATTAAAAGAATTTAAGAAAGACTAAGCAGTTATATCAGACAAGATCGGCTGAAACTTTGATACTACCCTTATTGCAATCAAGAGACAAGATAAAATCACGGTTCTAATTATGACTAGGGCTGATGTAACATGAAGTGTAAAAAGAAACATAATATTTAGACAATCAAGTTTTTGAATGTTTTTCAGGGTGGTGGATACCTTAGCTAATCTAAGCCAATAAATTGATTTAGCCGATACCGACAAGACCTTAGATAAGGCTTGGCCGATACAGGTAAATCCAGCCATCGATTTACAATAGCTAAGTTATGTGGTAACTTAACAAGTCATACCTCCAGCTGAAGATCGAAGTCGACGCCCAACTCGAAACAAGAACTCGTCGAAAGAGTAAGAAGAAAATTGTGGCGATGCGCCAAAAGTGTTTATTGAACTGTTATTGTTTTTTTACAATACCTCGGGCTTATATTTATACCCGTACATACAGATCTTATCCTTGTCGGACACTATTTACAACTTGCCTAAACAAACAAGTCCTAGGTAGACTCTTACCACAATGGTAAAATCTAAACGGAAAGGCCTCTCTATTTAGTCTTAATGGGAGACCTCTTACATATTTGCTTCAAACAAAATTTTCTCTTAAATTACTCATCCGATCTACGATCCGATTACACCTTTGTGTTTGTCGGTGACATGGGACCGGGGATGTCGTCACTAGAGGCTTGAGCGGCCGCCGTCATCCACGTGGCCCGCCCCCCCGGGGGGGGGGGGGGCGGGCCCGGGGGTGACATGGCCGCTCCTCCCTCTGTCTCCCCGAGGGGTCGGGCCGCTCCCGTTTCGGCCCCGAGGGCTGGGGCGCCCCGACCCCTTGCGATTTTGGCGCCGCGTGTGTGGGGTAGGTGAGCACAGCAGGGCTCACCTAACCGCATTTATGACGGGTCAGACGAGCGCACCACGCCGCATTTGATGTGGCGCAGCGCGTGCCTATCCAGTCCGTGACCGGTCGCGTCGCGTGGCCGGTCACAGACCGGTCAGATCGCGGGTTAGGTGGCGACGGGTGGCCTGCAGCACGCCTCGCCCCGTCCCGTCAGAATGATGAGAGCCTCCTGGCTCTCGTCCCTAGCCGGAGCCGGCGTGCCAACTCCTGGAGTTGGTATGTCAGTCCCGGTCAGATCCATTCCAGACTTCAGCGCAAGCATGGCAAGGAAGTCGCTAGCCATTTAATGAAGGTTGAAACGGGCGTCCACCGGGAGAGCTGGCTAACTGGGCAGGAGGCGTGCATCGTGTCTGTCAGAGGTCACTTCCGGCAGTAGACTAGCCCTGATTGTAAAAAGAATGTTTTCTTTCTTAGGCGACTGGTGGCCCATGTGGAAGCCCCTTACCATATAAAAGGAGGCCCAGGCCTAGGAAAGAGGGGGATCGGACTCCGGCCGATACGTCTAGAGGCTGAATTCTCCTTGTACTCTGGAACACTTTCAGATCCACTAGAACACAGGAGTAGGGTGTTACGCTGCCCAAGCGGCCCGAACCTGTCTACGTCGCCCGTGTCCTCTCTCTCTCTCGTTGACATCCCGCAGACTTAGGGGCCAAGGGTTGCTCCTAGCGCCCCCGGCCGAACCGGCAAAGGGGGACCTGCACGGTCTCCCGGTGAGGAGTTCCACGCTCCGTCATCTGGCGCGCCAGGTAGGGGGCGCGCGAGTTTCTCCTAGGTCCCCATCCCTCTCGTGTGCGCCAAGCTTCACTAGGTCAACCCTATGGCCGAAGAGGCAGTGGCGTACAGTCCTTCCTCGGGCGCTAGCGGCGACGACGGGGAGCAGAACCCGCGTCATCGGGCTCGCCCCCCGTCGTCCCCCTCTCGCCGAAGTCTTGGGCGGGGGAAGGCGCTTGAGGAAGACAGGGGATCCGCGATTTCACCACTCGCGGGCGATGGGGGAAGACGGCACGGCGGCGCGCGTCGTCGTCTCGCCTACGACGATGGTGGCACGCCCCAGGGCGCGCTCCAGGCCGCGGGCGCGCTCCTGCGTCACCCGCCCGTCGTCCCCGATCCAGAGACCCCAGCCCGACGTTGGCTGGATGACGTGGCCAACTTGGTCGTGACGGCGCAGCAGCGCCTGGGCGCCAACGGGCAACCCTCTGCCGCCGGCGCCTCTGGCACTGCTGCCACCGGCCCCACGTCGTCGAGGCGCAGGGCGCGGCGGACGACGACCGGCTCAGGCCGTCCGTCCGCGTTTCCCTCATCGACGCCTCTGACCCTAGAAGATATGTGTGGGGGGCCAGACGCCCGGCTCGATATCGAGCGCCGGCGCGATGCTCGTCGCGCCGCCCATGCAATGGAAGGCGCCTCCTCCTCTGGAGCGCCGCCCCGTTCCGGTCACGGGGGCCGGCCCCCCGTGTCCCCGGTCGGTGGTGCCGGCTGTCGAGCCTTTGTGGCGAGCCTTCGGAACGTCCGTTGGCCCCCAAGGTTCCGGCCCACCATCACCGAAAAATACGACGGAAGCGTCAACCCCGTCGAGTTTCTCCAGATCTACACGACCGGGATCGAGGCCGCGGGGGGTGACGACAGGGTCATGGCGAATTTCTTCCCCATGGCCCTGAAGGACTAGGCGCGGGGTTGGCTGATGAATTTGCCGCCCGCGTCGGTCCACTCTTGGGAGGATTTGTGCCAGCAGTTCACTACGAACTTTCAGGGCACATATCCGCGCCCAGGCGAAGAAGCGAACTTGCACGCGGTACAGCGGAGGGATGACGAGTCCCTCCGCTCGTACATCCAGCGGTTCTGTCAAGTCCGCAACACCATACCATGCATCCCTGCACATGCGGTGATCTACGCATTCAGGGAGGGCGTGCGGCACAACCGCATGCTCGAGAAGATCGCCTCCAAGGAGCCCCAGACCACTGTGCAGCTTTTTGAGCTCGCGGACCGTGTGGCTCGCAAGGAGGAGGCCTAGACCTGGAACTCCTCCGGCTCTGGGGCGGCGGCTCCGGCTGTCCCCGGGTCCACTGCTCGTTCAGGGCGGTGGGAAAGGAGGAGGAAGAAGAGGTCGGCCCGTTCCGACGACGAGGGTCACGTCCTCGCCGTCGAGGGCGCTTCGCGGGCCCCCCGAAAGGGGAGGCCTGCGAGCGACAAAAAGAAGGAGGCCGGTGCTCCCGGCAGGGAGCGCCCGGCCGGCAAGTGGTGCACCGTGCACAACACCTCCCTTCACGACCTCGCGGACTGCCGCGCGGTCAAAAGCTTGGCCGAGCGGACGAGGAAGTGGGAGGAGGAGAAGAGGCAGGAGCGCCGTGAGGGCAAGGCCCCGGCAGTTCCCACCGGCAACCGGCGAGGCGAGGCCAGGCAGAAGGCCCCCGCCGAAGACATCGGCGATGGCGATGATGATCTGGGCTTTCAGGAACCCGAGGCCACCGTTGCCACCGTCGATGGGGGAGCATGCGCTCACGCTTCTCGCCGGAGCCTCAAAGCCATGAAGCGAGAGCTTCTGGCCGCGGCCCCTACCCACGAGGCGACGCGGCGGGCGCGTTGGTCGGAGGTCGCCCTAACCTTCGACCATACCAACCACCCGCCGTGCGTTGCCCGGGGAGGACAAATCGCGATGGTGGTTTCCCCCACCATCTGCAACGTGAGGTTGGGGCGCGTCCTCGTTGACGGGGGCGCGGCCCTCAACATCCTTTCCCCCACGGCCTTCGATGCCATCAAGGCCCCGGGGATGAAGCTCCAACCGTCCCAGCCGATCATCGGCGTGACGCCGGGGCACACCTGGCCGCTGGGTCACATTGACCTCCCGGTCACCTTTGGTGGTCCCGCCAACTTCCGCACCGAGCGGGTGGACTTCGACGTGGCGGACCTCAGTCTGCCTTACAACGCGATGCTGGGGAGGCCCGCGTTGGTGAAGTTCATGGCGGCTGTCCACTACGCCTACCTCCAGATGAAGATGCCGGGCCCCCATGGCCCCATCACCGTCCACGGCGACCTCAAAGTCGCGCTTGCTTGCATGGAGCAGCGCGCGGACCACATCGCCGCGGTCTCCAAACCCGAGGGGGGTGACGAGGGGCTCAGCCCCTCCACCTCGCCCGCCTCAAGGCAGCGGATGGCCACGGGTGACGAGGTCCCGGTTAAGGAGGTTGCCCTGGGCGACGGCCCGTCCAAGACCACCCGGATCGGTGGTCTCTTGGACGACAAATAGGAAGACGCGCTCATCTCCTTCCTGCGGGCAAACGCCGACGTCTTCGCCTGGAGACCGGCGGACATGCCCGGGGTCCCCAGGGAGGTGATCGAGCACCGTCTCGCCGTGTGGCCGGGCGCGAGGCCGGTTCGGCAGAAAGTGCGGCGGCAGGCCCCGGAACGCCAAGCCTTCATCCGCGAGGAGGTAGCACGGCTTCTGGAGGCCGGATTCATGCGTGAGGTCATCCATCCGGAGTGGCTCGCGAACCCGGTCGTCGTCCCCAAGGCGAACGGCAGCCTTCGGATGTGCATCGACTACACCGACCTCAACAAGGCATGTCCTAAGGACCCTTATCCCCTGCCACACATAGATCAAATTGTCGACTCCACTGCGAGGTGCGACCTTTTGTGTTTTCTAGATGCATACTCTGGTTATCATCAGATTCGCATGGCTAGGGAGGATGAGGAGAAAACTGCGTTCATTACCCCTGTAGGAACTTATTGTTATACAACAATGCCCTTCGGGTTAAAGAATGCAGGTCCCACTTTTCAGCGCACCACTCGTATTTCTTTGGGTAGTCAGATAGGGCGCAATGTTGAGGCTTACGTCGATGACTTGGTTGTGAAAACGCGCAACCAAGAGACCTTGCTTTCAGATTTAGCGGAGACCTTCGAAAGTCTCCGCTCCGCCCGCATAAAGCTGAACCCCGGTAAGTGCGTGTTCGGCGTTCCCGCGGGCAAGCTTCTCGAGTTCTTGATCTCTGCCCGAGGCATCGAGGCCAACCCCGAGAAGATACGAGCTATAGAGCGGTTGCGCCCCCCCAGCAAACTTAAGGATGTGCAATGCGTCACTGGATGCATGGCTGCCTTAAGCCGATTCATATCAAGGCTGGGAGAGAGGGCGCTACCCCTATTTAAGCTCCTCAAATGCTCCGGGCCGTTTGCCTGGACGGGGGAGGCTGAGCGAGCCCTTACTCAGTTAAAGGCGTACCTCAGCTCTCCCCCGGTCCTGGTTGCCCCGGAGCCAGATGAGCCGATGCTGCTCTACTTGGCGGCAACCCCGCAGGTAGTCAGCGCGGCGTTGGTCGTGGAGCGCGACGAGGACGGTCCTCGGTCCGCGCGCCCCCAACCTGTACCGACCCGACCCGGGAGAGAGCGAGGTGGAGAGGCCCCCGAGCCCGACGGTGGCCTAAGGTCCCCGATGGCCGGATGTGGCCCTCTGCCCGCTTGTCCGACGGCGTCGGACGCCCCCGACCCCCAGGACGGCCCCGGGGCCGCTAAGGGAAGGCTACGCCCGCCGCCCTCCGACCCCGAGGTTGACGGCGCAGAAGCCGAGTGGGCCCCGCGTGGCCCCTTGGGCGACGCGCGCCCCGGGAATGGTGCCTTCAACGAAGAAGATAGGCCCTGCCGCAAGGTGCAGCAGCCCGTCTACTTTGTTAGTGAGGCGCTCCGGGACGCCAAGACCCGATACCCTCAGGCCCAGAAGATGCTTTACGCAATTCTGATGGCCTCAAGGAAGTTGCGCCACTATTTCCAGGCGCATCGGGTCACGGTGGTTACGTCTTACCCCCTCGGCCAAATTTTGCGCAACCGAGAGGGTACCGGACGGGTGGTAAAATGGGCAATCGAACTCTCCGAATTCGACTTGCACTTTGAGCCACGCCACGCGATCAAGAGCCAGGCCCTCGCCGACTTCGTGGCGGAGTGGACCCCGGCTCCCGAGCCCGTCTCCGCTTCCGAGGTCAACGATGGCCCCTCGCGGCTGCCTCACACCGCCTATTGGGTGATGCAGTTCGACGGCTCCCTGTCCCTCCAGGGCGCCGGCGCGGGGGTCACTTTGACCTCGCCAAGCGGAGACGTCCTCAGATATTTGGTTCGCCTAGATTTCCGGGCAACCAACAATATGGCGGAGTACGAGGGACTCCTTGCCGGGCTCAGAGTGGCGGCCGGAATGGGGATCCGCCGCCTCCTGGTTCTAGGCGACTCCCAACTGGTCGTTAACCAGGTCTGCAAGGAGTACCGGTGCTCCGACCCGCAAATGGATGCCTACGTCCGCGAGGTGCGGCGTATGGAGCGCCATTTCGACGGGATAGAGCTTCGGCACATGCCCAGAAGGGATAACGCGGTCGTCGATGAGCTCTCAAGGCTTGCTTCTTCGCGAGCCCAGACCCCACCGGGCGCCTTTGAAGAAAGGCTTTCCCAGCCGTCGGCGCGCCCCGATCCCCCAGGGGAGACGGACGCGCCTGATCGGCCCCCGAGGCCCGTTGGAGTCCAGGCCTCGGGACCCGAGGGGAGCGATCCTGGCCACCCTAGATTGATTGCCTGGATCACAGAGATCCAGGCATACCTCACAGATAAGACTCTACCCGAGGACCGCGAAGGGAGTGAACGCGTCCATCGCATCTCCAAGCGCTACGTGCTGGTGGAAGGGACCCTCTACCGGCGCGGGGCTAACGGAGTCCTCCTGAAGTGCATCCCTCGGGAACAAGGCGTCGAGCTTCTCGCCGATGTCCATGAAGGCGAGTGCGGAGCCCACTCCGCCTCGCGCACCTTGGTTGGCAAGGCCTTTCGCCAGGGTTTGTATTGGCCGACGGCGCTCCACGATGCGGTGGACCTGGTCCGACGGTGCAGGGCGTGCCAGTTTCACGCCAAGCAAACGCACCAGCCGGCCCAGGCCCTGCAGACCATACCCCTTTCGTGGCCGTTTGCTATCTGGGGGCTGGACATCCTGGGTCCCTTCAAGCGGGCCCCGGGCGGGTTCAAGCACCTGTATGTCGCGGTCGACAAGTTCACTAAGTGGCCCGAGGCTTATCCGGTCACCAAGATCGATAAGCACTCAGAGGCATAACCGCCAAGTTCGGGGTGCCTAACCGTATCATTACGGATAACGGCACCCAGTTCACCAGTGAGCTTTTCGGCGACTACTGCGAAGACATGGGCATCAAGCTCTGCTTCGCCTCACCCGCCTACCCCAGAATCAACGGCCAGGTGGAGCGTGCCAATGCGGAAATCCTCAAGGGCCTCAAAACCAAGACCTTCAACGTCCTCAAGAAGCACGGCGATTCGTGGATCGAGGAGCTGCCAGTGGTGCTCTGGGCAAACCGGACCACACCAAGCCGAGCGACCGGGGAAACGCCTTTCTTCCTCGTCTATGGCGCGGAGGCGGTCCTCCCGTCCGAGCTCACCCTGAGGTCCCCTCGGGCCACCATGTATGCCGAGGCTGATCAAGATCAGCTTCGCCGAGACGACCTCGACTACCTGGAAGAGCGAAGGCGGCGCGCGGCCCTCCAAGCCGCGCGCTACCAGCAGAGCCTGCGGCGCTACCATCAGCGCCACGTCCGGGCCCGATCACTCTGCGTCGACGACCTCGTCCTACACCGCGTCCAAATGCGTGCTGGACTGAGCAAACTCTCACCAATGTGGGAGGGTCCGTATCGAGTGATCGGCGTCCCCCGGCCGGGCTCGGTTCGGTTGGCCACGGGCGACGGCACAGAGCTGCCTAACCCGTGGAACATCGAACATCTTCGCCGTTTCTACCCCTAGGGGGGGTCGGGTGTCATGTCTCGGGCTCGGGCCAACCCCGCACCCCCCTCGGGCGTGCAGAGTTGGCCGGGGGCTCCCACAGGTTTATTCTTTGTTCAATTTCTTTTTTGTATTTCAATAAAAGCATTTTCGACTTCTCGAGGACTGTGTCTGTGTTGTCGTGTCCTTTTGAAGAATCTTGGCTTGAATTAGTGCGCTCGTGCTCGACCCCGCCCTCGATGGCCCGGGCCGTCTAAAACCGCCAGATGGGGCCCAGAACCGAGCCGTGCCCCGGGGCGCGGTGAACTCCGGGGGGGAATCGGCAAAGGCCCACAATCGGGTCCTCCTAACCCTCGGTCACCGCACTCCCGGCCTGGCCAGTCTCGACACGTGGATCTCCCCAGGCACTAGCTCCGGCCCGTGCTGTTTGAGGATGGGACCTGGGCACGAGCCATCGTTCAAGCCAAGGCACAGAAGGACCGCGGCACAGACCACCCTCATCTCCTACATGCAACAAACATAACTGATATATAAATTTCAACCTTGTTTGATTGCAGATTAAACCAGCCTATACAAGAAGGGGGCTCGAAGGCCTCAGAAGAAGAAGGAAAAATCATTAAGGTCGGCAGTGGCCCCGAAGTTCACTCTGACGCGCCCGGGTCGCCGGCCTCGCCGTCGCTGCCATCTGCACCGTCGTTGCCGTCTTCCTCGTCGGAGTCGAGGGCGAAAGCGAGCCGAGGGGCCGTCCCCTCGAAGCTGTGGACGATGTGGTCGGCGGCGTCTCGGACTTGCGCGCGCGCGCCGTCCTCAGTCCCTGGGGGGAACTCTTCCAGCGCCGTCCACGGGGAGAAGTCGGGGTCCCGGGCCTGGTAGCTCGCCAGCACGAGCTCCACCGCTCCCCGGGCAAGGTCCCTTGAGGACGACTTAATTGTCTCCTCGAGCTCCTCGGGGAGCCCTTCAAGGGCCCCGGCCATCTCCGTGAGGCGCTGGGCAAGGCCCCCCTGGTTGGCGGCGTACTTCGCGTACCGCCCGCTCCAGACGCCTGCCTGCCACCCGGCGCGGTCGAGGCGGGAGACCGCATCCTGGAGCATGCCAGGCCCTATCTCGCTCGCCAGCCGGAGGGCCTCAACCTCCCCAGCGAACGAGTCTAAGGCGCCCTGCAGCTCCGCGATCGTGTGCTCGGCGGTTGCGAGGCGGGCGGCTAGATCGCCGTCGCCCGCGGCCACCCCGCCGCTGAGCGCTCTCGTGTCCAGCTCCTTCGCCCGCGCCTCGAGTTCAGCGGCCCGCTGGTTCAGCGCGTCCTTCTCGGCGCGGGCGCTTTCCAGATTGCGGCGCGCCTGCTCCTCCCGCGCCGCCTCGCGGAGGAACAGGCTGTCCGCCCGCCGCTGCGCCGCGGCCTCGGCCTCCTCGAGAGCTCGCCCCCGCTCGGCAAGCGCGTCCTCGCGAAGGCGGAGTGCGGACTCCTCTTCGGCGGAGGCGGCCTCATGCGCCGCTAGTGTTGCCTCCTGCGTGGCGACGGCGGCCTCGCGGTCCGCTAGAGCGCTCTCCTTCGCGTCCAGGGCACGGGCGCGCTCCTCCAGCGCCTCGAGCTCCTGGGCACGGACGTCGAGGGCCTCGGCCCGCCGACGCACGGCGGCCTCCTGCGAGAGTAAGCGTGAGGTCCGCCTCCCGAAGGCGGTGAGCCGCTCCTCCGGCGCCATGGTACGGCCCTCAAGGGCCTCCTCGCGCTGGCGGGTCGCCGCCTCGCTCTCCGCCGCCCGCTGCTCTCGGGCAGCGGCGGCGTCGAGAACCCCCCGGGCGGCGTCGAGCTTCTCTTCCAGCTCCGCCATCCGACTCCCGTATTGGAGGCGGAGGTCGTCCCGCGCCTCGTCGAGTACGGCGGTGGCGACAAGGGCGGTCTCCCGCTCCTTCTCCACCTCCCTGGCAATCTCCGCCAGGTCCCTCCGACGGGCCTCGAGCTGCGAGGCATGCCGGCGGTGCGCCTTCCGGCCCGCCTCCACCATGGCCTCCACCGAACGTCGTCCCTCCTCGACGCGCGCCCACGCCGCGTCGATCTCCGCCCGCTCCGCCTGCAGGGCCCCTATCTGGGCGCTTAGCCCGTCCAGCACCGTGCTGTTCGCGGCGGCCAGGGCCTGTAGGAGGGGTTCCGCACCCAGTGGGCCGGCAGGAGGCAGAGGGGAGGGCCACGTCTGTGCTGGCGCGGTGCGGCTCGGCCCGCTGATCGGCGCGCCAGTCTCGGGGGCTTCTCCCGGAGCCGGCTCGCCCGAGGCGCCACCCGGGGCGTCGGGCCCCAGGTGCGCCCATTCGGCCTCGTCGTGGATGGCCTCGGGGGTTGTCTCTGCCTCAGGCGGAGTCGGGTCGGGGACCTGTACGGCGGCCTTGGCCGCCCGCGCCTCGCGCGCGCGCGCCGCCTCGGCCTCCCAGGCGGTCTCCTCGGCCCGGCGAATCCTAGCCTCCTCCCGAGCAGCCTCCTCGGCCTGGCGAGCCCGGGACGCCTCCCGGGCAGCTTCCTGGGCAGCCTCTTCGGCTTCCCTGAGGCGGTTCGTGGCTTCCCGGCGATCTGCTTCCCGCCTCCGCGCCTCTGCGGTCGCCGTCTCCTCGGCCTCCGTCCGGCCGGTCTTGGGGTGGCGCGTGGGGCGCGGCGGGATCTCACTGCGACAAGAGAAAAATCAGGAATAAAAGAAAGGCGAGCGAAAGCTTGCCGTGGGGGACGGGGGTAAGAATACGGCCGTCGTGAGTATGGGGCCGAACCTGCGGAGTGGTCGAATAAACGACCACTTTGGGGGAGAGATAAGGCTCCCCCGGCACGGCTCGGTCTCCCCCATCTTGCGGAGCCGTTTCTTCTTCCGCTCCGCCTCGGGTTGCGGCGTCGGTACGGTGTCCTCCGGGCGCCTGCTACTGACACGCACCGCCCCTCCCCCTCGGGGAGGAGATGGAGGAGGGGTGCCCCCCTGCTTCCTCTTCCCCTTGGCGTCGGCAGGGCGGTTGCCCCCCGGGCCCCCGCCGCGAGGCCCAGAAGCATGGCCCCCTCCCGGGGTAGATTGGTCCCCCCTGCAACTGCCGCCCGCGCTGTCATGGCCTCGGGGGGCCTGCTCCCCCGACGCCCCGACCACCTGCATGACGGCCAGAATGTTGGCGCGCTCCGGGTCACAGCAGAGGGGAAGGATCCCTTGAGGGATGAGGGATGCCTCCGCGGAGCTAAGATTTAGCACCCGTTGGACCACCATCTTGAAATCCTCGGGGTCCCAGTCCCATTTGCGCCCCTGGTGGGTCCTCAGGAGGTCCTCGGGCCCGGTGTACTCCCAAGCGCCGCGGGCACGCCTTTGAAGCGGCGCGATCCGGCGGCGTAGGTAGTCGCCGAACACCATGGCCCCGGTAAGCCCCTGAGCACACAGACCCGCCAGGCGGTCCAGGACGGCGTCGTAGCCGTCCCCTAGATCCACCGTCGCCCGCCAGCTGGACGCCTGCGCCGGGGGCTGGCTCGGTAGTCGGAGGCGCGCTTCGTCAGTCAGGGGGGTGTAGAACCAGTCGCTTTTCCAGTCGTCCCACTTCTTGCGGAGGACGCAGGGGATATAGCGGTTCAGCACCTGCCCCCGTGGCTGGAAGTAGCAGCCACCGACCACCGTCGGCGGCGATACCGGCTGCACGGTGAAGAACCACCGGAACAGCCGAAGGGATGGGCACACCCCGATAAACATCTCGCACAGATGCGCGAAGATGCCCAACGTCATTATCGCGCTGGGAGTGAGGTGCGCCATCTGGAGGTCGTAGAACTCCAGGACATCCATGAAAAATGCAGAGAATGGCGGGATTAGGCCCGCCATAGCGAAGAAGAGGAAGAAGACGGACCGCCCCGGGTAGCGTGGCGCCGGGCGCGACTCGCCCAGCGCGACCACCTCCCGGCCGGTGGCAGATTCCGGCATAAACCGGCGCGGCAACCCGGCCTGCCTCTCGCTCGTGATGCGGGAGGGCGGCAGCGCGCTGCCGTCGAGCGGTGCGGAGCTCCGCGCCATGGTGCCGGCGGAGGGGGAGCTTGAGGTCGAGCGTGTGCGGCAAGAGCGGGGCGCGAGAAGCGAAGAGTCAGGGCACGGATGGCAGAGGCAAGGAAAGAGTGACGAGAAGAAGGAAACGAATCCCTTTCTCGGCATCTTTATACCCTTGCCAACGCCATCCCCAGCTCCTCGCTTCCCGCGCCCACTACCTTGCCCCCTCGTTTCTCGCCCCCACGCCTCCACTAACCCCACTCGCCCGTTTGCGGTGCACGCGGCGGACGTGCGGCCGTGGCGGTTGAGATGGGGCAGATTGCGCGCGCATTGATTACGCTCGGTTACCGCGAAAAGCGCCATCATCATGCCCCCAGGCGAAACGGACTGACACGTCCCGATCCGCGCGCGCCGTTTCGAGTAATGTAGCGGTCATAAAGAGACCGCTCATTATTATCGGACGGTTTTCCCTTGCCGACGCGCGCGATTCGCGGCCATGAGGATTCTGCCTGCCTGTAAGGAACGGTCCCACCCGTCACCAGGCCTAAGGAGTGGCGTCACGCCCGAGCGCTCCCCCCGAGGAGGGCGGTCGCCCTGGCGTAACGCCGGGGGCTACTGTCGGTGACATGGGACCGGGGGTGTCGTGACTAGAGGCTTGAGCGGCCGCCGTCATCCACGTGGCCCGCCCCCCCCGGGGGGGTCGGGCCCGAGGGTGACGTGGCCGCTCCTCCCTCTGTCTCCCCGAGGGGTCGGGCCGCTCCCGTTTCAGCCCCGAGGGCTGGGGCGCCCCGACCCCTTGCGATTTTGGCGCCGCGTGTGTGGGGTAGGTGAGCACAGCAGGGCTCACCTAACCGCATTTATGACGGGTCAGACGAGCGCACCACGCCGCATTTAATGCGGCGCAGCGCTTGCCTATCCGGTCCGTGACCGGTCGCGTCGCGTGGCCGGTCACAGACCGGTCAGATCGCGGGTTAGGTGGCGACGGGCGGCCTGCGGCACGCCTCGCCCCGTCCCGTCAGAATGATGAGAGCCTCCTGGCTCTCGTCCCTAGCCGGAGCCGGCGTGCCAACTCCTGGAGTTGGTACGCCAATCCCGGTCAGATCCATTCCAGACTTCAGCACAAGCATGGCAAGGAAGTCGCTAGCCATTTAATGAAGGTTGAAACGGGCGTCCACCGGGAGAGCTGGCTAACTGGGCAGGAGGCGTGCACCGTGACGGTCAGAGGTTACTTCCGGCAGTAGACTAGCCCTGATTGTAAAAAGAATGTTTCCTTTCTTAGGCGACTGATGGCCCGTGTGGAAGCCCCTTACCATATAAAAGGAGGCCCAGGCCTAGGGAAGGGGGGATCGGATCGGACTTCGGCCGATAGGTCTAGAGGCTGAATTCTCCCTTATACTCTGGAACACTTTCAGATCCACTAGAACACAGGAGTAGGGTGTTACGCTGACCAAGCGGCCCGAACCTGTCTACGTCGCCCGTGTCTCCCTCTCTCTCTCTCGCTGACATCCCTCGGACACAGGGGCTAAGGGTTGCTCCTAGCACCCCCGGCCGAACCGGCAAAGGGGGACCTGCACGGTCTCCCGGTGAGGAGTTCCACGCTCCGTCACCCCACTATCTGGAGTGACTCTGATCTTTTGTAAGACAGCATGAGGCCTTTTGTACCTTGTAAATAACGCAAAACTTTCTTTACTAATTTCCAGTGCTCTGGACCTGGATTACTCTGAAATCTGCCAAGTAACCCGGTGACAAATGCCAAATCAGGGCGTGTGCACACTTGCGCATACTGTAGGCTTCCCACAGCTGACGCATATGGCTTTGTTTTCATTTCGTTGAGCTCGTACTGATTTCTAGGACATTGTCATGTCCCATACTTTTCTCCTTTGACTATAGGAGCAGGTGTAGCACTGCATCTGTACATGTTGAATTTCTTCAGCACCTTTTCTATATATGCCTTTTGAGAAAGTCCCAATGCATACTTCGTTCTATCTCGGTGAATCTCTATGCCCAAAACATATGAAGCCTCACCGAGGTCTTTCATGTCAAAGTTTGAGGACAAGAATTTCTTTGTTTCCTGCAATAGACTGACATCACTACTAGCCAGTAGAATGTCATCTACATACAGAATTAGGAAAATGAATCTCCCATTCCTAAACTTTGTATAAATACAGTTGTCCTCAACATTCTCTTGAAACCCAAATTTCTTTATTGTCCCATCAAATTTCAAGTACCACTGTCTCGAAGCTTGCTTTAATCCATAAATGGATCTTTTTAGACGGCATCCCATATTATCGTTTTCTTACACAACAAAACCTTTCGGTTGTGTCATGTATACTTTTTCCTCCAAATCTCCATTTAGAAATGTCTGATGTAATTCTAAATCATAATGTGCCACCAGTGCCATTATAGTTCTAAAGGAATCTTTACAAGAGACTGGAGAAAATGTCTCATTGTAATCAATCCCTTCTCTTTGCGTGAAACCTTTTGCCACAAGTCGCGCCTTAAACTTTTCTATATTCCCTCTGGAGTCATATTTAGTTTTGTAGACCCATTTACAGCCTACTGTTTTGGCTCCTTTAGGAATTTCTTCCAAATCTCAAACATCGTTTAGTTTCATTGATTTCATTTCATCTTTCATGGCTTCCAACCATTCAGATGAGCAAGCGCTTCTCATGGCCTCTTCATATGAAGTGGGATCATCCTGCATATGCGACTCTTCTATATTATAAACTTGATAGTCATCACGGATAGCCGATCTTTTGACTCTTTCAGACCTTCTAGGGGCCTCCTGTTCTGGCACATTCTATACAGGCACATTATCTGTTTGAGGCTGTTGCAGCTCCTCCTCTGGTGTGGCAACAATTTCTGTTGAATCCTGTAGGACAGGTTCCTCACTTTCATTCATTGTTGCCACAGGAGAGGTAACAACAGGTGTTGGTACCGCAACGTCATGCATTGCAGGCACAACATCAGCAGATAGAGAGAAGAAAGGGTCTTGAATTGACGGAGCGGGTACAGACACCCGCCTCTCCTCAAGATCAATTTCTCGAACTACCGAGCTCCCCCTAATCACTTCGTCTTCCAAGAAAACGGCGTGTCTCGTTTCTACAAACTTTGTATAACTGTTTGGACAGTAGAAACGATAACCCTTTGATCTTTCAGGATAGCCAATAAAATGGCAGCTCACTGTTTTGGGATCCAACTTGCCAAGGTTTGGGTTGAATACTTTAGCCTCCGCAGGACTCCCCCACACACGGAGGTGAGCTAGCGAGGGTACTCTTCCTGTCCATAGCTCATACGGTGTTTTGGGCACCGATTTGCTTGGAACTCTGTTGAGGATATGAATGGCGGTTTTTAACGCCTCCATCCATAAACCCAATGGTAGGGTGGAATAGCTTATCATGCTACGCACCATATCCATAAGGGTACGGTTACGCCTTTCAGCAACCCCATTCTGTTGAGGTTCGCCCGGTGTTGAATACTGGGCTACTATACCATTTTCTAGTAAGAACCTTGCAAAAGGTCCGGGGACTTGCCCATAAGGCGTATGCCGACCATAGTACTCCCCCCCACGATCAGATCTTACTACTTTAATTTTTATATCATGCTGATTTTCAACTTCAGCTTTGAATATCTTAAATTTATCCAATGCTTCTGATCTTTCTTTAATTGGATAAATATAACCATATCGGGAGTAATCGTCTGTGAATGTTATGAACGAGTCATAGCCATCCACACTTTTCACAGGAAATGGACCACAAATATCTGTATGAATGATCTCTAATATTCCTGTGCTTCGTTTTGCACCTTTTTTGATTCTCTTTACAAATTTTCCTTTAATGCATTCTACGCATTGTTCTAAGTCTGAGAACTCCAATGGAGGAAGAATATCATTCTTAACTAGTCTCTCAATTCTCCCCCTCGAAATATGGCCTAAACGACAGTGCCATAATTTCGATGAGACATCAGGAGTTCGCTTTCTTTTCTTGTTTTCTTTTGTCAACAAGGACACAACATTCACATTCTCAGAAAGAGATAACAAATAAAACTCATCTTGCACACAGCAAGACCAATACATGCATTATTATACCATAGTTCGCATTTGCCATTTCCAAAACGGCAATCATATCCATCAAAATCCAATTTGGATACACGTATTAAATTTTTTTGTAAAGAAGGAACATAAAAAACATCTTGAAGTAAAAGTGTGAAGCCATTCGGGAGCTCTAAAGGAAGGTCGCCAATAGCTTCAACTTTTTCTTCAACTCCATTTGCAACTTTAATGGATCTTTCGCTTCTTTGCGTAGTCCTCGTCGAACGGAATGCCTTTAAACAATTACAAGCATGAATAGTTGCTCCAGAATCAACCCACCATGTGGATCTAGAATAACCAACATAATGAGATTCATTTACAAATGAAATAATGTTCTCACCTTTCTTTGCCATGATCATTTTCAGGAAGTCAGGACAATCTTTCTTGTAATGTCCTGTCTTCTTGCAGTGTAGACACTTATCCTTTTCAACAGTAAACTGTTGTTGCTGAGGTAGATGCTGAGGCTGTTTTGCTTTTGAGGAGGGTGTCTTGTAGTTCTTTTTCTTGTTATCTTTAACATAGTTAATTGAGCCACCATTGGCCTCCTTGATTCTTTCCTCCTCTTGCACACAATTAGCGATGAGCTTTTCAAAATTCCATTTCTCTGGACTTATATTGTAGTTGACAACAAAGTTGTCAAAAAGCTTTGGCAATGAGGCCATAACCAGATGGACCAGAAAGTTATCTGTAATGCCCAAATCCATTAGCTTTAACTTGGAAGCCATATTGCTCATCCTAAGAATGTGATCTCTGACACCACCTCCATGGTACCTCTCTGTCACAAGCTGCTTTATCAGTTGTGTTGCATAAGTCTTTGAAGAACCAGTAAACTGGCTCTTTATTCTTTCGAGGTACTCTGAGACGGCGTCACACTCTGGGATTGAGCCCAATATGGTTGCCTCAATCGTGTTCTTTACCACAGCCAAACATTTCTTGTTGGCTAGGGACCATTTCGTATGCTCAACGTCATACGACATGATGAGGGGAGCATTGTCCCTCTCTCTCTTTTGCCAGTCAGCATCTGACTCGTTTTCACCTCTGACAAGTGCAGCAGGTGCTATAGGACGTGGGGTGGTCAACACCCAGTCCACCTCTCCCAAGATGAAAGCAAGGTCGAGTTTTCTTTTCCATTCTCCGTAGTTATCTCCCTTCAGGGTCGGAATATCTTTTATGCAACCCATCAAGGAGTAGCCACCTGAAATAATCATGTACAGTGAAAACAAAATTAACATTAAAAATATTATGTGTTAAGTCTACATCACCGTTGAGCAGAAAATAGACATAACACATAGAGCCATAGCTATAACATTGCAATTATCAACGTTGGTCAGAAAATTACAACATCATAGCACAGAATTAATGTTCCTAAAATTAAATTCTCCCATTGGTTCGAAATTTAATTTTAGAAACACTAATTTTATCAATTTCATCTATTTGCAGCGGAAAACTCTATTAAAATTCACATGAACAGTAGCAAATTCTATAATTTTACTCTCGGTAAAAATTCTCCCGTTGGTTCAAATTTAAACAGAGGTAAAACATGCAAAAACAATTAAAATTCTATTGAAATTTGCATGAAAAGTGACAAAATTTAAAAGAAAAATTCTTTTCTCTATTTTCGGCCAAGGGGCACAAATTAAACTTATTTAAATTTGGCCCAAAAACGGCCTATTTAAAATTCGGCCGAGGGACCCAATTCAGACTTTTCCCGGCCCTTTGCCGGTCGGCCCACGGCCGATCTCGGCGCGTGACCGTCCGATCGAAACCCTAGCGATCAGACGGCCGGCGCCTCTTCATCCTCCAACGCCTCAAGCGGTCGGTACGTCTAAACCCTATCCCTCTCGATTCCGAAACACACATACAGAGAATTTCGCCGATCTAAACCTAGGTGATCCGCTATAGAACTCTAACACGCTACACACTGGTCGAGTGAGGACCCGGTGTAGTCGTAGCCAAACCACTTGTACAGATGGAAGGATCACTACCACGCGGGTCCTTCCCACCACTTCTACAAATGATCGAGGTAGCGATTAGGAAGACACATGGTGAATGGGAAGAATTAAAAAGTAGAAACGACCAACAAACAGGTAGAACCTTGGCCGAGGATGCCTAGTACTATTGGATTAGTCAGGTGCTGCCGATAAATGACCACTTGTTTATTGAGGATGATTTATAAAGAAAAAACAGAGCGAGCCCCCAATATTAGACCGTAACCTCCATAGCTACAGCAGCATCCACCCTCTACTTCACCTGATTTGGGAGGAGAGATCGAGTGCAGGGGAGGGAGAGGGCTTGTAGGGGGAGGGAGAAGAAGGGAGGGGAGTGAGGGCTGACATGGGTCCACTTTTATTTTTTTGTCACATAAGCGTCACATCAGCGAAATCGGGCATCTATACCGTTAGAGGACTTAATTTAATCTGGTATTGTAAGTTGGGATTCATTATTACAGTTTAAGAATACTAATTAAACTTGACGTAAAGATAAGAAATGATAAGTGGACTTATTCTAATCTGTCATGCATGCATACAAACGCCATAGTGGCATAGAGAGCCCACTATCCAAATTTTGATATCTGAAAGTGTGGCCCGTAATAGCCAAGGTCGAATGTGATGTTCCAGCCCAAATAAATATGATCCTGCACGTACGCGTGTTTCAATTGGGTCACATCTTGTGGGTGGAAAGAAGCCTTATGTCTACGGTACACTGAACACGATTTGTGGGCTACATCTGGGCGCCACACACCCGGCTAATTTTTGCTTTGGGGGTTTTGGGTTGGGTTGATTCTACTGAAATTCGGTAATGTTAAAATTTGGACAAATTTGACTGGAGTTAGAGTTCGGCGATTAGTTGCATATGCCATCAATAATACGGGAGTACAATATAGCATCAATAGGACTTATTTCTAGAATTTATCTTCTATTTACAAAGTTAGTCCCCTTTCCTGTTCAACCCCACCATAGTTGTCTTCTTCTATTTGTATGTTGGAAGTCATTATGTTTCGTTGAAGTACCAAGTTTGTTTGACCCTACATACCACAATCATCCTCTCTCTCCAATAACAGAGTCAGCCAGTGAGACAATAGGGGATAAGCCCATCACCGGATCTTCATCATCGAGAGGGAAACAACTCGAATCACCGGCTAAGGACCAGGGTTCGAAAGAACTCTGAATAGCCTAGCAACTGGGGCAACTAGGATACGCTATGTTGACACGAAAGTGATGTCATACCAGTCAGAAATATGCCTAGTTATTGGTGTCATTTATTCTATCAATGGAAGAAAAACTTTGCATGAGCAAAAAAGAAAAGTACATGTTAAGTAGATGATGGCATGGTGTACCACATCAGCGATAGATAGAACAATATAGTATCATATAAGTGTGGAATACCTGGCTCAGACGAATAGCTTTTGCGCCTATGGTCAACACATTTTTTTTCCTCAGCAAAACAAACACTCCGATATCTTGCTAAAGTTGAGAAGGGATGCCAACCAAAACCCAGCATGAATATCTCTTCCAATCTAGCTTCCGCTTACAAAAGTTTTCACTCCCATAGTGACAAGAAGAGGCCATCTTTTTTGCCAAAACAAAGACTCCCTTTCTTTTTTTCCTTGTGCAAGTCAACTATTTCGTAACACTCTTTTAGGCGGCGTACGCAAATCCTGTTGGTAGATGAATCATAAGCCACAACTTTCTAAAAGTGTCAATGGTGGTAATAAAGACTGTGTACAAACACATTGTCGATGATAAGTACGTCACGACGACTAGAAGGCGTGAGTACACTATTGTGAAAATAATCATGGAGTTCTTACAAACACATATTTACGATGTGTGCAATCCTAGCAAATTTCATATACAGAAAGTATGATCATCGAGAGAAAAATATCGTTAAAGTTTCAGACCTATCAATTTTAGAGATGGTGTTTTATATCTACTTTGATATACGTCGAGACTATCGTCACAGTAAAATATAAGGGATTTTACCTACTTTCTGAACGTGACTAGTTTAGTGGAGCCAGTTAGAAGTGGCTGTGAGTGGCACGTTAAATTAGGCAGGCCAACCTGGCCCTCCGCACGCAACGCCGCAAGCGCGACTCCGGCGCCATCGAAGCCTCCAAAAGCCTCGTTTAAAGCCCACGAAAACCACCACCACCTTCTCCCTCTTATCTCTTCCTCTCCATCTCTCTCTCTCTCTCTCTCTCCAATCTCCACACGGGCCAAGAACAACCTCGTCGAATCGCCTCACCCGCAATGGCGCAGCCGAGGCTGCTCCCCCTCCTCCTCCTCGCCGCCCTCCTCGCCCTCTCCTTCTCGCACGGTACCCACGCGCTCGCATCGCTCACTCACCGATCTCGCTGTGTTTCTTCTTCGATTGGTTTCATGATTTGGTGTGGTGTGTGCGGTCGATCGATGCAGGGGTGGTGGTGGCGGTGGCGGAAGCGAGGAACGTGCAGCTGCTGAAGCCGGTGCGCCGCTACGGGCGGTGGCGCTCGGCTCTCCAGGCCGGCGACGGCGACGGGATGGTGTCCACGGTGGCGGACTACTCTGAGCCCAAGCCCAACACCAACCCCCGCGGCGGCGTGCTCCCACCGACTGACCCTAACTCGCCGCCGGCGCACTGATCACCGACCACCGCCGCACCGATCTACGGCTCCAACCCGGTTAGCCGGCGACGTATCTGCGTATAAATACACTATACTATACACCATATAAATACCTAGTAGTAAATACGGCGTATAAATTCGGAATACATGTGCGTAAGCGTAAGTAGTAGAGGAAGAGGAAGGATCGGAATAAGCTGACGGCGTTCTTCTCCTTGGGCATACGGTGCAGTGACCGTATACTGTACGCGTACATACGTATACATGTACGGTATGCGCAGCGTACACACTAGCCGATTATTGAAGTAGACCTAGCTAGACTTGTGCTTGACTGTCTGTCATGTGTGTGATTATTGCGTGTCTGATGTGATCGTCGTTGATTGATTTTGAGATTCTGAACAATGTTTTGTTTGATTTGGACGATTAATTGTTAGAAGTACATGTGCGTGCGTGTAATGTTGATGTGTCCTGCATTTCGTCCCCGTTGTACAACCGATCCATGTATTTTTGCAATAAAACCATCAATAATAATGTGTCATTGTTGGATGTAACAGAGTGTTTTTTGTCTGAGTTATTCGTCTCTATTCCATTTTCCATGAATTTAATTTATTCCTGTATAACTTAATATCTATCCATGGATGTGACAAACTAACAACATTATATCTATCTCTGTCGACCACTAAACGGTCTGGGTTTGTGCATGTGAAATCAAGAACACCATTTTTCAGTGAGCGCACACCAATATAGTTTATAGTTTAATTCAGTTAATTAAACAAGAACCAAGAAATAATTCATCTTCAGTTATTGGACTACTCTTGCAAATGTGGTCAACTCATCTCCATTCTCAACTGGTCAATGAAACACGATACTGTTCAGAACTTCAGACAAGTTTTGGCATGCATTGTCGGTGACTTAATTATATCTTGCATTTCTCATGTCAAGCTTCCTCACGGTGTGCATCGTCGTTGGTTGCAAGCAAGGTTTCTTTCTTTTTCTTTTTCTTTTTCTTTTTATTTTTTGAAATTTGGTTGCAAGCAAGGTGATATGATGAAATTCGTACAGTAGTTTAATTTAGGCTCGTCTACATTGCAAGGATCATGAACTTTTCAGACAGACCTCTTGCATGGTGAAATTGACGATGGAAACGGTTTAATTCAGCAGAAATATATTCGAACAATCGTCTTTGTTCTCGATCAAAGATCCTGCCTTAGTTTGATGTCATCGTCCGATCCTAGGTGTTTTTTTTCATTTCGCTGAATTAGCTGTGTGCCCTTTCTTCGAGCACCAATCATGCTCTGCAACTAGGGATACCAAAACTCCTTGCTTGTACAACACAACACCATATATATGATTATACGAGCATCGATCACATACATATATATTTGGCCATCAATCTGGGTCAACTCATGGGGGTAGCTGCCGAATGTGAACTCCAAGTTCAATTCTAGTTTGATCTGCACCAACTTAAGTTTAGTCTGTTGCTTTAGTCTGATCCGATCTCATTTTCTTTCGGATACAAATCCATCAGGCCATGACTCCCGTCTCCAAGCTGCAGGAAAGTGTACGTGAGCTGACTAGCTGAGTGGCGTGCCACCAGTCAGCAAATTGAGCTGCTAGCTCAATTTTTCACGGGATATCGAGGTGAAATAAAATGGCCAGATTCATTCAGATAAGCGTAGAGCTTAAATGAGAGATGGTCCTCCCTTCCACCCCCAAAAAAGAAACAATTTCACCCCCTTTTTTCAGAATTTTGCATTATTTTTTTATTTTAACAATTTTTTTTGAAAATTTGAAATATTTTCGGACCGAAATATTTCAAAATTTCTGCAATTTTCGAATGTTTGGTTCTATTAGGGCCCCCCGCGATAGGGAGGGTCATTAAACCTTGTGAAGAAGTAGCTATACTTTAAGTAGATTCTTTTGATCGGTTGGAACATGTCAAGCTCGTGATGGGTCGGTCACTCATCGATACGATGACGCATTCACGCAGAAAGAAAACCAAATGGTCCACGGCGATGACAAACCGGGAAAAGAAAAAGAATTTCTTGTAAACACCTTCGCTTAATTTGGTCAGCCTTGAGACTTGAGAGATTAATTCGCATGGAGATGGAGCCATCGGCCATGGATGGCCAAACCAAGAATTGGAGAGCTTTAGCTCATCCTTTTCGTCGTCACGTTGCCTAACTAGCTCCGATCGAAAGAGGTAAGAGTAGAATACTGGATGGATGAAGACGACGAATTGATGATTGCCTCCCTTTGCATATGAAATTATGGATGTGTTTGGTACATGTGCACAAACCGTTGGATTCATTATTGTCTGAACTTAATAAACTATGCAGAAGGGAAGAGATGCTATTTAGGCTGTGTTCTTCCCTTTAAGTTCTCAACCTTATTTTTCTTGTTTTTCGTGCGCACACTTTTCAAACTACTGAACAGTATATTTTTTACAAAAATTTTATATACAAAAGTTGTTGTAAAAAATCATATTAATTTATTTTTAAAAATTTTTTAAGCTAATACTTAATTAATTATGCGTTAATCTATCGTTTCGTTTTGCGTGCGGAGATTATGAGTTCCCAACCCCTCAAAAAGAACGTAGGCTTAGGAAGTCCTTCCTGGGTGTGTTCCTGGGTGTGGGTCCCGGATGTTTTGTGCCAATTGGTCAAGCATTTGACTCGTCTGTTTGTAGTTTACCTTTTGTTAAATGTGAGTTGCACAGTTTAGAAATCCGTAATCAAACCTATACTTCTTCCATCTCAAACACAACATAGTAACTTAGAATTAGAACTTTCATCTCAAAACATAATAACTTAGAATTAAGACCGGATAAGATACATCCTAATTCAATAAATTTAGAAAGAAACTGTCTAGATTCGTTGGACTACAATATATTTCATTTAGTTTTAGGTTGCTATAATTTAAGACGAAGTAGTATATCACATGACTTAATCTCCTCTCTCTCTTATTTTCTTTGACAGTTTGACATGAGTCGCGTATGTAGTATGTACTGCGTACAGGCCGACATATCGGCACATATGCTGTTGGCGATTCGGTATGTTTGACGCCTTGACATCGCGATCGACGGAACAGCAGACAAAGCTAGCGCAAGTTGGGGACTGATCTGATCATAATTCAGAAGCTGCCGACTTTTTCCAGCTCCAGGAGAAAGAACTCCTGAGCAGCAGCTGACTAGGCCGACGACGACTCTGTTGGATTGGATCGATCTGTGTTGGATTTTTTATATTTTAGTCCCTTTTAAAATTTTATTTTATAAATAATTTTTTTAAAAAAATTTATTTTAGAAATGGATTTTTTTATCCTGGTGTCGTGTACCCATTTGTAAAATTGTTTTTACATTTTAACCATTTTCAGAATATATTTTTATAAATAAACCATCAACGTAAATTTTATTAACGTCGTATCTCTTTGTATCAATGACTTAGCTTTTGTAAGAGAAAAGGATATCGGCACCAACATCGTTAGTATCGAGATGTTGGACCTTGACACCGAGAAAAAGGTTGATTTCTGAAATAAGTTTTTCAAGATATATTTGTAAAATATTTTTTTTAAAAGAAATAAAATGTACAAAAATCCAGTCGATCTGGGTGCATGCCTTCTTCGTCGCCACGCCGCAGGTCATGGTCATCGAGAATTCGAGATGGACATATGCATGCGTGTCTTTGTCATGTATAGTTAGAGAAATAAGGCTGTGTTTTTTTTGAGAGATTTTTTACTCATCTTTCTTATTTTTCGCGCATATATTTTTTAAATTACTAAAGAATGTTTTTTTTTAAAGTTTTTATACGAAAGTTGCTTTAAAAATTATATTAATTTATTTTTTTAAAAAAAACAAATACTTAATTAATCATACGTTCGTTTCGTTTTGCATGAAAAAAATAAGTTTTTAATCTCACCCAACAAACACAGCCTACCATGTCTCGGATATGCATGCACGTGAATGTGTCAACTCCCGCTGAAGTCTGAACTTTAATTATATACGGAAGAGGGATGATATGGTGGGAGGGAGGGGCATAGTATGGTCTGCTGCATGTTCGGCACATCTTCACAACCATCAAGCCTAAGCGATTTTTTTTTAAAAAAATACGGAACTGCGATCCCGTTTGTCAAACACTTTGGCAACGGGATGAGCGCTTTTTTTTTTTTGCCTCGACTCTGGTGCTACCGATACCATGTGCAGCGGTGTACTTGCAGCCACACATTGGATCTAAATATAAACGTTTTAGATTTGTTCATATCATTAAAAATAAAAATTTTACTTGTATATTTAGTCATAAAAAATTTTACTCTCGATAACATGAATAGATCTTCGATGTTTATTTTTAAATTCAATAATAGTTTATAGGTTTTTTCTATATATGTGATTTGCATCGTGCATCTGAGCCAACAACGCGAAGAAGATAGAAAATCACTACATGGGCCGCACGTAATCCACGCTCCCGTGCACGTCGCTGATGGGCTTCTCGTAATCTACAGTCCCGTGCGCCGGCCGAACTATATAGGACTGTATAGGCCGCACATAATCCACAGCCCCATTCCGGTGATCGGGCCGAAATACAATACGCCTCACGTCCTATGCGCACTAGACGGCGGAACAAGTTCACTTTGACTCCCTTTACTAATGGCCGAATTTGATTCATGATATTAGAATTAAAAAATATATATACGAGACCCATTTGTCATTTAAAAAAAAAATATTGTGAGACCCATTGACATGTGGGTTTCACATGTCATCCTCTCTTTCTCCTTCCCTTCTTCCTCCTCCCTCTCTCTCCCTTCTCTCTCTTTCTCTTTCTCTCCTCTTTCGGCCGTTTACGGGGAGAGCTGGTGCGGCGGCGGCAGCGAGCAGGGGCCGGAGTGGCAGCGTCGAGCGGGAGGGCTGGCTGTTTCAGGAGCAGTCGGTCGACGTCCACCACCGTAGCCTTGTTGCCATCACGCATGCGTATCTGTGGTAGCGACGGTGGTGGCCGCGATCGAGGAGGCCGAAGACGAGAGCGGCCGCGGCAGACGGGTGATGGCCGGAGCGGCAGCAGTGGAGGGCGCCCACGAGCTCGGGGGCGCTGCCTCTCTCCTCTCCCTTCTCCACCCCGACGATAGCCTCGAACAGCGACGGCGGAGGTAGAGGAGCTAGCTCAACGGCGCGGAGGGCGCTCACGAGCTCGGCAGCGTTGTGACCGGCGCTCGATGTTGCGAGTAGTGTGCCTCTGTGGCTCTCTCTCGTGCAGCCGACCTCCTTCCTCTTCGCCACAGCGGCCACCATCCTGCTGCTCCACCTCGTCGTCCACCGCCTTCGTCCCCACGCCTAGCTTCGGTACCATCGCTGCCCACACCATTGTCGCCCTGGAATCTCCTGCACCTCCATCACCACCGCTCCGACCCTCCCCCACCTACCGCCGCTGCCGCTCCAGATCTACCCGCAGATGGCCGAAGAAGGAGAGAAAGGAGAGAGAAAGAGAGAGAAGGGAGAGAGGGGGAGGAAGAAGAAGGGGAGGAGAAAGAGAGGATGACGTGTGGATCTCGCAATATTTCTTTTGTGAATAACAAATGGGTCCCACATATTTTTTTAATTCTAATACCACATAAGCGTCACGTCAACGCCACGTAGGACGAAGACCAAGTCAACATCGCCACGAAGTCGCCACGTCGGTGAAACCGTCCTCCAAAACCATCGAGAGAGTCAAATTGCATCGGTTTTAATAGTTGGGCGGTCGACATATCTGATATTGTGATTTATAAATACAATTAGATTCACCCACTAGTTAAGGGAGTTAAAGTGAACTTATTGTAGCAATCTAGCGACTGTGTGGACAAGCTGGACGAGCCGCAAAGCTATTCCGGTAGGCCCGTTATACGCCTAGGTTCATTTGGGTTATGATTTTTTTTCCTTTCCAAGGTATCTTGTCTAATGGTTTTAGTAGTGGTTTTTTATTATAATTTTTTGAACATAAATAAATAAGTGTTTTTTTCCAGAAACACGGAATAAACACAGACGCTCGCAACTCACGCACACTCACCCTACTCTCTCTATAAAGCACCTCCAAAAAATTAGGCCGGCATATTTTAAGATTGACGAAATCATCGTGGACGTCTCGTTGTTGATGGGTACGTCGTATACCATTGAAAGAATAATAAATAATTAGCCGTAAATGCAAGTGTCCCTGTCAAGTCTAGGACTTAAACCCGGATGAGTTTGTTCCATCATAAGAAATCTAACTGTCGGTGACATGGGACCGGGGGTATCGTGGCTAGAGGCTTGGGCGGCCGCAGTCATCCACGTGGCCCGCTCCCCCCGGGGGGTCGGACCCAAGGGTGACGTGGCAGCTCCCCCCTTAGCCTCCCCGCAGGGTTGGGCCGCCCCGTTTTGGCTCGAGGGCTAGGGCGCCCCGACCCCCTCTGGTCTCGGCATCTCGCGTGCGGGTTAGGTGAGCGCAGCAGGGCACACCTAACCGCATTTATGGCGGTTCAGACGAGCGCACTACACCGCATTTAATGCGGTGCAGCGCATGCCTATCCGGTCCGTGACCGGTCGCGGCGTGTGACCGGTCACAGACCGGTCAGATCGCGGGTTAGGTGGCGACAGGCGGCCTGCAGCACGCCTCGCCCCGTCCCGTCAGAGTGATGAGAGCCCTCTGTCTCTCATCCCTAGCCGGAGCCGGCGTGCCAACTCCTGGAGTTGGTATGTCAGTCTCGGTCAGATTCATCCCGGATTTCGACGCAGGCGTGGCGAGAAAGTCACCCGCCATTTAATGAAGGTTGAAGCGGGCGTCCCCCGGATGAGCCGGCTAGCTGCGCAAAGGCGTGCTGCGACGTCTGTCAGGGGTAGCTTCCGGCAGTAGGACAACCCTAATTGTAAAAGAATCTTTTCTTTCTTAGGCAGCTAGAGACCCATGTGGTAGCCCCTTGCCATATAAAAGGAGGCCCAGGCCTAGGAAAGGGGGAAGATTTTTTTCGGACTCTGGCCAGTTTGCTCTAGAGCCTGAACTCCCTCTCTCTTTCTATCCCTTCACACACAGATCCACCAGAACACAGGAGTAGGGTGTTACGCTTCTAAGCGGCCCGAATCTGTCTACGTCGCCCGTGTTTGTGCGTTTCCTCTCTCACTGACATCCCTCAGATCAAGGGCTAAGAATCTCACCTAGCGCCTCCGGCCGAACCGGCAAAGGGGGGTCCGCACGGTCTCCCGGTGAGGGGTTCCACACTCCGTCACTAACCAATTGAGCTACGCTTACTTTGCAAATAAACAAGTGTTAAACTGACTTAGGTATGCATAAGCTGAGAATACTTGGTCCGTTCGATGCTACCTTTTTCCATCTTTCTGCAACTCCTTCGTTTTTCACGCACGCATTTCTCAAACTGATAAACAACGTGTTTTTTTTAAAAAAATTCTATAGAAAAGTTACTTGAGAAATTATATTAATCCACTTTTAAGTTTTTTAGCTATTACTTAATTAATTACATGCTTATGAGTTATTTCGTTTTGTGTAAGTGGAGGAAAAGTTCCCAATTCCTCTTCTCCCAGTGTCAGCTGACCTTTCATACAATCTAAATCATACTTCCTTCATCCATTTTGATCATCCCCTAAGGTTTTTGAAATCTTTCCAAAATGATCATCATCTAACAAGTGTCTATTTGTTTATTTGTGCAAATAAATGTGTATCATTGAATGTGTTGCATGCAACCAACCAAGATTAATTTTTATTGGTGTAATGTCGTGCAATATTTAAAACATGAGTAATTCACGGAACACGAAGCGATGAAGCACCTTAACCAATGAGAATTAATTTGATAATGATTAATATTTTGATGGTCTTTGGTCTTAGTGTTCTTTGTTTAAGGGATGATTGAAACGGGATGGAGGGAGTAGTTAATACTGCTACTAGTACTTCATTAGTCCATTAAGTTAGTGTTTAGTTAGGACCATATATAGCAGTCAGAGCTGAAGAAGAGTCAATAGCAATACCGTACTACCAAGTCCTTTAGCACGAAGAAAGGCAAATCAATTTAGTGGATTTGTTGAATATGTGCAACCAAAACTTTTGAAGATTCTAATTTCGTCGTAATTTTCTCAGAACAGTTATATAGTTCTCTAGACTTGAATAACTCCGTATCTTATTCGTTTTCTGTGATTTTTGTTTACATACAGGATCAGATGCCGCCAATGTATCTACCATTGAAAGCGTGCTATGATCATTTGAGCTACGGTTGATAAGCCATATAGAAATAACGAAGAAAAAATTATGTGTAAAATTTCTTTATCAGTGTTATTCGTAGTTTAAAAACCAATACATGTAAATAGATTACGATGATAAAAATAAAGAAGTATTAAACTGGCTTCATGTATATGCATTGGCTGATTTGGCTTATGATTTTCCTTTAGCAGGTAGATGCTCTAAGGCTGTGTTCGTTAGGCTGTGTTCTCAGCGTACACAGTGCGCACGAAAAACGAAACGGTCTATTAGCACGTGATTAATTAAGTATTAGCTAATTTTTTTAAAAAATGAATTAATTTGATTTTTTAAGCAACTTTTGTATAGAAACTTTTTGAAAAAAATACACCGTTTAGTAATTTGAAAAGCGTACGCGTGGAAAAAAGGAGTGATGAGTTGGGAAGACAAGGAGAAGAGCTAAGCCTAAGGATTTAGTAGTACTTTTCTGATTTTTTCCAACAGAAATAAAGAAGTATTAAACTGACCCAAGCACCCTATACATCAGCTGACAATATGTGGCCGCGTCAAATTCCCAGGAGGCGACCAATCTATATCAACTGATCTTTCGGGCGGTCTAAATCATGTTTAATAATGCTAGCTAGTGTTTTGTTAAGACTCAGGACAATATATAGCAGTCAGAGATGACTGGTCACAGTGTTAGGTGGTTAATTACTGATGGAGTCACCATGGAGAAATGTGGCATAAGCCAATTCTATTTTTCCCTTTACTAGAAATTAGGTTGCAATGATCTTTTACGACAAGTAAAAACACCACTTTTTTTAGAAGAAACAGACCGCAAATTAGATGGTTCTATTTTTTTTCTTCCCTGATCATGTGTGCCTTTTTTCTCTTGTCTTGGAGAAGAAGAGATAATAGCAATACCATCATGTCCTTCCGCGTGAAGAAAGACAAAAAAAAATCTGATTTTTTTTTCTGTTGAACATATAAAAAATGCTAAAACTTTTGATTATTCCAGCCAAAATTTCCTCCCCATTTATTTATTCTCTAGACTAGAAAAATACGTCCTTATCGTGTCCTTTTCTTTACCTCCAGCATCAGCCAACGTATCATGTTTTTTTTAATGTAACGAATCAAGGGTTTTACCACAGCAACGATCAGCCGATCAACGTTATCGTAGTAGTAGATCTGTAGAACAAAAATCTGCCCCCACTAGTGTCCTGTCCAGACGAAATTGTCATCACATATTCAGTCAACCGCTCGACCACCCTAACCACCCCCCTGGCCCCCGTCCACTGTGCCACCGGATCCCACTCCCAAGTCCCACCACTACCTCCTCCCGCATGCGAGACATATCAAATTCAACCGAGAAATGAAAAAAAAAAGGTCTTTTCTGTTTCATAAAAAATTAAAACCTGAATATAAATTTAGACATGTATTTTTTATGGCACGAAAAAAATAAAAGTAAATCTATATACCTAATAAAGAAATACATAAATCTTTCGGTTTTTCTTGGTCCATTCGATATTTCTTCGTAGCCGTTTTTTTATCAGTGTTTTTTCGCACGCGAAAGGGTTCTTTTGATGCGCACACGGTAAGGCATCCAGTTTTATCTAGTCGTTCGGTTTTTTCGGTTACCCGTTTTTTTTTTATCTAGTCACCATCGGGCCAAACCTAGTGCCGCCGCCGCATTGATGTGCCTTCTCATGCGTTTTTTACTCCAATTAATTGCAAAAATAATTTTTCACTCCTTCCTCATTATTTTTCCCATGATTTTCTCTTTCAATTTGGTGCCGAATACAATCTTCATTTAACCATCGCCAATGATGGTCGGCCGACGAGTTTCCCAGGCCGTTTTTATCTCTAGTTTTGTGGATTCACTTTGATTTTGAAAAAAAAGGGAAAGAGAAGATCGAGTGGATCAAAAGCTCTCAACCAATTTTGAGAGATCGAGAAAGATTCGGCCGAATTTGATGGAGAGGACCGGCTATGGCATTGTACGGGCACGAGACTATTTTTCGGAGGTTGAAGATGGCGATCGACTTTGCAAGCTAAGACCGTGGCTCCATGCCTCCACTTGTGAGCTGGGCCAGACATGTCAAGTGAATGGAGGTAGCGAAGCGAACTAGGCCGAGGCTAAAATGAAAAGAATGAATGGGTTTTTGCCCAAAATCAAAAAAAAATTTCATTAACTTTTTTCTGTTACAATGTATAATGATATCAATGTTTTAATTTATTATTGATCAGCTTCTAATAACTGTTATATTATGGAGAAAATATCTTTATTTGTTGTAACGTATAGGTATTTTTTTAGTAACAAGAAAGACAAAGGAGAAAAAAAACGTTGCCTCTTTCCGACGAATTCCAATCCCGAACGCGACCGCACGCCACGCCAAAGCCCCACACGCTGACCCGCTGCGTGCCCGCGACGTTGCCGTCCTCTCCGTCCCATGTCCTACGCCGAACCTCCCGCGAAACCAACCAGTTCNCCTCCCCCCCCCCGCCACGACCACGACTGTTCATTTCTTTCCCACTTCCCCGCGAGACCGAGACCGCCTCAATTTCCTTTCCTTTTCCATTCGCCTGTCTCCTTCCGCGAACCCTCCCTCCCGCCTTCGCCTCGCCCTCGCGCGCGGGGTCGCGACAGAGACCTATATATGCGACGCACCCCCGCGGCGGAGTCCGGCAACTCGGCAAAACCGAACTCGAGACGCGGAGCGGCGCAAGGCGAAGGTAGAAGAAACCACCTCTCTCGAGAAGAGACGCGGAGGGAAGCAATTGGTTTAGCAATGGAGGCAGCGTCGGCCCCGAGCACGTCGTCGTCGTCGTCCTACTCGTTCCACTTCTCCCTGGCGCAGGCCGTGCTCACCATCTCCCTCAACGTCGTCGCCGTCGGGCTCTCCGCCCTCATCAAATCATCCTCCTCCTCCTCCTCGTCCTCGAGTCCCTCTGCTCGGCGACGCGCCGCGCCAGCGGTGGCGCCGACGACGGTGGAGAGAGGAGCTGCCGCGACGACGGCGGCGGCGGTCGACCTGGACACGGTTCTTGGCCTGATGGGCAGCGCGTCCGCGGTGGGGTTCGAGGAGGCGGCCGCGCTGTTCGAGGAGGAGGAGGCGACCGTGGAGGAGGCCGAGGCCGCGTTCCGCGTCTTCGACCGCAACGGCGACGGCTTCATCGACGCCGGCGAGCTCGGGAGCGTGCTCACCTCGCTCGGGTTCGCCGCCGGCGCCGGCGACGCGGAGTGCCAGCGCATGATCGACGCCTACGACGCGGACAAGGACGGCAGGATCGATTTCCACGAGTTCCTCGAGTTCATGGAGACGGCTGCGGCATAGGGAATCCAGGATTCCCATGGCGTTCTACTTCTCTGCGAATTCTTTGTTCTTTCATTCTATTTTTCTTTTCTTGACTTCGATCGCTGAGCCGAATGAAGAACGGCAGCATGTGTATACTCATAATCAGTTTAGGTGCTGTTTGGATCATGGCATTACAAGAGCCAAGAAACGGGTTGTTTTTACTTGAATTGAAATCGAATTCAAATGACAATTTTCGTGCTTGGGTTCTATCTCTGAATCAAATTCCTCAGCTTAAAAAACAGACCGAACAAATTTTCTATTATCAACCTGAAGTATACAGTATGCAGAGGTACATGTGGAAAGGACGTAGTAAGAGAATACGAACGAGGTTTAAATTTCACCGATTCAATTTGATTTAAGCCTATAAATGGTAAGCATGTCTCCGATCATTGAACTCTCATTGATTTTACTTTACAATTGATATTTAGGCCCATCAAAACCTTTCAGGGCTCCTTTAGATTAAAGGAAACTTATAGGATTTTTAGAGGATTAGAAATTTGGAATCTGTAGGGAAGAAAAACGGGTTTGCTAAAAAAAGGTCGCTACATTTTTCATTTAATTTTAGTCATTTTTTCCCGATGTAATTGTTATGCTTTTATGTCTCATATCTCATCTTTCAAGAAATAATAAATATTTTTTTTGATAATGGGAATATTTTCATTAGAAATGAAATTACACCCGGTCTCTGCATCAATTGGGGATGCACACTACCTAAAATAATAAATACTTTCAATCCTAATTTTCTTATACATTATGTATTAGAAAAAAAATATAATGTAAATAAACTTACAATGTAATTATAAACGTACACCGTAATTATATTGTAGGTAATTTACAAAAGACGATTTGATTGTTTTTTTTTGAAAATGTGACGTCATAACAAAAGGCACACTTTCAAAAAAAATCATCTTTATAAAGGAATAGGATTGTAAAATTCTCAAGGATATTTTTCTTTACTAAGTCCGATGCACACTTTCTCTTTTCCTCTATACTGCTCTTTTGCATGTGTTTTCCTCCAAAATTCTTCGTATTTTAGGGCCTTTTGATTTGTAGAAAAAAAATATAGGAATTTTGAAGGATTTTAATCCTATGAAAAAAATCTATTAAGGCCTTTAAAACAAAGGATTGAATATTATCATCTCCTTTAAAATTTCTATGAAATGGGTATTCCTACAGTGATTTTGAAGAAAAATTAGCAAGAGGTCCAACCTTTTAGAAAGATTGCTTTGAGTCTGTCATTCTCATTCGATTCCTGCGTTTTCCTGTGGTCCAATTATACGGTCATTCCTATGTTGTTCCTGTATTTTGCAATCATCTATTTTACATTTGTATTTTTATCAGAATTTTATTTTTTTTTATTTTTTTTCTGCGATTCAAAGGGACCCTCAATTCCTCTAAGTCATCTAAACACATTATCTCGAGTGTTATTTTGTTCTGAAATCTTGTGATATTACACAGTATGTGATAATCTATTCCTATGTTTTCATGTTTCTACGCTTTGGAATCATGGGCTGTGAATGAGCTCTTCGGTTTATAATTGCTCAGTTAACATCCCTGGCCAAGTCCACGCTTCTTAGGTCTTATAATGGACACACATCATATCCTCTACAATAAATACAGAGAAGAATTGTTTAAACAGTAAAATGTGCCATGTGCTAAATTTATATTTGTAGGCTAAATCACTGTACCCGCAATGTTTCAGGTAAACGTATATGTTCTTAAGAAGTTCCAGGTAAACTGTAGATGTTTTTTAACAGGGTTGACCGCTGGCCAGTGTGAACAGCACAGCAGTACAGAAGTCTCGGATCCTCTTTGCCGCATCATAGTTGGGCCGGGCGAAGAATTTTAGCCCATCCAGGTCACTCCATGACGGCCCATTTCCTATTCGGCTCGGCTAAGTTCTCGCTTGGCGGGCTTTTGGGCTCGTCGTCGTCGTCGTCTCCCCTCCCCACCTGACTGAGACTTGGAGATGCGGAGGCCGTCGCCTTCGCCGCCGCCGCCGGCGAGGGGCCCGGCGCTCGCCGCGGCGGCGGCCTTCGTCGTGCTACTTCCGTCTATATTCCCCGCGATCTTCACCCCGCTTGGCCGCTCCTTCCCTTCCCTCTTCTCGGTGAGCCCACTTTGCCCCCCTTCCCTCTCTCCTCCTCGCGCGGCTTGAATTGGAGCTGATGTGCTGTGGAGTACTCTGTTGGATTCTTAGCTACTGCTTCGTAGGTTTATGATTGGTAGCTTCAGGGACCAAATCACTTGGGATGAGCAAAGGTCGTCTTCCATTTTGGCAGATTGCTAGTTCCTTGTAGTATATGGGGGAAGAATTGGTGTGTCTAATTGATGAGAATTTTGCTTGTGCTCTAGGAGTCTAGGTTCTATGATATTATATTTGCTTGAGGGTTAACTAGGTAGGTTTTTGTCAATCGTTTGCAGGAGTGGAATGCCCCTAAGCCAATGCACGAGTCTCTTCTGAACGAGGCTTTGCAGCGAACAATTGTGAGTACACAAAACTTAGCTGAAAACTGGAGTATTTATGCTGGAGCCCATCTGTAACTTGTATTTTGTACAGTCAAACGAACAAAAGAGAGAGCTGTGGTCACCATTGCCATACCAAGGTTGGAAACCATGCTTGAAGTCATCAAGTGTTCACGGTAACCTACTGAAACGACATGACCCCAACAGCTATAGAAATCAGATTCTTAATCAGTTTATTTTGATGAATTATAGGGGTACCTTTGGAACCCACTGGATACATCCAAGTATTTCTTGATGGTGGACTGAACCAGCAAAGAATGGGGGTAACACACTTCTTATGCATCGATACTATGATATATAACTTAGCATAACTGGCATCCTTGGGACTTTAGATTATCCAACTCTTTCCTTTCTATGCTTTAGATATGTGATGCGGTTGCTGTTGCTAAAGTTCTGAATGCTACTCTTGTGATCCCACATCTTGAAGTAAACCCTGTTTGGAAAGACACAAGGTGCTTTTGGAGTTTCAGAGCACTATATTTTTAATTTCCATTTTCCACTGTTGAATTTTAAGTATAGTTTATCTTTTTGTATTGTAGCTCCTTTGAAGAAATTTTTGATGTGGATCATTTTATCAACACCTTAAAAGCTGAAGTTTCAATAGTCAAAGTTCTCCCAAAAGAATTTTCCTGGAGCACAAGAGAGTACTATGGTACAGGCATCCGTGCTACAAGAATAAAAACCGCACCTGTTCATGCCTCAGCAAGTTGGTATCTGGAGAATGTCAGTCCTATCCTTCAAAGGTTTGTGAAAAAAAAATGACTTGGATTGTTTCTCTCTTTGTCAAACATGTGTTTTTGTTATTTAGTCAGCTCTATAGACTTCTCTGAAATAATTGGCTCAAGTCATGCCTTGCGATGGTCGTCATTTCTGTAGCTGTTGGTCAACTAAGGTTACTAAGAAATGGTCATAACATTTAGCCTGGGTCAATTTCCACTGGTCTAGCTCCATATGTGCTAACATGACATCCTGTCATTGTTTAAATTTGTTAGTTGGTCAATTTACAAGGCGAATCGTTTAGCAGTCATCTTACCTGCCATTTGTTTCCTTGCAGCTATGGCATTGCTGCCATTGCCCCCTTTTCTCACCGTCTTGCATTTGATGATTTGCCTGCGGACATTCAGCATCTGCGTTGCAAAGTTAACTTCCAAGCCCTTTTTTTTCTGCCTCACATTATCTCACTGGGGGAGACTCTTGTGAAACGCTTGAGATCTCCCGTCCAGGGCCACTTTGGTGAACTTATCCAAGAAGTTGGAGAAGACACAAACCAAGCCGGAAAATATGCAGTTTTGCATCTCCGTTTTGATAAGGTAAATGGAAAACTTGTCCAATACAATTTTTCTGTGGATCCCAGTGTACGTGCATTGTTGTGCTCTTTAAAATTTTTTTGCTTCTGATCATTTTTTCAGGATATGGCTGCACATTCTGCTTGTGACTTCGGTGGTGGCAGAGCTGAGAGATTAGCTCTGGCTAAGTACAGACAAGTCATCTGGCAAGGGAGGGTATTAAATTCACAGCTAACTGATGAGGAGCTTCGGAACATGGGACGTTGCCCATTGACTCCAGAAGAGATCGGGCTGTTACTGGCAGCTCTTGGATTTGACAGCAGAACTCGAATCTATCTAGCCTCTCACAAGGTTTGACTCTACTGTGTGTTTACCAATTTTTTTTCTGGTGCTATATTAGGAAGGTCTCATATACATAACGTATTAAGGTATACGGCGGGGAAGCCAGGATTTCTAGCTTGCACAAACTTTTCCCTCTAATGGAGGACAAGAGGAGTCTTGCATCAGAAGAGGAGCTAGCTAATGTTGAAGGAAAGGCTTCTGTACTAGCAGCTCTTGACTACTATATCAGCATGCATAGCGACATTTTCATCTCTGCGTCTCCTGGGAATATGCACAACGCACTGGTAAGTTCTGTTAGATTTTGAATTTGCTTGTTATCTTCCTTTTTGTTACTGGTCCTGACTAGAAGAATTTGTTGAAATTTAGATGGCTCACCGTACCTTTGAGAATATGAAGACCATAAGGCCAAACATGGCATTGCTTGGGCGCATCTTTGTTAACAAGAGCATGGAGTGGTTGGAATTTCAGGAGGCTGTACAAGCAGGGCACAAGGGTAGATACGGGCAAATCAGGCTGAGGAAGCCAAAGCAATCTATTTATACTTACCCTGCTCCAGACTGTATGTGCCAAGGGTAGACTGCTAAATTTCACAACAAAGGACTAGATTCTATTGTGCATGAAGCTGAAGGATTTTGCTCGGCGACCAGTGAATTTACAACGTGGTTCTAATTATGGTCAGTTTCTTAGGACGACAAGGTTCTTTGGATATAGGGTTGGTTCAGAAGTTTTGGATATAGGCTGACTTAATTTTTACCCTAGAAAAAAATTCAGTCTCGTTCCACATTCAGTGGAAAGGTTGTAGTTTCATGACTGATGTAGACTTGGCATATTGTATCTGTTTGTCCTTTCCATACTACATTCTGTGCATATGTAAGTAAACATGGATCTTTCGGTCGTGAACTTGTAACTACACATGTTGAGTTTCCACTGCTCTACTTGAACATCTGTTTAATCCCATTTGGGTATATACAATTCTACCTTTTGTATTTGTCATCATAGCATAAAAATCTTTTCTAATACTGTGTGAAACTACCACTTGCCATGCCGAGGATAATTAAGCGATGATGCTAATGTGTGGTGGAATTTCGTGTTTCTTGGGTTCATCTCTAACTTCCAATTGAAGCAGAATTTGTGACATCAGGTCTCAGCCAGTATTTTGGAAAATGTGGGTTGTTTGACAGCAGGTTCTACAACCAGGAACCCACAGTAACCCTAGTAATATGCGGAAAGAGATATACGGAACCCAAGCCTAAACCCTAACCCTATTAATAAACGGAAAGAGAACAAATTAATCTTTCCAGAAATAACAGAAATTCTAAAATTAATTCGAATTGGATTTGATTTGGACTACGCCTCTTCCCAACGTCACCTCCACCGTCCTCGCCAAGGTGCTCGAGTACTGCAACGAGCACGTCGCCGCCGCCGCCGGCGGGGAGGCCGCGAAAGCTAGCAAGGAGGAGAAGCTGAAGAGCATCGACGCCGCGTTCATCGACGTCGACAGTGCGACGTTGTTCGACCTGATCCTGGCCGCTAACTACCTGAACGTGCCGTGCCTGCTGAACCTGGCGTGCCAGCGCACGGACGACCTGATCAAGGGCGAGACGGTGGAGGAGATCAGGGACACGTTCGGGATCGTCAACGACTTCACGCTGGAGGAGGAGGAGATCCGCAAGGAGAACGCGTGAGCCTTCGAGAACTAGATTATCAAACATTTAGAATTTAGATGTTTCTGGTATAATTTATAGCCATTTCGGTGGTTTATGTCTGCATTAGTTTCTTGCTTTGTAACAGTTTCGAGTCATAGTTTAATTACTCTCTTTTACTTTGCTAAGTCTGGTTTCGGTATAAATTAAGTCGTCTCTGGTTTAATGTTTGTGGATTTGATTGTTTGCTCTTCGTGGATTTGATTGAACCTTTGGTATACATCGTTGCGAGAAAAATGATAAATTAGTATCATTCTTACATGTAAGAGAAGCAATCACAATTCACAAACAATTCTTAACTGTTATCTCACCAACAATTATTAGCGCTATTCTCAGAATTGTTTCTCAAGTATTTAATCCGAAAGGAAGCCTCGACGATGACAGTGGTTGGGAAAAGGAACGTGTAAAATTGAGAATAAAAATTAATCAATGTGTCATGCAATAATCGTTGTGATGTTTTCATTTTCGAGCTGAAATGTGTCGAGCCAGCTGGCCAAAATCAATGCGAGGTGCCATAATTTTCCTCATTGTCAGTTCAGAGGCTGCCGGAAATTTCCCGCGGCAGCACAACGTCCTGAAACAATAGTATCCAGCAACGCAACCTCCAACTTCCGAGCCAACCATATCGACACACACCCATGCAAATAAAGTTTATTATAAAATCTGCCCATGAATTTTACACACACGCATATATACTACTAATTAATAGGATTTAAAAGTGAGGCTGATCTTGATATTTTCCTTAATCGAATGAGAACAGATCTTATAAACCGGTAGTTAGAAAAACTGCCTTAGTAGCATCCTTTATTCTAGGACAAAACTATGGATCGTTCGCTTGATCCGAGCGACAGTCAAAATGCAGCAAAATAGTTATATGTTGTAAAACAGAATATCTAGTCATTGAAATATTTGGAAGAAAATACATGAGAAAAGTAATGCATAATGAAGTGACATTAAAAAAAATCGTCGCTCGCAGTGACCTGACTGCCATGTCGGATACTCCCGATGCCTTCATGCTGCCAAGTTTTAGGTTCTCAAGCTTTCGGCCCAACACGAAAACCGAAGAAAAGACGGATCGATACAATTAGGGAAAAAGTATACCTGAGATCCCTTGTCTTATCGTCGAATTACAAAATTGTTCTTAACCGCAAACCGGATACAACGCATCTCTCAACTTACAATACTAGTGCAAAAAAAGGTCCATTGACGGTATTGTCCCCGGTTTTGGATGACATGACGCCTACGTAGCTCCTTTGACTAGGTCTTCGTCCCATGTGGCATTGACGTGGTGCTTACGTGACAATTCGATCCGAAAAAATAATAAAAACTATGAGGCCTACTTGTCAGTTACACACACACACAAAAAGGTGGGCCCTATGTGGCCCCACATGTCATCCTCACACCTCCCCTCTTCTCTCTATCCTCTTTCTCTCCCCTACAAGGAGAAGGACGGAGCTACGGCGGGCAAAACAGAGGGAAGGCGAGCGGAGCAGCCAGAGCAGAGCGGAGCGCCGCGGGCGAGCTCCTCGTCCTCTCCACCTACTCCACGCACGCGCATCCTCGTCGTCGGAGTTGAAGGAGGGGGAGCGCTCCGGGGAGGTTAAGCATAGAGGAGGGACAACGGAGGGGGTCATGGCAGCGACGACTTGACCAGACGGAGAGCCATGGGTGGTAGGAGGAAGTGGAGAGGGGGTTGTAGGAGAGGCGACAGCTCAAGCCCCTCCTCCGCCCACTCAAGCTTCTCCTCCGACCACCTTCGTCGTTGCTGCCCCCTCTGCCAGGTCGCTATACCAAAATTGTCTCACCCCGCTCTCCACGAAGAACTCCTTGTCGACAAGCTCATCGTCCCACTCGTTCTTGTAGGTGTCGAATTTGACAACGACGAGCGAGTGCGGGTGTGGGTGCATCGCCTCTGCCCTTGCGGGAAGGAGAATTGAAGATGTGAAATCATTATCATGATTAATATTTTGTGATGAACAATTGGCTTCGTAAATGATTTATTCAATAAATTGGTTTGAGAATATTTGTGGATGTTGGTGTGAATGCGTGTGATTAATGTGGGTCAGGTTATGATATCTGTGCCTAAAAATGATTGTCTGATTGTGTGCAGGATTCTTGGAGGTCAACTTTGATCGATGGTGGGATCGGGATTAGACTCAGAGAGGAGTTGAGGTCCAGACGATCAAGGATATCGGATGACGAGGTTGGATACGAGATGACACAAGGTGAATAGATACCGTGTGGGAGAGATCTTCGCAACAGGCCTTACGAGGTATGCGTGCGAGTGCCGGTGTTCGCGAAGGAAATTAATTGGAGAAAAATTGGATTGGAGTATATGACGCTACAGTACAGTGAGCTACTGTAGCATCGTATATGTGCGTGGTATATATGCAGGAAGGTATGCATGTATGGTGCTGTACGTGTAGTTGACTTGACTTGGAGTCAATGCACGTGGCTTGATGGAGTTGGATGGCAGTCCAAGCAGAAGCAAGGCAACATGCAGCAGACCAGCTCCGAGGCGGACTCGCGCGAAGAAAGATCGATGCAGAGAGGAGGACATGTGGCGATCTAGGATTGGAGCGCACATGGGAGTCCGACTCGATGAGGATTTCTGTGGCCGGGTGTATGGCTGCAGGTTTTTTTTTACACATAGAGAATTACAATTTTAGTAAATTGTAAATTATTTTGAAAATTGAGGGTTTGAGTCCCAGTGAAACTATGAATTTCACTCCTACTTTGAGTTAGAGGTTTTTGTGGTATAAATAAATGAGAGGTTAAGGTCTCTAGATATCGATTTTGTGAGAGTTGAGTTTAGAGAAAAATTAGGGTTTCAAGTTTAGTCGAGTTTTTTAGTGAGGAGTGTTGTTGGTGCACTTTGTAAACACTAGTTGATGCAATAAAGTCGAGATATTTCAATCCACATATTCAAGTTTTCTTCAACCGGTTTTTTTAGGGTCTCGACGGTCTGACCGGCCAGACAACGACGGTCTGACCGACGGCTAGGAGACGATTCGACCTGTGGGTTCAGTACTTCGTCGACTATTTTGCTTTGAGGTAAATCTTTTATTCCGCAAAAAAGTTTTGGGTTTTGGTTTTCCTACCATTCACCCTCCTCTGGTAGGTTTGTTTGGTTTTCTTCAATTCTACAGAAGAGGCTAAGGAGGCCGCAGGCGAAGTTGTTGGGAAGGATGGAGGGGAAGGAAGTGAGGAAGAAGGTGAGGCCATCAAGGAGGACAGGGTGGTCGACGACGAGTGCACACAAAGAGGGAGGACTGGAGGAGGCGGAGCTGGCGAGCTCACCCGCTCCACCTAGCACCATGTGGCGAGGAGAGAGGAGAAAATGAGAAGAGAGGAAGGAGAGAGGAGAAGATAAGAATGAAAATGACATGTGGGCCCTTGCATGGGCCTCATCATTTTTTATTATTTTCTATTGTAACTGACACCCGGGCTCTATGTTTTTAATTTTTTCTGGATTGAATTGTCACGTAAACGCCACGTCAATGCCACATGGGACAAAAACCTATTCAAAGGAGCCACGTCAGCCGAAACCAGAGATGATACCGCCGAGGGACCTTATTTGCACTGATATTGTAAATTGGGGGATTGCTTGGTATCTGATTTTACGGTTCAAAAAAGATTTTGTAATTCGACTACACGATAAGGGAGCTCAGGTATACTTTTTCCATACAGTTAGGGCTGTCCGTACCGCAGTTTCGGCCCAGCGAAGCCCGCTTCCAGAAAACCCTAGCACATGACCCCCCACGAGCGCTATATATATATCTCCTCCCAATGGGGTTTCTCCCATCATCGCCATCGCCGCCGGGACGCTGCTACCCTTCTCCTATTCGTCTCTAGGATTCTCTGATTCTCCCCTTCGCCGGCGAGGATCTCTTCCCTTTCAACTTCTTGTTTGCGTCGACGGTTTCTCTTTTCGAGCTTGCGTCTCTCTTCTTGTTTCTTTTTCTACCGCTTTGTTCTTGAAGTTGGGATCTTGGTTTTGGAGGATTTTCGATGGGAAGAAGCAGGTGATGAAAGCAAGACAGGGACATCAGCACCCTTTTCTCTTCCGAGAGAGATGGGAATGATCGACTGAAGTCTATAATGGGAATCTCTCTGATGCTTTTTACCTTTTCCCCAATTTAGATCGATCTCTGTTTCTTTCTTTTTTATGATTTCTCTTCTCCTTTATGTTTTGATGGGTGTTGTGTTTCTTAGCTTAATACGAGAATTTGGGATTCATGTTCCTGCCGATGATGCATAAACAAATGCACGTATTATCGGATTCTTCCGTGACGATCTCACAAATATTGTCACTACCACTGAGGCAGCTCAGCTTTTATTTTTTTGTTCAGATGCGTTTGCTGTTGTGCTTCGAATTACCCAGATTTTTGTATTTGTTTTATTTGACTTTTTTATAGTGTTTTATACGTGCAGATGTCGATTGCAGCAAATTGCCTATGATGGTGTTAAATATACTTTGAGCAGGTCGCTGTGAAAAAAACTTAAAATCTGAGGCCATTTGCATCCTTATTTATTCTTAAATTTGAGGGTTTTTTTTGGACTAGCACAATTGCATCCGCCCCATTGTTAATTAGCGTGAAACAATTTCTTTTTCTGATCTGTAGTTGAATCAATCTTTTTTTTTGAATTTGGACGAATTGATTCCGAACAGTTTAGATCAGAAAACTCAGGAACTCAAAAATTTTAAGCTGTTTAGATCAGAAAACTAGAACTGTAAGGTACAATATATTTGGAAACATCTTAAGAGAACCTGATCAATGAACAACTATCAAGAGGTACGCTTTGCATCACCTGCTCTTTCCACTACTCTTCAAGAAAACCACACGAGAGAAGAGCACCTTGCATTTCATGACAAAACAGGTGAATTTCTCTGAAGTATACAAACATGACAAAACAAAGGGAATTTATCTGAAGAACACAAACTGGCAGACCAAATAAAGAAACTCCAGGCGATTTAATGACAACACAAAGATTAATTTCTCTGATGAATACAAACACGATAAAACAAAGGTAATACAAACTAGCTGACCAATTGTGAACTACACTCCAAAGAAACTTCACGCGGTGGATTCGTATCCTCTGACATCAGGCTGTAATTACATCCATCTCAACCGTTCATCAGCCATCCGAGGGGCAGCTGCATCATGGTTGCCGCTGTGTCATCTTCATCCATGGGAAAGACCAGGAAACTTTAAACTTCACTGTGGATACACATGGATAGATCAAATCTTATTGAATCTCTATTATACACCAAAAGCAACATAAAATTGGGTTGTATGAACAAATGCAGCCTTGATTCCCTTTTCAACCTTTTATTTTAGGTTGTTTGTGGATATATGAAAATATGAATTGATGATTTCTTTTTCTGGTGCAACAAATGATTTTGTATCTGCTGAATTGAGTTTTGATCTGTAGATCAGCAGCAAGATATAAGATGCATGCTCATTTTGCATGACGTTACAGCAAATTCCGGCGGCGAGAGAAAAAGGAGATAAGAGAAGAGAACGATGAGTTGGTGGGCCTCAATACCTAAGCCCTCGGATTGCTCTTGATGGATGAGATCAACGAATGGCAGAGTACCATTAGTAGCTCAATGTCAGAGGATATGAACCATCCTCTACCATATTATCACTGTCTTAATTGTGAACTAGCAGACCAATTGTGAACTACTACTCCAAAGAAACTCCACGCGGGCATCCTCTCTTAATGTGTTATGGTAGTGCCATTTGTCTTAATGTGTTATGGTAGTATCATTTGTTTTAATGTGTTTATGGTAGTGTCATTATGGTAAAAAATATAAACTCAATCGACTGAAGAGACTTCTACACGAGCCGGCTGACCGTAACCGTTTAATTTAGAAAATAATGCTATATAACCTTTTGAAACATTGCTTTCTACTAATTCCAAAGGATTGGGTTCTACTAATTCTAAATATTGGCTTCTACTAATTCCAAAGGACTCGTTTCTACTAATTCTGCATGAGGTGTCACTCACCTCATGTTTTCTTCCTGTGTGTGTTTGTGTGAGTTCCTCTGCTGCTTCTGTGCAGTTCTAAAATTTCTTCGTGTTTCAAAATCACATAAGAATACATCGAGCATGACACTTTATTCTTATGCATTGAAAATACTGTGTGTTTTAAGCCCTATTTAATTTGAATGCCTTTGAAACAAATCATATCATTTTCTTTAATTTTTTTAATGAAAAATTTCTATGAAATGAATAATCCTATAAAGATTTTGAAAGAAGGTTATCTCTTCTTGTCAATCTATTTCATCAAATTTCTGTGTTTTTCTATGATCTAATCAAACGACTATTTATTTTTTACAATCATTTGTTTTGTACTTACATTTCTATTAAAACTTTTTGCTTTTCTATTTATCTGTTTTTTAATCATGTATTTTAAAAGGAGCCTTAACTTTTATATGCGCCTTTGATGTGGCGCCTGCTATGACGCACTGGAGAGGAGTCTCCTGTGGATTATTATTAGCCTAGGAAATCACTGTTTATCTTCGCGGTTGCATTAAACAAGTTCTCTACTGTCTGTATAGACCGCAAGTTAAGCAGTTACTAGCAGGCTTCATCATCGTTGGATCAAATGAATCAATGGTAGTATCAGTATTGCCTATCAGAGCTGCTCTAAACAGCAAATGGTACAGTTGGCCACTGGTGTTTTTATTTAACGGTTGCTATAGTGATGGTCAGAGTTGCAGCGACTGCAGGGGATGTTTGATCGATCACTTGTGGATGGGTGCCCTTTAGTTTTAGTCACATATATGACCTACTTATACTTGGTTCCAATCTAAGCAACTCCTTTATTTGCAACATAAAAATAGGAAAAAAGAACTTTATTGGCAACATAAGAATAGAAAAAACAAAGTATGACACTGACATTTATGTATAAAACATATGCTTGCAAAAATCGGCAGAATCACGAGTAGGGCAGCTAAGGGCTAAGCTCTATTGCTGAACCTAAATAGCCATTGAAATGCCACTTAAAAATTTGAAAAATTAGCATAAAAAAGATAAATATGAAAATCGCACTAATTCAATCCTAGGCTTGAGACAATTTTAGCATGACCCCTGATTGCAAACCCCAAAAATTAGTCAGGAAAAATTGTTTGAATAGACAAGGAAAAATATTGGAATTAGGCTAGAGAGAGATTAAACAAAAAATGTTAATTTCATGTTAACTTGCCTCCAATTTTTTAATCATTCTAATGAAAATTTACAATATTTTAAAAGCTACAATGTTTTGTTGTATTGGACCCAAATAAAAAATCTTAAAAATTTAAATCGTACAAAATTTATTCATAAATTCTTTGTTACGAAGAAGACCTAAATCACTAGTACAAAATAACCTATGTTTGAGCATATACTTACATCCTTCGTCCCGAAAAAAACCAACTTATGAGGATTAATCTGAATAAGCAATAGTCCAAATTCATCCCGTTGTTTTTTTAGATGGAAGGAATATTTAGCAGCAGCAAAATCTGGGTGGTGTGCAACTTATGCCATGTCATGCTTTGATCTTACGAAGACACTGTGTGAGGAAATTAGTACAGTGATATGCCGGTTTTTCTAGTCCAATCAAGAAACTGAGAATAAAATGCACAGGTTATCATGGGAACTCTTATGCAGCCGGATGAAGAAAGGGGGGTTGGGTTATAGAGACTTGCATCTAGTTAACTTGGCGATGTTGGCAAGACAGGGCCGGCGACTGCTTGTGTACCCAGACTCACTTTGTGCACAAGTGCTGAGGGCCAAATACTATCCCGATGGGCAGCTGCTGAAGGTGAAAGAAGGGCCGGAAATTTCTTATTCAGGCCTTGTTCGGTTTGGAGAGGGTTGAAGAGGATTGGAAGGGTTTGAGGAGAAATAATTTCACAGCACAATAGGTGTAAAATGAATCCCCTCTAATCCTTTTTCTTGGGGATTAACCGAACATGGCCTCATGGAGAAGCATTGTTCGTGGTCTAAAAGCACTAGAAGCCGGGCTAATTTAGCGAGTGGGGGATGGTACACAGATTGATATTTGGATGGACCCGTGGATCCCGGCCGGAGTAACACGCAGACCTATTACTCCACGGGGTGGGGTGGTTCTTAACAAAGTTGCTGATTTGATTGACCCTCAAACCGGTGAGTGGGACGGAGAATTAATCCATGACATTTTCTGGGAGGAGGATGCCAAGATGATTTTATCAATACCAGTTTGGGGAGATATGGAAGATGCTGTTGCTTGGCATTTTGATAGTAGGGGTGTGTTCTCGGTGAAATCGGCTTATCCCGTCCTCGAGGATCAGCGTGAACGTCTCCGAGTGAGGCAGAGGGGAGAATCGTCGTCGGGTGCAGAACCAAATCACAGCTGTGAATGGGTGAAATTGTGGGCTATACCTTGCACTCCCAAAGTGAAACACTTCCTGTGGCGTTCTGCACATAATAGCCTTCCTCTCCGAACGAACATCAACAGGAGAGGGATTGAAGCTGACACAAGACGCCCAATTTGCATGAGGTTTGATGAGGATGGAGGGCATTGTTTCCTGAAATGGAAGACTGTTAGGAAATGCTGGCGAATCTTGAACATGGAGCAAATTCGGTTGGATCTCCTTGAAAAGGGCTCGGCCATGGAGGTGGTACAGTATATTTTATCAATGCAGAATGATGACAAATTAATATCTATCATGCTTCTGTGGAACTGGTGGGATACACGCAACAAAATCAACGCGGGAGAACAAACTAGATCTCCTGATGAAATTGTTTATAGGGTGAGAAATATGGCTTTGAAAATTGCTGCCCTAAAAGTGGATAAAGTTCACCGTCCAAATAACACTACAAAGCAGAGGTGCCCTCCACTAAATGACGATATGAAGCTTAATATCGATGGAGCTTTCTATGAGACTGGAAAAACGGGAGGCTGGGGTTTTGTAGTTCGTGATCATAATGGCAGTGGACTGTTTGCCTGAGCGGGAAGATTAGACAAAGTACATGACGCGGTCTGTGCCGAGGCTGAAGCATGTCTGACGGCCTTGCATGCCATTTCTTCACAGGGGATTTCTGATATTAAAGTGGAAACTGATTCGGCTATCTTGGTCACAGCGTTGAGATCTAACTATTACGATCTGGCTCCTGGAGGGGCAATCTTCAGAGAATTGAAGCCGCTAATTCAGATAGAGTTTTCCAGGCTTGTAATCTCCTTTGCACCTCGATCTTGTAATATGTGTGCCCATGCTTTAGCTCAGTTGGGTTCTAGTTGGAACCCGGGTGGTCAAGCTGTATTTTGGATTAACCCTCTCCCAGAGTCTGTAAACTTGTTGGTGATTCGTGATCTCACTGAACCAACAGGATAATAAAAGGATGATAAAAAAAACTGGTGGTGTGGCACGAAATTTCAGGCTCACATTTAACTGTATATATCAGGCCGTTTCTAGCAGAGTACAGTGGTTACTGGGTCTGTGAAAAAGGAGGCAACACTGCTTGATTTCAGCCAGTGCCGTGCAGCCTTGTTATTTTCTGCTTAATGGATGGATAGATAATTTATCCATTTGTACTTTTCAATTTTATAATAGTTAATTTATCCGTATGTACCCTCGAATGATGATCACAAATCATTCAGCACAAAAGAATACACATCATCCGAATTGTACCTAGGTATTAAACCAAATGCTGTATTACTATTGTATAGGCTCAATTTTGGCATTAGTACACACGATTGAGTACTACTAATTCTTTTCAGTGCTTTAAATCAAACATCAACACTCTATTTGTCAAAATTTAACAACGTAAAAGATGCACAATTGGCTACTACTTTTCCTTCTCTGTCTAAAAAAAAATCAATTTTAAAAATAAATCTGAACATTCATCTCTAGAATTGAATTTTTTTCTGAATAATACTATGAAACACTAATCCACACAAATTTATTGTAAGCAAAACCCTGCGCCTAGTTTTTGAGTAGACAATGGGCAATGCCCTACTTCCCCGGCTTTTCTGCTCGAGCATCTGCGGTAGAAGGACGTATCAGTGGCTTACTAGGGAACAGCAGGAACTTGCATTACTGATGAGATGAGTACTGGCCATATCTCCGCATTCACGCATGAGCTGATATGAAGTGATGAGGCAGCAGCCCCCCATGCAACAGCTTCCCCTACTGTTGTGAGTTGACTTCAGTTACTGATCATGTCTACGTAATGCTTGCAGAATTCACTGCCCATCAGCTTCCCAGTATACGTACGGGAAAGACAAAACTGAGCTCTAACAAAGTCCATTAACTTTGTTTCTCTTATACACATGCATGTGATAATTCTGGATTTTCTGATTCATCAGTCATGAGGGATCGAGTTTCAGTTTCTCCGGCGGAAGAGAAAACAAGAGCTGAATTTAATCTCCAACTGTATAAAAGTTGGTCCCTTTTTCAAGCTAACGCTTCTTTAAAACACGGGATTCTTCGAAACACAGGGATAAAAAAACGTAGGATTCGAATGACTTGTCATCTTAAATCCTATGGATAGAAAAACATATAAAAAATGTAGAAATGATCTTTTGGATAGAGTGCAGAAAAAACATAAAAATCAAAAATCAAAAGAGAGATGAACACAAACGAATTTTTTTGAGAGAGAGAACCTCAAGAAATTTCAAAGGAAGTTGGGGAGGCCATTCCTTTATTCCAAATGATCACATGGGAATTCTTTTCATAGGAATTCAGCCATTCAAATTTCCTTTGTTTCATAGGAACCGGTAAAATTAACTTGATAAATTGTTCTATGATTTATATTGCTATTTGTTCCAATTTCCCACGAGAATGGAGGACAGAGACTACTATTCGGTTGCATGGCCGAAAAGAGCAGCGAGTAGGGTGATGGAGTTGCACGCTCCTACTGCTATGGCCGCTGGCCTCCATAGTAGAGCCATTAATTGCTACTGCACTCCCACGTCGTCGCTTGTCCAATCCGAGACCGCCACAACTCACATCACCGGATTTCGTTCTACCGGCCACTCCACAATCCAATTAAGAAGCTATTTCCTTCCTCTCAAAATAGGTTCGTTTTGCATACATTCTACAAATATCAATACAATATCAAAAAAGACTAAAATACTTTAAGTTTATTAAATTTCAATGTAATTATTTTATATTTTATCTATTCTTAACATATTTATTCTCTATTTTTACAAACAAACGATATAATAATTATTAAAAAATAAATTTATTTTAAGACAAACGAAAGATGCTGAAAATAAATTTATGATGAGAGAGTATTAAGCTGCATTGCAGCACTCACTCCACTGTATAAAACGCACAGCGCCCATAGTCTCTTCTCGCGTCGGCTAGCTGCTGCTTCTCCTTCATCTTCTGCTAGCTTCTGGCTCCAAAATGAATCACAATGCCTGAAGAACATGGTTCCTTTTGAGCGAGCGACGTCTTTGGGTTCTTGCATGTGGGGAGGAGGGAGGCCAATGATGATCGATCAGCTGATGCAGGTAGCTAGCTTCAGCACATCATCGGATATCGTGTAGCCAAGGATGAATTGCCGGCATTTCGCTGTCGATAGGTGCGTGCGTGTGGTGCCGGCAAGTCATTTCAGGCTACATGTTTGCCTCCTCCTCTCATGCTAGATCAAAGATGTCATGTTAATTCCCAGCTCTTCTTCTATGTACAGTATACATCGATATATAGACCATAGCTGGTAGAATTTTTTGTTCTGTGATGATTGAATGCATGAAACATTAGTGCATTTACCACCAATCACTATATATATACATCGGTTAATTACTTCTCATGCAGTTCATCGATCGCTAGCAGCTGATGGGTGAATGCTTTTGACACAGTATTAATAACAGTACTATATATACTGATTAGTACTTTAGTAATAGTAATTACTAGGTTTGGGTTCATGATCCAGGAGGATTACCGCGTTGATTAAGTATTGGCGGATATGTATATAGAGTTTACCCAGCCTTTTACTGCAGGAGTGATCATGCCTTGCTGTCCTGAAGGGATTCGGGGGAGCAGCAGTTACATGCAAAGTTGCATCTTGCTATGAGATCATTCTGTGTTTTGGCCTATAAAGAGATCGATGAACTCAAGCGTCAAGGCCTATTAGCTCAGCTGGTTAGAGCGTCGTGCTAATAACGCGAAGGTCGCAGGTTCGAGACCTGCATGGGCCAAATCGTTTTTTTTGTTAGTTCCTGTCTTTTGGCGATTTTTTCTTCCTGTCTTTGTTTTTTTGGCGATTTTTTCTTCCTCTGTCTCCTCCACCCCCCGTTTTTTTTTTTTTGCAGCTGGTGCAAATTAATAAATCCACTAATTACACAGGACCATTCAAGCTTAAAATGATTTTGTTTTGTTTGATTTATACTAGAGTATAGCAAAGCAGCCAATTAAGCAGGGTGTAGACGGCAGAGTATTTTCTTGACCAGCCGGGACAGGGCGACAGGCGCTTGTTGACTGCCCGAATCTGAGATCAGAGCCGCCGACGCATGCAAAGCGCAGAAACAGACAATCTTTGGCGGTTTCGCCATTAATCCCTTATAAATAGTGTACTAATATACACGTTAGTTGCACTGGTAAAGTGGTCATTGCTCGCGCGCCCTGCGCTGCATCTGCATGCATGAGCGCGCGCCGCGGTGTCACGATGGCCGGAGGCGACCGCGCGTCGTCGTCGTCGACGACGACGACGACGGCGACCTCGCCACTACCACCGGGCTTCCGGTTCCGCCCGACCGACGGTGAGCTCCTCGCCCACTACCTCGCCCGGAAGGCTGCCGACGCCGGCTTCACCTCCGCCGCCATCCGCGACGTCGACCTCTACGGCGCCGAGCCCTGGGACCTCCTGCCGCCGGCGCCGCCGCGTTAGTCATATGCACACGCCCCAGCCTAGCTTGAGCCTTGAGATCGATTGACATTGATGAAATTAAATGGTTTGATGTGTTGTCGTCGACGATGCCCAGGTGAGGCGTTGGCCGGAGCGGACGAGGAGGAGGAGCGGTGCGGCTACTTCTTCTGCACGAGGAGCTTCAGGTGGCCGTCCGGAACGAGGACGAACAGGGCCACGGCGGCCGGGTACTGGAAGTCGACGGGGAAAGACAAGGCGGTGCTGCACCACCACAACCACGGCAGCAGCGGCGGCGCCCGCCGCCCCATCGGGGTGAAGAAGACGCTCGTGTTCTACAGGGGCAGGGCGCCGAGGGGCGAGAAGACCAGCTGGGTCATGCACGAGTATCGCCTCCTGCACGGCGGCGGCGCCGCCGCCGCCTCTTCTTCCCCGACGTCGACGACGTTTGCAGGAGTCGCTCGCGTGAGTGAACATAAATAACACATGAATGGATCATAGATAACACAACAATTTGAGTGTTGTGCCTGAATTTATGCACTAAAAATTCGTACAAATTTCTGCTAAATTCGAACAATTCAAAATTTCCGTTCCAAAATTATGAACCTGATAGGCATGCACTCCGTTCTTTTTGGCAGAGTGAGTGGGTGATTTGCAGGGTGTTCGTCCGGAAGACACCAACCAGCGGTGTCAACGACAAGAGCGGAACAGAGCAGAATGTTCCTTCTGATGACCATCATCGTCTCCGTTCGTCGCCGGCGATGGTGGCATCTGTCGACGGCGCAGGGCATGCGAGCTGCAGCTTCTCAAGTGCTAATGAGTCCATGGCGCCAAGCGACCAATTCAACATAGGAGACGACATGATCCTCCATGGCCACGAGCAGGAGTTGCTGATGACGAACTGTTCTTCATCTTTTGATCTGCCAGAGCTTCTCGACTACGAGAGCTTCTCGCTGGATCTTTGATCCAACGGGAAATGGCATGTTCCAAAATCCAAAGGATGATGCAGCTAGCTAGCTAGATCAACCGAGATACGATGGAAACAATTTGATCAGTAGATGCATATGTATCATCTATACATGTCTACTTCTTCCGACTAGCTACTTAATATATCTCCTTTACTGTAATTAAACTTGCACGTATCTGTATATATGTACTGTAGTCATGCATGTAATATACGTTTTGTGTTTGCGTATTTTATACACGCCTATTTCTTCAGATGCTCTTAGCATTTTTTTACTTTCTTGATTAGTGTTTTGGCTATGTACATCTTATTACGTGAAACCCCGCACGTTGCTGCGAGAGTTTAGTATGATAATAATAAGTAGAAATAATATGAAATATATCTAGACGACATAAACTTACATAAGTTGATGTGGTTCATGATAATTTAAATAGTATGTAAAATGATGATCCAAATGTGAAAGTAAGGTGATGTGACTTTATGAGAGAAAAAAATAAGAAAAATAATTTAGACCATAGATTAATCATCTAAGGGTTAGAAACAATTGAGGCGATATGGCTTAATAAGAGAACCACTGCTAGAAAACGATTTTCTTCAAGGAGACACATAGATTTTCACAAGCGGACCTTATTTTCGACTATGATTGCCCGCCTGTGTAGTTGTGTGGAGAGGGATCTAATGGCACAGGGACGATGGATCCAGCGACTGTTGTGTAACGCCCGTTTTGTCGCGACGTTAGCGGGAAAACCTAATTGCTAAAAACTTTATTTGCGAAAAGTTTGCCCTTCGGTTGAGTCTTGTTGTGTGCCAAGATCTCATGTTTCCCCTCTCGCCTCAATCCCGGAGAAAACCACGAAATCGGATTTCAAATCCAAGCCCTAACCCTCCCAATTCAATCTCTCAGGAAAAGTCCACTTTTAACACCCTCCTTACCCGGGCCGTTTCCCTCTCGACCTACTCCCTTTTCTCCCCCCCCCTCCTCGGGCCGTCTCTCGGCCCAGTCCCCTCCTCTGGCCACTCGGCCTCCTTCCTTTCTCGGGCCGCCGCCCGGCCTAGTCCTCCCCCTCGCCTGCCTCGGCTCGCGCCCCTCTCCCTCCTCCTTGGGCCGCGCTGCCCCGGCCTGGTCCGCTCGGCCCAAGCACGTCGGGCACGTGCGTCGCACGTGCACCACGCGCACTCGAGCCGAGCGAGAGAGCGCCGCTCTCTCCCCGCTCCCTTTTCTCTCCCTCGCCGTTCTCGCTCTCTCTCCCGCCGGCGTCCTGCGTTTCCTGTTCCCACCGGTGGCCCCCGCGCCCGCGCGCCCTGGCCGACCGCCCGGTCCACGCCGTCGTCGTCACCCCTGGCGTCGATGCTGCTCGGTCGCCGCTCCGCGCCACACCGCCCTCCTGCGTCACCGCCGACGCCATCCTCCCGACCCCGCTGCGCTGCGCGCGCGTGCTGCCAAGGAGCCGAGCCACGTCCTCCCGCACGCTCCCTCTCTCCCCGCGTGCCCTTGCCCGTGTGGGCAAGGTGGCCGCCTCCTTCTTCTCCCCCTCTCCCTTTTTCCCCGATCGCCGCTGGGCCCCTCCTCTTTCTCCGCCTGCCGTCGTCTTGGCCGCTAGCGCGGAGAGCGCCGGCGCAGTCCCCTCCCCGCGCTCCACCGCCTCCGCGAACCGCCTCTTCGCTCCCCCCCCAAACTGACCTCGCTCCCTCCCCCTTTAAATCCCTCTCCGCCGGCCGCCATTGCCACCCCAAGCTCGCCCACTCTCCTCCCCGCTGCCGCCGACGCCCTCGTCGACCGCCGCCGCAGCTGAGGACGCCGAGGAGCACCCCGGCGCCCTTCTTCCCCCTCTCCCGCGGCCGAAGCCGTGCCGCCCCGACGCCTCGCGCCGTCGGCCTCCTTCCCCGGCAAACTCCTTCCCGCCGTAGTAACCTTCTTCTCCTCCCCGTCTCCCTCCTTTTCTCCTCGGTTTAGGCAAGCCGGTAGCTCCGTAGACCTCCCTCTGGGCGCCGCCGTGGCCGCCGCCCTCTCCTCCGCTCCCTCCCCGCGCCGTCGCCAGCCGCCGTCGGTCTTCCCCTCGTGAATCCGAGCCGGCGGCTCTCTTCCTCTCTCTCCCCTCTCCGCTCCGGTGATCTCCCCCTCCGCCGGGCTCGCACCGCGCCGCCCGAGCCCCTCCGCCGTCGCCGCCATCGTCTCGACGTCCCCTTTCCCTCTTCCAACCGGCCAGCCTCCGTGGCAGCCATGGAGGCGCCACGCGAGCGCCAGCCGGCGCGCTCCATCCTCCCGCCGGACTCCGTGGCAGCCACGTAGGCGCCACGCGAGCGCCGACGGCCTCGCCCTTTTCTCCTCTCTTCGTGCGCCCGGTCCGCGTAGACCGAGCCGCCGACTAGGGGGCCCCACCCTAGCGCCACGCGGTGGACCTCGGTCAACCGGTCCGGCCGCCCGCGTGGGCCACGCCCACTTCGGCCCATCGGCCTCCTCTCCTCTCGAGCCACTCGGCCTCCCTCCCGGACCAGGCCATGCGCCACTCGGCTTCCCTCCATCGGCCTCGGCTCATCGGCCGCTAGGCCCATTGGCCCCCTCCCGCGCGCCGATCGGCCGTGGGCCGATTCCTTCGCGCGTCGGCCCATTAGTTCGGCCGCGCCCGCGCCAAATCTTTTGGGCCGCACCAAGCCACCCAAAATTAAAAGTCCAATTTAAGTCCCTCCTCTTTTTCTTTTTCAAAGGAATTTATAATTCCTTTTCCTTTAGACAGAAAATCATTTAATCTTAGGAAATTCATATCTTCTCAACCGTTCGTCCGATTGACTCCGTTCAACTTCCAAAATTCCTCAAAAATCGAGATCTATCCAATGGCATGCTTAGTGGTCATTAATAGGGCTTCTTTTTATCGTTGTGTTGAGTCGTCTCGTTTCGCGTGTAGTTTCGGAGCCAGAAGACCCGCAGTGCGCGGATTTCAAGGAAGAAGCTCAAGATCTCGAGCAAGGCAAGTCACCTTTGATCAATTGAACCTATAATTTTAAAATTAAGTATTTTGATTCCGCAAACTATGCATGCTTAGGTTACACTTGACACTTGGCCTCGATTTGCAATACAACCGTCAGGCCCTACCCTTTTGCTGAATTTACCCTCCTTGAATGTTGAATGCCCTGAACACCCTTGTCACCCCTCAGGTGAGGCCTCGGTATCCGTACCCCACGTACGAATATCGAGACTCCCCTCCAAATTTAAAATGATCAACTGGGTAAAACTTGAGTTTACAAAATGCTTGGAAAACCCGACGCTTGGGTCAGTGCCTTGAAAATAAATTTGAGTTTCTAAAACTCGCGGTGCGGGAGACGTACTGGAGGTGCGGTCTGCCCGTTCTCACTCTAAGGACCGATTCCTTGGGAATTACATCCGAGGATATGTCAAGTACGACCACATGGGTGATATGGGACACCCCTGGCTGAGTAACTAGCTAGGCTAGGGAAATCTTGATGCCAAGGGACAAGTGGATTCGTCAGGGTAGTGTCATGGAGGACCCCTGGGCTTCCTGGCACAGTATGGTCTGGGACCTAATCTGGTGTTGGTCCGTGGGACTCCTCCCGTTAGCATAAGATGACCCTGAGTCGGCTTTTGAAATGCCTTGTCGTGAAAGCCTCAAGGTCGCCAGACGTGGCTGAGAGTCACGGGCTGGGTGGCTCGGGGTTAGTAACGTCGTGTGGGTAAAGTGTACCCCCTCTGCAAAGGTTAACAACTGTTCGAACAGCCATGCCCATGGTCATGGGCGGATGTGAGGTGATTCCTTAGCGTAGTTTTAATGGTTACTTTGTGAACTGCTATTGGTGTGAGAAATGCTTTCTGTGCTTAAGTGTGGCTGTTGGAGCAACCGGTGTCGGTGAACGATTGGTAGGGAGCCTCTCGTTCCGACATGCTTGATTTGTGGCTGTTGGAGCAGCCGGTGTCGGTGAACGATTGGCAGGGAGCCTCTCGTTCTGACGTGCTTGACTTGTGGCTGTTGGTACAGCCGGGGTCGGTGAACGATTGGCAGGGAGCCTCTCGTGCCGACAAGAATCAATCGATACATTTTCACTGCTCCGGTCGGATGAGACGCACTTTCTCGTCCGTGCCGTTGAGAAGCACTCACTTAGATGTTTCTGAACTTCTTAAACTAAAATTGAATGTGAAAAATAACTGGCTCTCCTTTGAAGCTTGCATCAAACACTTAATTCCCTTGACTTGCTGATTACTCCCGTACTCACCCTTGCTCTATATAATTAAACCCCCCCAGTTCTCGAAGACGAAGAAGTGGACCCTGTTGATGAAGAGTTCTTCCAGGAGCAAGCCGTCTACGAGCAGTAGTAGGGTTTCAGCCTTTCCCCAAGGCTTTGCTTGTGGTTTAGGGCCAGTCTCCGCCTTTTTCCGCTTTCGTCTTTTTGTAATGTCGTTGCGAACTCGGGTTCTGTCCGCAGTTCCAACCTTGGTTGTAATTCTACTCTTAATAAAGAGATCGCTGTTGTTGTGATATTCAATCTTCCTGTTGTACCAGCGCTATTTCCTGCGACTGGTACAGGCATACAGGTTAATTTGGATCGCCTTAATCCGGCCTCCGTCGGGGCTAGTTTTGGGGTGTGACATGTTGTCATGGTGGTGAGGGTGCATCCTCCTTGCGCTGCTCGTGGTCATCTTGGTAATGATGGTGGCGCTGGAGGTGGTGGTAGAAGCGGTGGCCATGGAAAGCCAGCTTCCGGATCGGCTCCTCGACGGTGACGGTAGCATCCTCCCTACGACGATGACCAGTACCACAGTCCAACCATTGTTTCATTTTTTTTAGAACTTCCAACTTGTTGTGAAAAGTACGGACGTGGATTTGAATGTGAACTTTCATAATCTTTTTTTTAGAATTTCCACCACATATGTGTATTTGAATATGAATTTGTATGCTGTGAAAAATAGATTGTTTTTTCTTTTTTTTGGCACAAAATCGTTTTCCCAGGTGGCCGTCCTGCGAAAATCAATTTTTGCAGGCGTACCTATGACCGCTTGTGAATTCGTCGCCTTTAGGTACAGGCGGAATATTTGGCCGCCTGTAAAAATTATTTTTCTAGTAGTAAAGAAAAGGATAGAGATAATTTGGACCATAGATTAATCATCTAAGAGTAAAAAACAATTAAGATGATATGACTTAATGAGAGAAGAGAAAAATAACATTAACTAAGTGAGGATGACTTATATAGGTTTATAAGATATTATAAAAAATAATGGAGAGATATATTAAAATATTATGTGAATTACTAGGTGGGATGATGATTTAACATGCTTTGCTTTTTAAAGCTCTAAAATATAATAAATTATAGATAATATAGCATGCTTCACTACCGAAGAAACGATCTTTAATACTGTTTAAAAAACCCCCTTTAGTACCGGTTGTAGCAACCGAGATCAGTAAATCGAGACTAAATTCTCGATCTTTAGTACCGACTGAAAGAACCGGTACTAAAGATGCATTCAACCGGTACTAACCCCTTTAGTACCGGTTGTAGCAACCGAGATCAGTAAATCGATACTAAAGATCTCGATCTTTAGTATCGGTTGAAAGAACCGATACTAAAGACTAAGTCAAAAGAATATATGGGATATGAGATTTAAACTCAAATCTCAACCCTTACGCGCGTTACCATCCAACCTACTACACACATCTGACTTAGATAAAGATACTTTCTTTTTGAACTAACCCTAAAGTTATCTTTAGTACCGGTTGATAACATCAACCGGTACTAAAAATATTTTTAGTACGGGTTGATGTTACCAACCGGTACTAAAAATGTTACCAACCGATACTAAAGATGCATTTTTTAGTACCGGTTGATAACATCAACCGAGACTAAGGATGTTTCTAGGAACTTGAATTTTTAGAACCGATACTAAAATATCTTTAGTATCGGTTTTTAATCTAGCAAGGATATTTGTGTTTTGATGCTTAGGATAAAAAATCGTTTCTCTAATAGTGTTTGCATGAAGTTTAAGATGTAATAATTGTTAGTTGATAGTTTTAAGATTTAATGAGTTATAACTTAAAAGATAGAATTCAGAGACCGAGCGTTCCGATTGTTTCGATATAACTGGCTAAGTTAAATAAAGTTTCTATTATCTTAAAAGAAATGGTATACATGCATACTACATGCACGAGTATATTCCGGTAAGGACATGCGATGTGCTACATGTATAAATAGATTATTGTTGTGAAGAATTTATAGGTTGAGGGTGGACTCTCTGAAGGGTAAGTCACCAGCGCCGCAGCGCGTATCTAAGATGTATATGTATGACATTTGTACGTCTATATATATATATATATACATAGTACGTATCCAGGGATCGATGTTGGTGTGACTTTCTTGGGTTCTGATAGCTCAGCTATCTTTTTCTTGAGATGAGTTAGGCTACCTTATTAGTATAGTCCTTCGATGTCAATGTTTTGTCTGAATTAACTTAACTTGGTTTCAGGTTAATTAGTTGCTTCTGTGTGTGTTCACCTTGTTTTGAGCCCTGCTAGTCTGCTTGCATCACCGCAGGAGCAGGACAGAGGGATTTGTAGGTCAACTTGCATCACACCATAACACACATTCCCCGAGCAAAAATAAATAAATGTGAGATTAGATTTTGCACGACGTACAAACATATATTTTTTGGACCAAGTATAATTAATTAACATTAGAAAATTAGATTATCAATATCCTAATATATAGATATTTATGGATTGTACATATACAAATTAATTGTATGAGTATAGTTTTGTTTAGAAAAATACGTACTTGCACATTATATTAACTTGATTGATTTTTCTAAGAATATTACAATAGAAACCATGCCGATATCTACCATAACATGTTTTCGTGATCGAAATAAAGATTTTGTTGTTTTCGTGCATAGTTTCCGATCTTGATGGCCATCTCAACGTATATGGTCCAAAGTGTTTAGCATTCCACTCCAAAAATTACCATGGCGAGCATGTGAAAAATGCTACGATCAATGCATAGGGTTTACCAAACTGTTCTTCAGCCAAAAACTGGGGTTCAGCGGTCTTCATTCCCTACAAAATCTGATCAAATTGTATAAAAAATTTACACTACAGTTTGGTTTTTTAAAAACTTGACTAGAAAACCGAGCAGTTTGTATTCTCAAGCTAGCCCAAGAAGCCAGCTGGTTTTCGTCAGTTTCTTAATCAGCGAATATGTTTTTTCAGCCACAGTAGTAGAATAAGAGCAATTCTTGTTACTTTGAAGCGTATGAATGAAAAAACATATAAATAAAAAAACACAAGATTTTAAAATGTAAGTATAAAATAGAGAATTGTAAAACACAAAAATAATTGTCTGATTGAATAAAAAAAGGAATCGAATGAGAGATAAAATCAAAGGAATTTTTTTTAAGAGATTGAAGTTTTTGCTAAGTTTTTTTAAAATCTACATGCAATGAGACATTTTATAGAAATTTCATAGGATTTGTAAAACTTTAATCGTTTTTAATCAAAGGACCGAATAAAAGAAACTTCCTCCTTTGATTTGGCCAAAGGGTCCTTAACCTGAAGCTGGCTTGCACGAAACAGCAACTTTGCCCATATGACCTAACACTGTTTACCTACCCTGATATCTTGGCGTCTTGCTTCTGCATACACGGTATATGTTAATATGTATTTATATGTTATTATTCCAAACTACTAATTAACTCTGCCAGCGATGGCCAAGAGCGTAACTAATCGAGCCTAATGATGGGGCTAATATAATCTCCGTGTTAAGATGTGAGTCAAAGCCTAATGGTGCGGTGGCGGCTCGCGACTGGGCCAGGGCGGCGATCGCCTGACCGCCGCAACAGTAGTTAAACGGCCGCAGGCTTTCTCTAAGCTCCAAGCTCTGGATTAAACTGAAGAAATTAAAATGCAGGCCAGGTTCAGTGTCCCTCCCGTTTCTGAAGAACTTCAGATTACGACGGGAGCGTGATCTCCTCTAGATCGCGGCTTGCGTCAGTCAGAGTCTCACAGATATTAATTGTTCTGTACATTTTCTTCCAGCTTCTCTCACACAGCACTTGATAGGAGAGAAAAATAGAATTCTCTCATTCTCTGGCTGATTATTTAGAGGCCGAGCCGGCATTCTTCAGACGTAGACAGGTCGATCTGCTAGGAATTCTCAAGCAGGCTGATCTGCTGAAGCACACTAGGCATCGTGCCGGCTTTTCAAAGATAGGAAATAAACAACGATGAAAACAAACCTAAAAATCAACTTTAATTTTAAGTTTAAATTTAAATTTTAGCTGCGACTTATAAGCTTAAAGACAAAAGATAGGGGGCCTAGTTTCCAACCGTTTCTTTGCACCAAATGAAGGATTCAAGGGAGAGGTTTCAAGGTATTCCACTGCTCTCTCTGTCCACAAACATAAACATTCAAAGGGTTTGAAATTTATCTATAAATATAAGCATTTGAGGAGTACTATTTGTCCTACCAATCATAACTCACTCAAATTTCTTTTTGTGTTACCCGTAATCACCCTGTCGCCTCCAAACATCCTTTTTAATAAGGGGTGTCAAAGTCTTTTCTCATTAATTTAATCTCTGCTAAAGAATCTACAAGTGCTAATATTTATGGATGGATGAAGTATCTTGCAAACAAAAGGGAGAGGTTTCAAGTAAAGATTGTTCTCAGCGAGATTAAGGGTGTGTTCGTTAGTCTGTGCGGAAAAACCAACAGTACGCACGAAAAACGGAACGGTCCATTAACGTGTGATTAATTAAGTATTAGCTAATTTTTTTTAAAAAATAGATTAATTTGATTTTTTTAAGCAACTTTTGTATAGAAACTTTTTACAAAAAAACACACCGTTTAATAGTTTGAAAAGCGTGCGCGTGAAAAAAAATAGTAGTGAGTTGGGAACACAGGGGAAGAACAAAGCCTAAATGAGTTTCAGATTAAGATATTTTTTTCACACTGCTTAGACTGGGAGAAAAGATAGTTAGTTTTGAATGAATCAGAGTTCGTTTGCTTTTCATGATAGAATTTGACCATCCAATCAAGTTTTTCCTTAAACTGGGACTGGGCAATAATTCTATGCGAGCCTAATTTAATATTCCTTGCAATCTACGCTGAGTTGGATTGTATTTCAATTTTTTTATAATTTTGCAGTTATTTCATGCATTTACTTTTAAAATGCAATTAATACCAAATTGATAACTTTATTTGGTTTTTGTAGATGATTTTGTTCTATTTCTAAATGCTCCTTCCAAAGTCTCAATAGCATCAAAACATACCTGAAATTTTGATGTTGTGAAAATCCAGTTCCTCCCTAAATTCGGCCCAAGTTGCACTTATCTTGGAAATCTGGCCCATTATGCCGGCCCATAAACACAAGGCCTTCTTCTAAAAGAAAAAAACTGGGCATCTAAAAAAAAAACTAGAAAAATAAATCTTGGTCGTCTCGTCGTCCTCGCCTCGTCGCCTCATCTCGATCTCGTCGATTCTATCCGAGCAGTAAAGCTCTAGGGTTTTTGCTACTCGAGCGGAGAGCAGATGGGGAAGGACTCCAAGCCGAAGGACAAGGGGAAGGGCAAGCAGGCGGCCGGCTCGTCCGGCGGCGACGACGCCGGCGGCGGCAAGGGAGGCAAGGGCAAGGGTGGCAAGTCCGCCGACGGCCTCGGCACCTGCACCTACGTCAAAGGTATCTCCAATTCTCCTGGCCATATTACGCCCAGCAATTTCTTCTCGGACTCAATCGTGATTGGTAAGATCGGTTTGGATTGCCGCGAGATTGTATTTGGGATCTTGGTGTTCGGGCCTTCGGGGGGACCCGGTGTCCCAAATCGTGAGTGGATGGATTTGTTCATTGCTGCTGATGTTCGGAGCTTGATTAGATGGGCATGAACCTACCTTGTTTCCGGTGCTGATTTATTGTTAGCTTTAAAGCTCTTTTGGTTAGGATGATTCTGTTCGTGGTAAATTTCAACTGCTGTGTTGTTACTGTTTTTTCAGCGAGGCACGTACTGTGCGAGAAGCAAGGGAAGATCAATGAAGCTTACAAGAAGTTGCAGGATGGCTGGTTGGACAACGGGGACAAGGTCCCTCCTGCCGAGTTTGCCAAGGTAAGCGGCAGATGGTTGGCCCAAAGGAAAAGTAAGGAATTAGAGTTTTCAGGAGTTTAGTACATTCGTATGGTACAACTTTATTATGTATGTTATTGATGATTCGATGGTTCAATTGCTAATCTATTCCACCAATCATGCATATCTGTTGGATTTGCACATCTGAGTGCGGCAGCTCCAGTTATCTCCTATGAATCACAGATGATATTGATGAGCAGTGTGGGTTGAACACTCCGTGACTTTTGATGTGATAATGTTGTATATCGATACTTTAAGTAGAACTTGATATTTTTGGTTGTATGATTGTATCTGACTGGGGAAAAAAGTATTGGTAGGATAAATGGTTCAGGCGTGGTCCTAAAACTGGTATATTTGATGCCTGGGCCAACTACTGAGTCCTGACTGGTATTTGGTATTGAACTGTGAATAATAACCAAACGACTATGGTAGGAAATGTTGGGATCTTTTGCTTGGCCAGGATCAATCTGGTTTTTGAAGAATGGGATCTCAGATCTCCCTATTCATTATTAGAAATAATACTATTTGAATACTCCAAAGAGTCAGTTGTTGAGCAACATGTAGTTATAATTGTAGGCCTGCCTTCTATGGGAGTTGATTCACTCTCCACATGATTGTGTAATCACTACTTGAGACTGCTATTTTACCTTATTTCTGAGGTTGAGACTGCTATTTTTTGTAGTGTGTGTGACATCAGAAGGGAAATATGGACAATAATTTTACCTGATCTCAATTTCAAACAAATCATTTACTCGAGTTACAGTACTATCCACTTACAGTTGCTTGCTGTCTTTGGACTCAGGCTGCTTTCATACCCCACTGAACATTGTGCATATATCTGACTGATATTACTGTTTTGATACTGCAGATAGCCCAAGAATACTCTGAATGTCCATCTGGAAAGAAAGGTGGAGATCTTGGATGGTTCCCACGTGGAAAAATGGCTGGTCCTTTTCAGGATGTTGCATTCAGCACACCTGTGGGGGCTACTAGTGCACCATTTAAGTCAACGTATGTGTATAACCTCTTTTCTTCCAATAATCCAATCTTTGGTTTATTTACCATGCAAGTTATGGTATGACATGAGTGCTGATCTGTGCGATCTGCCGATACTGTAGTATTCATTTTGTCCTAGCAAGCAGGCTGTTCTACATATCTACTACTACAAGATCTATGACAAAAAAAAGGACTTCTAAATTATATAGCCTGCACTGTTAGCACCTTCAGATTCTTAATCTCCTGCCTCATCTTTAACCAGTTAATGATCTTTGTTGGTTTACTTCCAGGCATGGGTACCACTTCATCCTCTGTGAAGGGAGGAAGAACTGATCAGTATGCTTCAGCTTGGAACAGAAGCACCTCAGTCTACACAAGATGCAAATGCCTCGTGTCTTTGTCAACTTAATAAGCACTGAATGAGGGGCATTCGTATTCTATGTTTACCTTTTCTAATGCTCTCTGAAAGAGTTAAGGAAAAAAACTGTGCTTTCTGTAAGTAACCTGTGGTGCCAAGCATGGCATGTTTATTATGGATATACTGAGATTTAGCATTTCAGTCTGTCTATTTAATTGGCATCTTGTTAGCTTTGTTAAATCTCCAATTGGATGGTTCCTCTGGCCTGTAAAATTAGAGAATGCGTATACCTTCTGCTGCATATAAGCAATTTATCCCAAGTAACATAGCATTTGTAGATGTGGCTTCCTGTTGCTGACATGCTGTCCTGGGGATCTCCGGAATGTCAAGAGCTTTGAGCCGATGACACTTATATTCAGTCAAGTCACTGTTTAGAATGCAGAAGTTTTCTCTATCTCAGCCTGAACTCAACCACAATCCTGTGTATATGATAGTACTATCTCCGTGTTTTTTAATAGATGGTGTAACTTTTGAAAATAGCATATATGATCATTTGTCTTATTAAAAAAGTAGTGTAAATATGTTAAAGAATAAGTCATATTTAAAGTTCTTTAAATTAATGATAAACATGTGTATAAATTTTTTAAACATGACAAATGGTCAAACGTAATGTCAAAAGTCAATCAACGATGTCATCTATTAGAAACGGAGGAATATAATGCTTAGAAAGCAGAAGTTCTTCTCTATCTCTATATAACCATAATCCTGTGTAGGACTTACAAATCCAAGAGCTATGACTTGAGCTAACGACACCAACGGTGGCGGCAGCCCGAGCTCTGTCGCTGCTGTCTTTACAACTGATAGTCGTCGATATCTATAAAAATTAGTTGGTCATCAGAAAACGCTATTAGTCGCTTAAGCTTGGTGGCGTCGCTGGCTCCACCACTGGACATCGATAAGGAGAAATCATCCTCTCTTGTTCTTCTGATCTTAGTGATTCCGATAAGAAAAAATCATTAATAAGGAGAAATCATCTCTCTTGTTTTTCTGATCTTAGTGATTCCGATAAGGAGAAATCATTCTTTTTTTTCATGAAGAGAAAACATCCCTTTTTCTCTTGGTGAATTTTAAGTGCTTTTGAGGTTTTTTTTTTGTTTGAAGCATTTTGTCAAAGGGTAGTATGCATTTTGATGCAATTGACGCTGCTCTGCAAGCAGCAGCGAGCGACTGATCATATCCATATTCCATAGCCGCCCCCAAGTGGCAGGAACCAACGGTCATCGTCTCCTCTAATCCGCAACCCGCTTCCCCCGTCTCCTCTCGTCGTCTCCTCCTCCTCGCCGCGCGCGCGTGCCACCGCAACCGGCGCCGGCGAGCGGTCACCATGGCTGCTGCCATCCACCACCACCTCCTCCTCTTCCCTCCTCGTCTCCTCCCCGGCCGCCCGCAGCCTCCCCGCCTCCGCCTCCCCTCGAGGACGAGGCCCCTCCGCGCGGCCGCGGCCGGCGCAGTGGGGACGTCGTCCTTCGCGGCCGCGCCCACGGACGCCGCGCTGCAGGAGTTCAGGCGCTGGGTCTCGTCCCACGGCGCGGACGCGGGGGGCGGCGCGGCGACGCCTGCCGCCGTCCCGGAGGGGGGCCTCGGCCTCGTCGCGGCGCGGGACCTGCCCCGCGGGGAGGTGCTCGCCGAGGTGCCCAAGAAGCTCTGGATGGACGCAGACGCCGTCGCCGCCTCCGACATCGGCGGTGCCGTCGGCGGCGCGGAGCTCAGGCCCTGGGTCGCCGTCGCGCTGCTCCTCCTCCGCGAGGCCGCCCGCGGCGCGGACTCGCCGTGGGCGCCCTACCTCGCCATCCTCCCGCGCCAGACCGACTCCACCATCTTCTGGTGAGTGAGGTGATGCTGATCGCTTATCGCCCTGCATGCGTTTGATGAAATGCTCCTTGTTGTTTTGGGCGGTTCATCACGAGTAACCTCACATGCCTCTCCGTGCTGATGCTTTTGAGTGGTTGCTTCGTGCCTCCAGTGCAGGTCAGAAGAAGAGCTCTTGGAGATACAAGGTGCACATCCAATGCAAAAAGTTCAAAATCCATGAATTTTATTTACAAAGCGAACTCGTTTTGTTCATACTGGTTGCTAGTAGCGTTGTTGAAATCTGTATGCTTTTGTTCCTTGCAGGAACACAGTTACTGAGCACAACAATGGGTGTGAAGGAGTATGTGCAGAGTGAATTTGAGAGTGTTGAAGCTGAGATCATAAGCGAGAACAGGGAGCTCTTTCCTGGTACTGTAACATTCGATGATTTCCTATGGGCATTCGGCATACTCAGATCACGGGTGTTTGCGGAGCTCCGTGGAGATAAGCTTGCTCTCATACCATTTGCTGATCTTGTAAGATCTTCAAATGTACCCATGCCTGCATTTTCTATTTGCTTTTCCAACATGCTGTGAACCAACTTATCTTTGCAAAATAGACGTCACTGGAAACCATTCCTGTAATTTGTCATGCCAAAACGTTCAGAATATTGTTCATTATACGCTATAACGTGCTCTTTCAATACTTTTCCCTCAATATATAATACAAATCCAACCAGAATATTGGGAACCCATTCTGTTCTAATCGTTTCGGTGCTTTGCCAAACCAGGTAAATCACAGTGATGATATAAGCTCAAAAGAGTCCAGTTGGGAGATCAAAGGAAAGGGTCTTTTTGGTAGGGATGTTGTGTTTTCTTTGCGAACACCAGTGAATGTTAAATCTGGAGAACAGGTACAAGTTCCCATTTATTCATTTTAAGGAAATCATACAGTTGTGCAGCTGTGACTTTTGTTCACTGACAACATTTATATACTAAATAATGATTTGACAGATATATATTCAGTATGATTTGGACAAGAGCAACGCAGAATTAGCACTTGATTATGGTTTCACCGAATCAAATTCATCAAGGGATGCATACACTCTGACCTTGGAGATATTTGAATCTGATCCATTTTATGATGACAAGCTTGACATCGCAGAGCTAAATGGGATGGGGGAGACTGCATACTTTGATATTGTCCTTGGTGAATCTCTTCCTCCTCAAATGCTACCTTACCTGCGATTACTTTGCCTTGGGGGAACAGATGCATTTCTCTTGGAAGCACTCTTCAGAAATGCTGTTTGGGGCCACCTTGAACTGCCAGTGAGTCAAGACAATGAAGAAGCGATTTGTCAGGTCATCCGAAATGCCTGCAAATCTGCCCTTGGTGCTTACCACACTACCGTAGAAGAGGTATGCTTATAAACCGAATAAACATTGTTCCTTTTCTTTTTTATGTTATTATCTCCAAATTAGTATTATGAAACATGTCAAAATATTTAGGACGAAGAACTGTTGGGAAGTAAAAATCTTCAGCCAAGGCTTCAAATTGCCGTTGAAGTCAGGGCTGGTGAGAAGAAAGTGCTACAGCAGATTGATGACATTTTCAAGCAGAGGGAGGAGGAACTGGATGGCCTTGAGTACTACCAAGAACGAAGACTCAAGGATATTGGTTTAGTTGGTGACAATGGTGAAATTATCTTCTGGGAATCCTAGAGACGCGAAGGTTTTTTAACATGCCCACTATGTGATAGCAAATTAATGAAAAGAAAGAAAAAAGAAAAAGGAAGTGATCTCAACTGCCAGTAGATTTTTTTTTTACTGTCAGTAGATGAGGGGTCTGTTTAGATGGGTGCAAATTTAAACCATATTATTTTTTAAGTAAAATTGACAAACATGTGGATACATTTAGTTTGTTGCCAAACATTGGTAATTCCTAAATAAATTTGGCAACAACAAATTTAGCCTATCCTACCAAAATTAGATAATGTCGTCAACTTACCAAAATTTGGTATTATCAAATTTTAGATAAGTTCATTTTGGCAGTAATCTAAACAGGCCAGAGGAGTTAGTATAAATAGATACAGATTAGAAAATATGAAAGGTCTAGAAAATAAATTCTAGCAGATGCCCCTTGTGCAATAGACAATGAAATAGATGTTCACTAAGTCTGAATTATCGTCAACATTCAAATACGACTTTCACTCAACATGCAAATATCTAGCAATAGATATCACTTAAATGCCTGAAATCAATATGTTCCTAAATACAAAAGTAAATATGGCATCATTACACATTTGCACTGGTACTTGCAGCGTAATTGCATTTCAAAAACCGTCAATATAACTGTTTATTTATGAAAACGCTATAAATTTCGTGTGCTTCACGGGCTTAAATCGGTTTAAATTGACGAGGCACATTTCAAAATTTTGCCATTTGCTACAGTTGTTGCGGAGTCCAACCTGTATCGAGGTCTTTGCGGGTGCTTCTCTTTGCTCGATCGGATTCACCCATTCCCGCGCGGGCGCAAAGCCATGCCGCGCGACGGCGACGGCCATGGCCGCCGCCGCCGTCCTCCTCCTCCCGGCCACTCACCCAACCTGCCCCCTCACATCCCCTACTCCCGCGCGCTGCAGCAGCGCCTCTACCTCCTGGCCCAGCACCGCCGCCGCCGTATCCCCCCGGGCGACGCCTCCGCCGCCCGCCGCGCGCTCGACCAGCTCCACGCCCAGGTGGTCCTCAACGGCTTCCCCCGCAAGCGCTTCCTCCTCGCCAAGCTCCTCTCCCTCGCCGCCGCGGCCGCCGACCTCCCCCGCGCCGAGTCCCTCTTCCTCGCCGCCTCCGCCGCCCCCGCCTCCGCGGCTGAGTGCTCCTCCACCTCGTCGTCAACACCCACCCTGGCCAACCTCGTTCTCCGCGCCGCCGCGTCGTCCAGCGCGCCGCCGCACGGGCTGGTGGCCCTCTTCTCCCGCCTCGTTTCCCGCCACGGATTCCGCCCCAACGCCTTCTCCTTCTCCACGCTTCTCTCTGCCCTCGCCGACGCGGGCGCCGCGGCGCTCCCACACGGCCGCGCCCTCCACGCCCGCGCTCTAACGTGCGGGCTAGCGCTGTCCAGCGGGCACGTGCTGACCAGCCTCCTTGATCTTTATGCGGCGGCCGGGCAACTGGGGGAGGCCCGGAGGGTGTTCGACGAAATGCCTGGCAGGACGGTGGCAGCATGGAATTGCATGCTTGCGGCATATGTTCGGTGCCGTGAGATGGACGCCGCATTTTGTTTCTTCAATGAGATGCCTGGGAGGGATTCCGTGGCGTGGACAACGGTGATCGCTGGTTGCGCAAATGCCGGGAGGGCAGCGGAGGCGGTTGAGCTGTTCTGGATGATGAGGAAGACAAATGTGAAGGTTGACGCTGTGACCATGGTTGCTTTGCTTACGGCCTGTGCCGAGCTGGGGGACCTGCGGCTCGGGCGGTGGGTGCATGCTCGTGTCAAGCAGGAAGGACGACCGTGGCGGACTGTTTTGCTGGATAATGCACTCATCAATATGTATGTGAAATGTGGGGCTGTGGAGGACGCGCACCGCGTGTTTCTGGGGATGCCAAGGCGGAGTACCGTCTCATGGACGACTATGATCTCAGGGCTTGCGATCCATGGTCGTGCTGAGCAGGCACTAGACTTGTTTCACAGAATGCAGGAGCGTCCTGATGGTGGTACTCTGCTTGCAGTGCTGTTGGCATGCAGCAATGCAGGGAGGGTTGATGATGGACGACAATACTTTCAGAGTATGGATAGATTTTATGGGTTCACTCCAGGGATACAGCACTACGGCTGCATGGTTGACATGCTCTGCCGCGGGAAGCAATTGCGTGAAGCAATTGAGCTTGTGGAGACAATGCCTTTGCAGCCTAACGATGCTGTGTTGGGTGCACTACTTAGCGGATGCAAGAGGGAAGGCAATCTTGAGCTCGCGGCAGAAGTGATTGAAAGGTTGATTAGGCTGCAGCCAGAGCGAGCAGCTGGGCATCTTGTCCTGCTGGCTAACATGTATGCTGGTGTTGGACAATGGGAGCAGGCTGGGAAGGTAAGAGAAAGAGTAGCTGCCTTGAATGCTGGGAAACCTGCAGGGACAAGCAGGGTGAATCCGAACCAATCCAGCATTTTGGTACATAGCATGCTAGCATGAGCCCAATTGATTCTGCAGTTTCATTAACAAGACTTCGGAGGAATCTATGAGTAAGCAAGCATTGGAGCTTGAAGGAGAATGGCAAACACGGAATTATTTGGTGTTCTTGTGAATGCCTTGGGAAAAAAAAGGTAAAGATTGAGCAGGGGCAAAATTATAGCATGCATTCCTGATCTTCTGGTGAAGCCATGAAATTATGCAGCAGTGTTGCTCCTTTTCATGTTAGCATATGATATGTTCTTACTTACCCTTAATTGTCCAAGAATTCTTGTTTTACTGAACTTACATAGCTAACTGCTAGGAACATTTATATTTCAGTAAATTATCACTCAGAACTTCTGATAATGAGATGCTTTCTGTTTGAATCCCTTGTTTCATCTTATTAATTTTGTGCTCAAAACTATTTATGACAACTCAGGACATTGTCATAATGGAATACCAAAATAAAGTAATAGCAGAAATACATACACAAGCTGATCTAATGCATCTCATTCTTGTCTATATCCTCCCTGGAAGATGCAAATCACTATTCTGTTCCAATTTAAAAAATGCTTGAATCTTCTCTTCTATCTGAATCTATGCTGTAAATTGTTCTTAATGTCGATAAACTGATGTTCATCAAATTCCTTCGTCTGGGCTCCCGAGTAACTGAAGTCGACTACTTTGGATACTAGCATTTCCTTGTGTCACTCAAGAAGCTTGTTACATGTACCAATGCCAATCGCAGCGGCGAGATGCCATGCAGCATGGATATAGGGAGTCTCTGGGAAGCAATCATCAGCGATGAACAGCGCGCCTCCTAGCAGAGACGACATCTTGTGCAGGTTATGTGCCATTCTGAGCTCTGGTTCAATTGATGCTCTTTTTGCAAAGGAAATCTGGCACATAGAAAAGGCTAGATCTTTAGAAAAGTCTAGATTTATGCAGCAAATATGCCTTGATCGTTGAAATGATGATTGGTTTTATTTAGCCAATATGCCATGCCATTAATATTACTTGCCTCCATCATTCCAGTGTGAACAACCGAAACCATCAAAGGCTGAAACGGTAGGAGCAATGCTGATGCTGTCATTAGTAATCTCGGGTTCTCATTCCGAAGTGCTCTTGATAAACACTGCACAAAACACAGGCTTGTCATGGCATGATTTGCATCAGTCAGATAATGTAACAACAATTACCCATCAGGTCAGAAAAACTTACTACCTCCGTCCCATAATATAAGGGATTTTGCTCATGCAACTACACGCATGGACAAAATCTCTTATATTTTGGGATAGAGTATTGTTTTGGGCATGTTTAAGTCAAACATTTGAAACTTTAAACATGCATATCTCTTTATATATATTTAGATTGGATCATAAAAAATGTATGTAGAGATTTGTTACGGAAAGCACTTTCATAATATTATAATAATTGTTTGTTGTAATATATTGTTATAGAATATAGTGGTTAACATTGTATTTTAAAGACTGCGTTCATGTTCAAAACAACATATTTTTGTGAACAGAGTACTAGAGTAGTAAGTAATACCGACGATATGACTTACCAATGTAGTGGTGGCTATCATAGTATAGTCTGCCCACCGCAGGAGTTTTCTTATTTCTCCCTTGGAGGAATGGTACAAGCTTGAAGCAATCCCTACTCCGACTAGCGAATTCGCATAGAGCGCCGTGTTTAAGTTCGTCCTGCAAAGCTGGTAACAGCCCCGTTAGACGGGAAGCACAGATCTAAACCAAAAAACCAGAAATTAGCTAGAGTGGCTCGCCTTGGCGTTTGCATTCCGAGAATAACGAAGGGGAGCGAGGTGACTACATTAGCTATAGTTTCACCAGCATGCTTGTCACCTGCTCGCAGGAAAACAGTTAGAAACTGTATACTGAGAAGAGCTATATATGTTGGTGCAGCTAACTTAGATGCTTTACCGCATGATATTCTACAATGGACGGGCTTCAAGAATGAGGGCCTGTGCTGCCATAATCGCCTGCAGTTGCAACAACGGTATAGGAACGTCAGGCTCAGCAACCAAAGGATATAAATTTAGAGAGCTTTTCTGCTGACGGCGTGTTTGTTTCTTGCCAGTTTTGTGATGAAATGGATTACCTAATCGGCAATCTCTGCAGCGTTCTGCCGTCCCCGAACTTGGTTTCAGAATCAGAGATTGCCGAGTACTCCACAACGGTCGTCCTGACGGCCTCATCGCCGCCGCTGCCGCCGCTACCGCCCCCTGGCGACGGCCGACGGCCAAGCTGCACCCCGTAGAGACCATCCAGAACTCCGGGAGACGGCTTGACCCCCATCAACCCGTGCCGAACAGTTCTACAGCTTGACAGCACGTGCAAGATCAGGGTGGCCTCCTGCTTGGCTGCTTCTTCCTCCTCTCCGGCCGATGTGGTGTAGCAGCCGGCTAGCCGGCCGCCCAGCCGGCGGGAGGAAATAAATAGGCGCGTGCTGCGGTGTTGGGTTGAATTCGCGGCAGTGCGCGAGACGCCAAGAGAAACGGGAGCCGAGACGATGCCGATTCCCACCGGATCTTCCCTTGGCGAGACCCCGCGGGTTGCATCAACCGGGGAATATTCTCGCCCGCGCCGCGGCATCGGCCCCGCCTGGGCGAGTGTGATGGGCCGGTGAATGAGCCCGGCCCACGCGAACAGCCGAGAACGAGATTGTCGTGCTCCGCTCGAGAGGAAAAGAGAGAGAAAAGGGAGGCATATATATGTCGCGCTCGTCACGTCGTGCCTGGAGACGGGGAGACCTGACCTGGAGGCTGGAGCTGACACCGTGGATGGGTTTTGGCTCGGCCATGGCCGGCAACGCAGTCGCATCGGTAATTGTTTCCGCTGCTGGGGCAGCGTCGCAGAGTCGTAGACTCGTAGCGGCGCGGAGAGACAAGATGGACACGCTCGATTCGATTCGAAGCATATATCAACCTGGCAAAGGTCCGTGTTGTTTCTTCTCGCGTGGCCGACTTTGTCAGGCGATCTCGGTTATGGTTGCTGCCCGTCTGCTACCCTACACGCCATGGGAATCCTTGTGAAGTGAAGACATCTTTTCCTCGCTTGTTTCGTCTTTAGAGAAAACATCCTCACCTGTTCGTCTAAAGATTACTGCTGCTTTCTAAAAATTGGTCTCATATAATTATGTTATAATTCTGCAATTATCTTTATATTTTCGGGGAAAAAAAACTAGTATTCCATTTTGTGGTGTTTTTAGTTTCACCAACTTTTGTGTAGTGAATGGATTTTTCTTAATTATAAAAGCATTTATACGATGGGACAAAGAATTATTTTCTATTATATTATTCAACATTTATGAAAAATACATTTACAATGAACAACAATTAATTACTAGTACTCAGTCTGTTTGTATTTTAAAGGAAAATGATTCTTTGTTGGATGTTCAACACGGAAGAAAATATTAGATGTTTCGCCCTCTCTCTCTCCCACACGACTCTTCCCCAGCCTGTCAAAGGAGGCCAACAATGGCCTTCAGGAGCAGGATGCCTAGTGGCATGGTCATCGAGGGTCTTGGGGTCGATGCTATCCCAGTGGGTCTCGGGCTCGTCAGTAGGCGAAATGAAACAGTCAAGCCACAATAGCAAGGGACAATAGGATTGTGGTTGGATGCCTTTGAGGGAGACGAGTTAAGGGGGAGGGTTGGAAGGTCAACGCCTCTTCTCACCATATAATGAGAGTGGTTCGATTTGGAGGAAAAGACGATGACGCTATGTTATGATGGGAGTGGATTTACTTATATTCTACTTGTTAGAATTTAATGTTTCATACATGAAAGTAAAACATTCAACTTGTTCTTAACCGTGTTTTTTTTCATATGGCACTTCCATTTTGAAGATATTTCATTTGTTTCGTTGTGCACTGGTTTCTTGTATATTTTGAAATGTTTCAATGACTTGACTTTTTTTTCATGACATATATATTTGATGTTTCACTGACAATCAAATGAAACAGTTTGATCGTTCGATTTTTTTATTCATGGATCAGATGCCCAATCTCTTGGCCTATTTTAAAAGCTCCACATGTACATATAAACATGGAGGGAAACCATACCAAGGAAGAAGACAAAGTACTTAACGAGTTGGATGGACGAGATGTGGCGTTGGATCCCCATCGGACGGCCCAGGTAGTCCAACTCCTTCGCTGCCATATACAGTTGGGACTCACGCGACGCCCCAGCCCAAGCCAAAACCAAAACCAAACAAACCGTCACCTATCCAAACAGATAAGGCCGCGCGCGCGCACGGCCACCTCTGCCGCGCAAAACCAAGCCTCTCCCAGCCACCACCACCACCAATGGACACCACCGCGTCATGGCGCCTCCTCCCCCCGGCCGCCTCCTCGGCGCCGCCCAGAAGGCAAGCGGCAGCCTTCTTCCCCTCCTCGCCTCTCCTCCGGCGCCACCCGGCGGCCACCACCACCTCCATCGGCAAGCAGACGACGAGGCTCCTCTGCCTCCTCCATGACACGGTACATCCATCCATCTCTCGAATCTCCCCGATCGGTCGAGGCATCGAGCCATGCGTCGTCTTACCGATCAGCACCATTATTAATCACTTGCCGTGTTCTTGCCATCCGTTCGCAGCCTCCTGCGCTGCCCGCCGCCGACGAGATCAGCTCGCCGCTGCGGAAGCTGGCCGCGGCGCTGCAGTGCGGCGCCATCTGGGCAGCGGTAAGATCGATCGAGCAGCTAATTCTTTGATTTTATCTACTTCCCAGCCGGCATGGTCGGATGGATGGATGGATGGATGGATGACCGGCGCTGCAGCGGGTTCGCCGCGTGCGTTCGTCCTTGTTGATCAATTGATTGCAGGTTGAGGCCCCGGCGGCGCTGGCAGTGACGGGAGAGGAGGACCTTGACATCCTTGGGATCCTGCCGACGGTGGCCGCCATCGCCTTCGTTTACCTGTTCGTTTTCCCGGTGAGATCCCGGCCGCCATTCTTGGTTTCTTGCGAGGAAAATTCGGAGATCGAGTGTACATGTGCATGTGTGTGATGTTTTGTCTCTGCAGCCGATTATCATGAACTGGATGAGGCTGAGGTGGTTCAAGCGCAAGTTCGTCGAGACGTACCTGCAGTTCATGTTCACCTACCTCTTCTTCCCCGGGTGAGTTGCCTCTTGCTAGCTACCACGTATACTTACAAAGAAGAAATTGAAGAACAAAATGCGGCAACTTCGAATCGATCGGCGAATTGTGCCGAGTGCCGACCAATATATATGGTATTGTAATTACCTTTCAATGCGAGTATCTATTGAGCATCAATGCAGCAAAAATAATCATCTAGTGATCTGGTCCATCCCCCTGGGCAAAACTAAAAATAAAAGAATTATCTTACTGTCTTAAGGAGATACTAAGACGCACTAAATTTTACGGTGTAGAATTTTATTGTAAAATTTGGCATCTCTTAGTACTTTCCGAAAGGATTATAAACTTTCTGAAAAGAATGTAGTAGTTTTGTTTTGCTAAGGTGATCATCATATCACTGGAGTTAATATGCATGCCATTGCCAGAATTTGTTTGTCTGGACCAAATAATCGTGAAACTCAAAATTCCCATCTCCAACAACATATATCTTGCTGTGAATGGCCTAATGATAGTATCAATTGAATCCAACTCCATGTCTGTATATGCATCTCTCCCATTTTGCAGGATGATGTTGTGGGCACCGTTCGTCAACTTCAGGAAGTTCCCAAGGGATCCAACCATGAAGTACCCTTGGTCCAAACCAAAGGAAGGCACACCGTTGTTCAAGGACAGATACCCACCTATAGAAACCTACAAGTGATCAGAGTACTAGACCATATTCTTATCGAAGCAAAATAGCATTTCTTTGCATGGATCTGTAAAACATGCATGGTCCCACAATCTTCTTGAATGTATCGAGCAAAAGGGAGATCTCACATAAAAGAGAAGGGAAATGATAATGATGCATATTATTGTATAGTAGCTAGCCCAGGCATCGAAGCATACGTTGTGCTTGAGAAAAGATTGCTACTACTGAAGCATATTATTGTAGTAGCTAGTCTTTCTGTTTCACAGATTTTGCGAACGCACAAAAAGATTACACGTTAATATATTAAAAGAAAGAAAGGGTTCATATATACATCGCAACCAGTCAGAGGGCCAATGTCGGGGGACAAGAAGGACGAGAGAGAAAAAAACGAACAAAAACGAAAAACTAAGGCTAAAAACGACTCCTAGAAGAGGGAAGGAGGGGATGGAGCCCCACTACACTCCCAGCAGGTCTCCAAAAGACACAGCACCAGCAGTAGACCACAGGCGGCCTTCCTGCCGGATGGAGTCCAGGACCATCAAAACCAACGAGAGAAAATAGTCGAACACCTTGGAGTTTCGTTCCTTCAACAGCTGCCAGGAGACGAGAAGGATTAAGGAATCAAAGCCCTTGCAAAGGAGCTCCGGAAGGTAGGCCCTAGAAGAAGACCACCAATCCTGAAGAGAGGACCCATGAGCCGGAGTGAGGTTAGACCAGCCAAGTGGAGCTAGAACACGGTGCCAGACTTGACGAGCGAACACACAGTCGAGAAGGATATGATTCGCCGTTTCCAGCTCTTGGGCGCAAAAAGGACAGACCGAGTGGCTATCAATACCATGCTTCTGCAGGAGATCGGTTGTCCAACACTGCTGGAACGCAAGCTAGAGGAAAAGCTTGCATTTAACAGGGCCTTTGGCCCGCCAAAGCAGATCGGTGCAAGCAAAGGATTGCTGCCCAAGGAAGAAGGACTGGTAGGCCGAGCGAGCTGAATAACGTTGGTCGCTTGTCCAACGCCAGACAAGGTGGTCCTCCGTGCCGGAGAGAGCTGGATAGAAAGCACCGCATCCCAAACCACCAGGAACTGGGAGAGGACAGGAATTGTGAGGGCACCACGGACGTCCCTTATCCAAGAGCTATCAGCAAGGGTAGAAGCGACCGTGTGTGAGGCCCGGAGCCACGGGGGCACAACAAGGAGAAGGTCCGGTGCAAGGGAGGCCACAGATCGACCCTCAATCCACTATTCCGTCAAAAAAAGAGTCGACATGCCGTCACCTAGCACGAAGGAGGTGGATGTTGCGAACATGTCGGCGATGCTTCGCTCAAAGGGAGCCTTCAGATCCACCCAGTAGGGGTGCCTCGAGCGCTGGAGCCACAGCCAGTGAAGGCGGAAAGCCCGTAGTCCTTAGGTCAGCAATACCCAAACTGTCAACCTCTCTAGGACGGCAAACCTTCGTCCAAGAGATGAGACACCGTTCCCCCTGGACTATGTCCGTGCCTATCCACAGAAAAGCATGACGTTTCTTGTTTATGGCTTTGATGACCCAGGCCGGCAGCCCGAGCGCCATGGACACATGGACTGGAATAGAAGAGAGCACAAACTAGACCAACATAGAGCGACCAGCCAAAGTGGTGAGCCGACCCTTCCAGGGGGAAGCCGATGAGAGACCTTGTCAACAAGAGGCTACAGGGCCGCTTTCGGAAGCTTGCGGACCGACAGCGAGATCCTGAGGTAGGTGCAAGGGAACTCAACGATGGAGCAGGGGAAGGAGCTTTGGACCAGCTCCAGGTCCTCGGCCGAGCAGCGGATCAGGGTGATTGAACACTTGGCAAAATTGGTGTGCAACTTAGAAGCCGATCCAAAGACAGAGAGGATACCTTGAATGAAATCCAGATCTTGCTTAACGGGTGAGAGAAAGAGAACCAAATCATCGGCATAGAGAGAAGCACAATGTCGGAGAGCGCGGTCATTGAGAGGAAGAAACCTACCCGAGTCAGAAGCCTTGCGGATCATCGCATTGAGCACATCCATGACAAGCAGGAAGAGCATGGGGGAAAGAGGATCGCCCTGCCGGAGCCCCCTCCGGTGGAAGAAGCGGGAACCCGACACCCCGTTGACTAGCACCCGGGAAGAGGAGCAACTGAGGATCAGAGAAATCCAATCACGTCAGTGGCGACTGAACTGCAGGTAAGCAAGCACTTCGAGGAGGAACGACCAGCTAACCGTGTCAAAAGCCTTCGCAATGTCCACCTTGAGGAGCAAACTCGGAGTGCGCCCGGCATGAAGTGCCCTGGCAGCAAGTTGGACATAGCGAAAGTTGTCGTGGAGAGAATGGCCTTTGACGAAGGCAATTTGGTTGACCGCCACTAGCCTGTCGAGATGAGGCAAGAGACGGGAGGCCACGAGCTTAGAAAATAACTTTCCAAAGCTGTGGATGAGGCTTATCGAGCAAAAATAACTTTCAGTTTCACAGTTGAAGCACCGTTTTCTCATGAAGTTCTTCAAAAATATTTTCCTACTAGCTTACACCCAAATATTATAATAAGTGATTCATAACGAATCCAATCTTTCATGATATATTAATTGAAAAAAAAGAAAGAGTACATTGTACCTTGTACTAGGTTTAGCACGTGCTTTAGCGTACTTCTTTCACAATGTGATTTTGCAATTCCAATTGGATAAAAACCTCAACCTCTAGGAGTGTGTAAAGGACTGCAAGTAAAAGTTCTAGATTTAGATTCCCATATGAGTATTTTGCAATTGAACTGAGTGGTCCCATACTACTATTGTCTGATCAATTTATAGCGTCATAGCTAGACTTTCCACAAATAGCCGACACTATATCCCTTCCCAATTGATGTGATAATCTATATTTTATATAGTTTGAACCAAAAGTTTAACATGCATTGAGCCACACCATCTATTTTTATGCTTTGAGCTCAATCATCTCTATATCATGTGCATTTACAATCCAATTAGTGTAGCTATTGCTGTAAATCTTGATGTGCATTGAACCATGTCATCTACAAAGGTCATAGCCATTAAATCCATCATATTCTTGGTACATAACCATTCATGTGACATGTAGTTCCACATCTACTTCTACAGAATTCAAAATATTGTCCTTTTAGGTATTACGAGTACACGATTTGCAAATTGTTTTTCTTTAAGATTTTATTGAAGTGTTTCTAAATTTCCCACTGCAACGCACGGGGGATTCACCAATATTCTATATAGTCAGAAAAAACTAAACATGCATTGAGCCACATCACCTATAAAACAAGAACCATTGGATCATTTTCATGCTTCATCACAACCATCCAATAGGTATTAAATATCAATAGTTACTATTCTTCATTAATTATTAGATAACTCAACATTCATTGAACCCTTAGGGTGTGTTCGTATGGATGTGTTTCCAACTCCTCTCCCTTGTGTTCCACGCGCACGTATTTCAAACTGCTAAACGGCGCGTTTTTTACAAAAAGTTTCTATACGAAAGTTGCTTTAAAAAATCATATTAATCTATTTTTTTAAAAAAATAAATACTTAATTAATCATGTGCTAATGAGTCGCTTCGTTTTTCGTGCGGAGAGAATTTCTTTCCAACACATGTTGCCAAACTGAGTCTTAGTGTAGTTATAACTGCTATTAAAAAGCCATCACAAGATGTCACATCATTTTTCATATGTGACACTCAGATGGTGCTTTTATAGATTTCATAATCTTTCTTATGTCAATGCATTGAAATTTTACATTTACGTTGTACCCACGAATAGTCCGTCGCTATGCACGGGTGTCATCTAGTTTTACTAATGAGTGGATATGAGAGTTCCGGGATCGGATTGAAAGATCCGAATTTCGGCGAATTTCGTCCATCTCAGTGTGGTCTGAGACAACATTTTACCCCCAATTCGTCTCCATTTGATTCAAATTTGGTTCATATTTGATAAAATTTCATCCAAAATATCCGAAATTCGTTCATTTCGGTGGAGCCCGAATTTTTTTTGCTATTGATCCCAGAACCCTGGTGGATAGATTTTTTTCCCCTACTACTACTTTCATTTTTAAAGATGGTGGAAATGGACTACTACTTTACTACTCCCTTTTAACCGAGTAAAAAGAATACTTTTGACGAACACAAATCATCGACTTGTTGGTGCCGTAACTCATGGATGCATTCGAGGGTCTACCCAGCGGTATGATCATTGCAGCACATGAGCCCCTAAACCGGTGCACAGCTCAAGCAAAATTTTGTACTAGTCGCACTATGCCCTACACGTCTTTATTCTTTTGCTCCCTCCTTTTTGGCCGAGGAAAAAGGTTTAGGGGGTGCTTTGTACTAGGAAATTTTGTTCCGGGGAAGAGGAGCAAGGAAAAAGTGTCTGGCACTCACGTCATAATGGCGTTGTGATGATATCAAGCGCACGCGGGACCCATATGCATCACCATCCAGTGGTGTGGAATATACTGAAAGATAGCCTTGGTGGTGCTACTGACTGCCACCATCATTCCCAATTCAACACTCCCCAGCAGAATGCTCCATGATCCATCTGTCCATCAATCCATCTCACCACCCACAAACTAAAAAAAGAAAAAAAAAATCACATTTTGCTCCACTGAAGGTGTGTAAACTACTCGAGCTATCAGTAGTGATTGTAAATCGCTTCGGAGTTCATACCATGCTCAAAAGATTTGAAGGTGTACACACCAGAAACCGAATGATGTATCGTAGTGGAGGATGATCTATTGATCTAGCTAGTAGTGTGGCTTAACCAGAAGTCGACAGCCTCACGAGCCAACGCAATGATGCGCGCACATACGAATTGGGACAAAAAGAAGGATGAAAGAAAAAAGAGGCCGTGAAAAGGACTAGTAACACGTCGTCGTACGAGCCAACCATCCAACAGATTAACCAACCTTAGCTATAGCCTTCTCCCCGGCCCAAAAAACCTTTCTAACGCCCGGCCGCCTCGTCACGTCTCCACGAGATCGCACATTTCGGCCGGCGCGCGCAGGCGATTCTCCGTTATTTTCTCGTGCGCGGCAGCGGCAGCGGCAGCCTGCGGGGGGGCGCAATCATTCGGTCGCGCGCCTCTCGGGCGGCGCGCGCGGGGGCACGGGAAAAAGGAGAGGAGAGGAACCCAACAGAGACGAAATCACTGCGCGGCCAGGCCACGCACACCTGCCAAAAAGCCGCGGCCACGGCAGCGCCCGGACACAATCACGCGGCGTCAACAGTGGATCAGCAGCGATCGAGGGACAAAAACCGTGCCCCGCGTGCAGGCGTAACCCCCTTCTCTCGTTGGCTCGAACGGCTCACACACAACACACAAGCGTAGCAGCAGCATCCGTAGTAGCTAGGCGGCGTGGCGTGGCATGGCATGGCATGGCATGCATTGGCATTGGCGGTGGCGAGATGTCAATGCCCCGGTGGGATTCGTGGGGGGGAGGAAAACGCAACGCATGCCGGCCATCGTGCTGTTCCCTGGCGCTGGCACACGGGGCCTTTTTTCTATCGACTGTTTGGCAGGGCTGGTCGGCTTTATACTCGCAGCCGGTGGGGCTATCCCCTCTGTTGGGTTTGGGGTCCATCTCCATCCATCCATGTCGATGCGTGTACCATCACGCCTAGGTTTCGAATTGCGCCCCGAATTGTCAAATCACAACCCTCCACTTCGGCTGCGCTTTGCCCCTTGCCTGCCCCTGCATGCTCAAGTAGGAGTGCATTTTGATAGCGAGGAATCAGAATACCCGTCATTGCGGTGCGGTCAAAATGTTGGGCAAAGTGACCAAATTATATTAGTTGGGGTCTATGGATTTAGCAGCAACAATCACCGTTTCTGATAAAGTCATTGGACGGGGATAACCTGGGAAAAAAAATTTAGGAGCACACTTTAGTGGAGAACTTTACTTCCTTCCAAGAGATAAATCCCTTTCTAATCGCTACCCCTAGACACTCATCAAAGTATACTATACTAGTACTCGCCATTTCAAAACGATCCAAAGTAGTACTAGTAGGAGTACGTATATGTAGGCCTTCTGAGCCCTCGAAGCATTGATGCCAGATGACCACCATCGATCACGAGAGACACATGCATGTATACATGTTTCGCTGTCGTAGAGCACAAAAAGGACAGTAACAAAAAGAAAACACTTTAGCCAGGCAAAAGGCAAGGGCCCCTCTAGCTAAGCTATAGCCAGCGCGCCGTACGCGAGCCCCCCTGGCTTTGCCTGCCTGCCTGCCTCCCTCGCTGCTCGCCGTCTCGACCACTACCGCGCCGCGGCGGCAAAAGCCCACGATAAAAAGGCCACCTCCTCGTCTCCTCCTCCACCGTAAAGCCATCACCCGTTTGACCGAGAGAGAGAGAGAGAGCTAGCTAGCTCGGCGAAAGGTGTATCGCTGCTTGATCAAGAACGACGTGGGTTGGGTGAGCTAGCGATGTGGGAAGGCGGGAGCCACGACGCCTTGGCGGCGGCGCAGCTGCTGCCGTGGTTCGGCACGGCGGCGGCGTTCGTCGGCGAGCCGGCCGCGGCGGTGGGGGGATACGGAGGGTGTGACGTGGTCGGGCAGGGCGGCGGAGGGGTGTTCGGGTTCGGGTTCGAGGCCGCGGCGGCCCCGGCGCCGGCGGTAACCAGGCAGCAGCGTGGTGGATCGGCGGCGGCGGCGGAGGGATCGAGCGGCGGTGGCGGTAAGGCGGTGGTGTCCGGGCTGCTCGGCAGCCTGCAGGCGGAGCTAGGGCGGGTGACGGCGAGGGAAATCATGGACGCCAAGGCGCTGGCGGCGTCGCGGAGCCACAGCGAGGCCGAGCGGCGGCGCCGGCAGCGCATCAACGGCCACCTCGCGAGGCTCCGCAGCCTCCTCCCCAACACCACCAAGGTGAGAGCATGGCACGCTGGCTGCACCGATCGATCGATCATCGCATATACCACCTACACAACACGCTCACAGTTGCACACGCACACGTACGTACGTGCCATTTTGGATTGCCTATACACTAATCTCAATCCATCTTGTCGTCGTCGTCGTCTCCTCGTGCGTTGTTGTAAGTCAAACTTGACTAGCTAGCTAGTATATTTAACGGCGCACGAAATGAACAAGAAATTCAAGATCCACAATTGAGCAGTCTAGTATACGAACGGTCTCAGCTTTTGTCTAGTATACTAGTAGTTTTGTCATGGCCGAGTTCATATTCTTTGATTGATTATCTAGATAAATCTTACAATGAAGGCAAAATAGCAGCAAAGACCAGACTTCATTGATCAGCAACATAGATTTTTTTAAACAGAATTCAGCAAGAAAGAGTATACCTGAAACAATTAGCAACTAGCTGTTTCCAAAGATCACTAGCTATCTAGTCCTAATCGAGTTAAGTTTCAGTACTTTTCTTCCATTTAGCTAATGACATGTCCTGTGAGTTGCTACTCTAATAGGATTGGGTCATCGAGCAAATACAGTACGGAGTACTAAGTGGAATGAACACATATAAGTAATCGAAGGATAAACACCACTAACCAGGTGGTGGTGGCCATTAGTTAGTGGCAAATGTGGAAGGACGACGCGGCCACTGCACGCGCGCACGCCATATGTGCTCCCGAACCCCTGACAAGACAACAAGGGGACAAAAATCTTTCATACGGCGAAACGCTGCCTCTCTTGGACACTGTACACACTGTACATATGTGTGTGTGTGTCAGTGTGAGCGTTAGCCATACACTGTTGTGTCAGATGCTTAGAACTCAACCTAGCGTTCGTAAAGCTCAAAAAGACACGAGAAACGCAGTGAGAAAAGCTGCACCTCGCGCCACGCCGCGTCTGTCTTGTTTGCGACGCTCGCTACACATGCCGATGGATCGATCATTTGGTGGCCACGGCGTGCGTGCGTGAGTGCTCTCTTGTTGATGAGTTCGTACTACGTTTGTGGTTGTGATATTGTATGTGTGCGTGTCGTGCAGACGGACAAGGCGTCGCTGCTGGCGGAGGTGATCGAGCACGTGAAGGAGCTGAAGCGGCAGACGACGGCGATCGCCGCGGCAGCGGAGGATTACCACGACAACGACGAGGACGACGATGGCGAGGACGGGGTACTGGGGCGGCGGTCGGCGCCGCAGCAGCTGCTGCCGACGGAGGCGGACGAGCTGGTGGTGGACGCGGCGGTGGATGCGGAAGGCAGGCTCGTGGTGCGGGCGTCGCTGTGCTGCGAGGACCGCCCCGACCTCATCCCGGACATCGCGCGGGCGCTCGCCGCGCTCCGTCTCCGCGCGCGCCGCGCCGAGATCACTACGCTCGGCGGCCGCGTCCGGAGCGTTCTCCTCATCACCGCCGACGAGCAGCAGCGCGACGACGTCGACGAGGACGGGCATCTCCGCCGCCACGGCATCGACGACGGCGACGACGACGACGAGTGCGCGGCGTCTCACCGGAGGCACGAGTGCATAGCCACGGTCCAGGAGGCGCTGCGCGGCGTCATGGACCGCCGGGCGGCGAGCAGCGGCGACACGTCGTCGTCCGGCGGCGCTGTCGCCGGCGGGAGCAGCATCAAGAGGCAGCGAATGAACTACGGAGCGCAAGACTACAGCAGCTAATTAACGTGCCGGCATTTTAGCTACAACTTTCCATGCATGGCGTCTATGACGAAAAAGTAGCAAACTTTTTAGTTATTTCAAGCTTTCGGGTTGGTTTGGGAGTAGTGGTCCTTTGGTATAACGAGAGCTGCTTCATGGTGAAAAAGGGAAAAGTTTTATATGTCCCTTGTGTGTTGTTGTGCACACATGCGCGTGTTACACAAATTAATGCATGTGTGTGTTGGGAATGACTTGGATATGTAAGGGTGCAAGGCAGCTAGTGGGTGTATAAATCTACTGGTATGGTATCTCTCTTGGGGTATATCAGTGAATGATGGAATTGGCCCGCATGGTTTTTGAATTTCCTTATGGAATATAAATGGCTTATAGAACAATATATGAATGTGTGCATGGCTCTTACACTCCAAACATACTAGAGTTCATGGATTTAAGAGTGAGTGGTATAGTTATATATGCTCGAAAAATTGTAGAAGCCATTGTTGGAGCATTGAAGCATACTAGTACGAAAACTAATTTACGCATGCAAGTAAAATTCATTTACAGAGGTAACTTTGACGACTGCCTCTAACCAAAAGATTGTAAAAATGAGGTCATTTCTACTGGTACGTGGCCTAGAAAACATTTCTACATGCGATCGGTTTAACACGATCACATGTGCAAATGTTATGTGGCTGTTTAAGTACGGTCACCGCTTATTATTATGAGGTCTGCTTGTAGAAACATTTTAAAGAGACGGTTGACTTAATCAACCAGCTCGCCATTAGAAAAGAAATTCAGAATCTGAATTTTTCTGTCAATTCTAAAAAAATCACACAAATCTTAAAAATTTCAAATTAGTTAGCATATATTCTTTTAAAAAACATGTTTCCACTGGCTGACATGTGACATGAGCTCTCTTAGCATGCTACACATGCGGTTACAAATGGTCAAATGGGCCGCCCGACACAACCAAGACACGGCTCAAGATCAGTCGGGCCAGCACGGCCCAACCAACACGTCATGCCATGTCGTGCTTGTCCATGGGCTGCTCCTATGGCTCAAGCACGGCCCAATAAAACTCGGGCCATTCCGTGCCGGCCCAAAGGCATGACCAGCCCATCGTGCTCGTTCTTGGAATAAGTCTATTTTGCCTCGCTTATCTCTTTGGGCCATGCCTTATATAACTAGAATAAGTCTATTTTGCCTCTTTGATCATTGGGCTGTGTCGGGCTAGGCCGGCACATCGTGCCGAGGAAAAGGCTCAGGCATGGCCCAACGGTCGGGGCGGGCTGACATGGGTCCAACAACGGTCAGGCCAGGCTGGCATGGGCCCGACAACAGTTGGGTCGTGTCGTGCCTAGGCCAGGCCAAATCTTCGTGCCGTGGCCAAGCCGTCGGGTTGCGGGCTTTTTGGCCAACTATATATGCGGTTGCCCTTATGGATCGCTTGTGCAGTTTAAGGGTGGCATCGGTGAAAATCATTTTTTTTAAGTAAAGACACCTTTAATTTTACAATGAAAATAGTTTAATAGCCTGAATTTTAATATAAGTATGAAAAACAACCTTAATTGAAATGCTAGACACACAGCTATCAAAAACAATTTACTCTACATCTTTGGGCTCAAATTTGGAGCGATTTTAGTCATGCCCTATTAAATAGAAGACGTACATATACGCACACCATTAGTGCATACCTGTAAATGTGACCTCTAACACATACTCAAGCAAAATAAAAGTAGAAATGGCCCATATATGCAAAAATATTTTTTAAAGTTAAATGAGTTTGTTTAATCAACTAAGGTTTAATTTCTCTATGGATCTAACTGTCTCCAAGGGCAAGGAAAATATACTCTCCTACACCATAAAAAACACCAATGATGTGGTGTGGAGTTGTGGGTATTAACTCCATCCATATATTCAAATCCAGATACCTGATTTTAGTGGTCAGGGATTTGCAGCCATGTTCGGGTGGTGCTGCATTTGTAGTAGTGTGAATGTCATGTGTCTCTTCCGTGTAAGAAAACAAAAATCATATCATAGTTTTACGAGTTGCCGCTCAGCAAGTCCTTGTATGTACGGTGCGCCGTCAGGTTCCAAAATTTTTTCCACGAATTAATTTTGTTAATTATCACCATGAACAGGGGAAACGTACATAAACGGCCTTTCTGACTATCATGAGGTTATCAGCTCGTGGTTAGGCTCATCGTACTCGCTATGTCAAAAAAAAAGATTAACCAAGTACAACGAATCTGAACAAATGATATCAGGAGATGTCACATTTCACCTAGGTTGATTTTTTTGACCACTAGTACACATATCCTATAGATGTTGATTTTTCAGCTGATACCAATTTGTCGGCATCTATACTCCTGGGCATAGGTGCCGGTTTCAGAACCGACATTTATAGAGATTATAAGTGTCGGTTCTTAACTCATATCCGATACCTATAGTATTCAATAAAATAAAAAAAAAGAGCCAATGGGGCCATCGTCGTCGGATCCAGCGGCCGCGGCCTCACCCGCGCCAACCCTCTCCACCACCACCGTCATCACCGGATCTGGAGGAGGAGAAGGGGGCAGGGGGATCTGGCCGCCCTAGCAGCCGCCGCAGTCCACGCCACCAGGTCCGACGGCCAGACGGTGGCGAGCCTCTCTGCTGTCGTCGTCCGAGGGAGGAGAAGGAGAAGGAAGGGCGGTGGACGGAGGGGAGGAGGCATGCTCGATGAGGGGAGGAGCAAAGAGGGAGATGGCGATAAAGAGGGGGTCGGGAGATGAATAAGGATGGGTGAGTGGTGCGGCAGCTAGTTGGATGCTTAGCTCGGCCTTGATGTTGGGTGTCGGTTTTTTGATTAGAACCGGCACCTACACTTTCCTTCGTATAGGTATCGGTTATTTAGAAATACCCGCACCTATTTTCAATTATAGGGTTTTAATTTAAAAACCAACACCTATAGTATATGTTGGTTTTTTTATATAAACCGTCCCTATAAATAAAATATGTGTCGGTTTTAAATGAATCGACACCTATAATCTAACAGTGAACGAAAAAAGTAGACGATAAAGTGTCAGCAGAACCCCAAGTGCCCAAGCAGCTCAATCAAGTAATAATAAGCCAAGCTGGCCGTTAAACATTGCAGCCAACCTTGCTGCTGACTACTGTATCGATTCTTGTGCAGAGGGCGAGCACGCATTTGATTTGCTTGGCTGGTGGTGTGACGGTCTTCGACCACTTTGCGCGAACAAAAATGTCAAAAAGAATATCAAAGACGGTGGCAAATCATGGAGCGTCGAACAAGGCGAACATAGCTGTGCTGGCGAGGGTACACGCCGCCGACCCACTCGTCTCTGTTCCTCGTGCGTCCTTCTCAATTTCTCATCAGAGTCGCAAGACATTTTCCCATGACAGACCCACCGCATCTACCGCCGAGTCCATCACCACCACCAAAGGAAGGAAAACCGGAAAAAGGATAATCTTGTTGACTTGCCGGTGAATACGTCGGGGCAGTACACGTGCCCGTCGTTTTCTCGGCGCTGCCCTACCAAGCCACATGCTATTCTCACCTCCCCACCATATCGGGTCCATGCCTCCATGGCCACTGAACCAAACGACGGCCCTCCTACCACGCGAGCCTCATCTCGGCCCATCCACCAGCGCACGGCCCCTGGCGCACGCGCGCGCGCGCGCCTGGCCGAGAAAGCGGCAGCCTCCCAGCTAAGCGGCCCACGCAAGTAGGCAACCGCACGCAGGAAATCGCGTGCGTCCCCGCTCGCGCGGCTGCGGAGCCTCGCGTCGCGTGGAACGGAGCATATGCCACGGGCCGTGTCCCAGCACGCGTCGCGCTACCTGCGTCTCGCACGGCGCGCCGCAAGCCGGCAGTATATGCGGGCAGCGGTGTTGCTCCGCCCGCGAAGACGGACGACGTGCGGTGGTGCAGAGTGGGGTGGGGGAAGGAGAGGAGAAGCAGCGTCACTCTCACTCACATCAGCGGAGGCGGAGCAGTGGCTGTGGGCGCTATATGCTGTTACAGCGTTACATCGGTCGCGGCTGATTGCAGGTGCATGGAAAATTACTCGTAGCTGGAGTATACAAGCTAGCTGTGGTAGTGACCTACCTAGAGTAGGAGCGGTGGTGTTCGAGATAAAACGAAGAAAAAGTGTTTCACGTAAAACGAGATGACATTAACGTGCGATTAATTAAGTTTTAATTATTATAAACTTGAAAAATAGATTTATCTAATATTTTAGAACAACTTTCATATAGAAAATTTTTACACGAAACGCACCGTTTAGTAGTTTGAAAAACGTGTCACGATAATCTTTATCTTTATCTCTACTTTGTTTGAGATGCGAACGCAGGAGTAGTGGTAAATCTGTGCACTAGCTATAGCTAATTAATATTCCCATTGTCTCACAAAAAGATCATTTCTAGCATTCCAAGATAAAATTAGTGAAGAATGAAAATGGCCAAAATGTTTCTCATTATTGAAAATAATAGTAATAGTAATAGATAGACAAAGGATATTGAAGAGATAAAACTTCTTATTTTATGTGTTGAGGGTAGGTAGAATGGTAGAGATTGATTTTTGGTGGGGACAAAATTTAAACTCTAGTAGTTAATTTTTTTGGGCAGAGAGAGTAGACCTTTTATTTTTTTCAGGTTGTGTAACAGTGCGGTTTTGTCCTACATATAGTCCCTAGCTAGGGCTGAATTAAACGAAAAAAATTGGGAGATGGGTGTTTGAAGGTACGATTCAATGATATATGACGGTGTGGTTACCCATCTAATATTTATTAATTTCGTAATCCAATTCTACTAAAATATATGATAATGGCATTATCAAAATCTTAGAGTGTTGGGATGCGTATGATTTGTACCGCTAATTAACAAATCTTTCTATAGTTTTTAAGATTTTAAGTTTTTAAGAATAAAAATTGTTGGAACTACTAAATTTTGGTGGGGCGGTATAATAGTTAGACCATATTTGGTTTATTGCCTTTCACAGTTTGATAATACCAAGTGACAACAAACCAAAGAAGCCCTTAATTCCGAGTTAGCCCCGTTCGTTTCCTCTGAAGAAGGAGGATAAAATTTTGGATATTCATGGCACGCTTTTCAAACTGCTAAACGACGCGTTTCGTGCGAAAATTTTTTATATGAAAATTGTTCTAAAATATGAGATAAATCCATTTTTCAATTTTGTAATAATTAAAACTTAATTAATCAGACGTTAATGTTATCTCGTTTTATATAAAACAATTAATTTTTATTTTTATCTTTACTAGATTCAAACACAAGGAAACGTGAGGGGAAAACATGTTGCTACTTGTCCGGGTGCAGAGTACTTGTGTGCTAGGGAAACAGTGTAACCCTAGGGCCAGGCTGCTAGATAAAAGAAATTGTCTTAGTGGATCGCACTTCGCTACTTTATCCATTGATTTATACATAAGGTGCATTATTTTTTATATAAAAAGTCAAATTTTGTAGATTTTAACTAATAATTAGACAAACAACAAATACATTAATGTATAGAAATGTACTAAGATATATTTATATTTCAAAGAGCTTTCATGAAATATTGGTTTTATAATTATTTAAAATATATTTTATGAGAAATCTATGATCAAGATTACTACTATAGTGATGATTTAAAAAAAAATAAAATACGTTTTGTAAAAATCAACAAAGAGGTAATGATACTTCAAAGCACGTCTGGGCCTCATCTTATCAACAGAGGGGCCTCTAGGTAGTCTCAAGATATCTTAACACGATGTTGGGATTGCCATAACTATCCTCACTTTTCATAACTTTTTTTAATCGATGTCTTTTCAAATGGTCGGATATAAATGGTGCACTAATTTGAAGGGCGTCAATAAGAAATTGCCCTGCATATCCTAATGTAATGAAAATATATAAAAAAAATGCACAATTTTTTTTTTGAATTCGGTGCACCCTCTGAAGCCTAAAAAGCAGCAGATCCAATGCGATATACAAATCGTAGACCAATGAAGCGTTCATAAAATTCTTACTCCTATATATATCTCTGCATGTAAAGCTATTCTACACGCAGAATATCAAAATCGTCATAAAAAAAGAGTATCAAAATCGAGGACATCGATATCGATCGAAATTAAAGGTTGCGTGCATGCTTGGATCATCTGCAAATATAGATCGATGCAAGGCTGGCTGTTGCATTGACTACGACGACGAACAAGAATTTCAAGCTGGAGGCTGGAGCTGAGCTGATCGATGAACAGATCGAAATAAAAGCCCAAAACACGGAGCCGAGCCTACGCACGTCGTGGTGTTCTAGGGTTGCTCCGCAGCTGTTATATAGGACGCCGACAAGACACAGATATCCTCCCCGCCGTACCGCCTGCAATGCCATCAGATCATCAGCGGGAGACCTGGCTTTATTTATTTCATCCACCCTCCCTCCATCTCATGTGTTCCCCACCGCCCAGGGGATGATTAAGGACCCTTTGAATTGTAGAAAAAATAAAGAAATTTTAAAGAATTTAAAATCTATGAAAAAATTCCTATGAAAATATTTGAAACAAAGGATTAGATCCTATCCAATTTTTTAAAAATCCTATGAAATAGATAATCCTATAAATATTTTGGAGAAAAGTTAGCAAGAGGTGTAACCTCTTACAAAATATCCTTTGAGTCTATCTCTCTTATCTGATTTCTATGTTTTTTCTATGGTTCAATCAAACAGTCATTTCTGTGTTTTTTGTGTTTTGCAATCATCTGTTTTACATTTGCATTCTTGTCAGAATCTTGTGTTTTTTCTATTCCTTTGTTTTTTTATTACTACGATTCAAAGGGGCCCAAATTAGCTACTACCTCCATTCTAAAAATATAAAAATTATTAAGTTTATTTTTGACTCCTCCTATTTGTCTCAAAACACACATTTTGAGTAATCATTGCATTATGAAAATAGAAAATAATTGCATTGGGAGTAAATAAAGTGATGAATAATTGTATTGAGATTTAATAAAGTAGGGGCATTCTAGCCTTTTTTGTGTTTGTATTGGTATGTGTAGGATGGATGAAAAATGAATTTATTTTGGAACGGAGGTAGTAATATCATATGGGACACATCTTAGTACTACGAACAAAATCCTTAATAAGGGACGGCTGATAGATGCCGATTGATTTAAAATCGACATGTATTGACCGTTTCCCACCTTCACGGGGTAAAAAAATAATCAAAAACCGACACCTTTACCTTTAAGCACATATAGGTGCCGGTTCTAAATAAAAACCGATACATATAGTATTAGTATTTTTTAAAAAAATACCACCTATAATATATATATATATATTAATTATATGTGATGATTTTTTTAAAAAAACCGACACCTATCACTACGAGCCGAGCGGGCGGCATGGGGAGCCAAAACAAATGCCACGTGGGAGCCAAATATATGCCTCAACTTCTCTCTCTATCCTTATCCTTATCCTTTGCTTCTCTCTCACTTCACTTTTCCCTCTCCAACTGACGCCTGGCGCCCAGCGGCCGCCTCTCCTAGGTGGCCAGCACCCGGTGCTCGACGGCCCACCTCTCTCCTACGGCCATTGGCCAGCCTCTTTCCAACGGCCGGTGCTTGGTGGCCAACGGTCTCTCCCCGGCGGTCAGTGCCCTGCGCTGTATTCATTGGCGACGACCTCTCCTAGCCCCCTACGCCAGATTCATCGGCGACGACCTCTCTCCAGCCCCCTACGCCGGATTCATTGACATCAGCCTCTCCCTAGCCCATTCTTCGGATTCGTCGGCGAATGCGAGGGCAGTGGCACGGATGCCAGATCCGACGGGCTTGAGCTCGAGGGCCTCCTGATCTGACTCCCGCGTAGCGCCCTCCACCAGATCTGCCCTCTATGACCTCAATGGCGACGGCCTCCCTTCGACGCCGTCAAGTGCACGGCCGACTGATTTTGCTGATTTGTGGATGTTTTTGTTGTTGACTCTGTGTATGTTGACTCTGTGAGTTTTGTATGTTCATGATTCTATGATGTTAATCGATCTTGGTGGCGACCTAATTCAGATTTGAATTTGGGGATTTGGATTTGGGGCAATGGGGAGCAACTTGATGTTGAGCCAATGTACGGAGCTGATTTTTTTTCCTCACATGCACCTCAAATGTGCCAGTTGTGGAACCGACACCAATGACCTGTGCTCATCTGCGCTGCCTTCGTGGTGTTGGTTGAAAAATATGGCACCTATCGAGGTTTTCTAACTGACATGTATGGCATTTTCTATAATAGTGTGAAAAGGATGTCTGTCTAGATTCGTAATAGTATGATGTATCCTATCCGGTACTAGTTTGTTATATTATACAACGGAGGGATTGAGTAGGCTCTACATTTTGGAATGTATAGAGACTTTAATTTATGGTATACTTTCATCTTTCTTTTTGAATTTTGAATAGACTTTCTTTCAATTTCTTTAAATTTTTGGTAGACTTCAAATAAATTTACGGAGGCACACCGTGCATACTGGGGACATATATTGCTGACCCAAAATTTTGGAAATTTCGTTCCGAAATTGTGGTCACTGGATCAATAACTATATACTCCATCTGTTTCGAATAACTGACACTGTACTATATATTGACTATGTCTATCGTATTTTGATCGTGAATTGCTTTTAAATAATTGAGTTTTATTGATTGATCAATAACATAACATATTTTTAAGTATTTATTTATTTTTTGCTAAAAATGGTCTAAGGTATGAAATTGAAAAGTACCCGTATCTTATATATTAGCATACGGAGGTAGTAAGATTAGGCCCCCTTTGAATAGATTTGTGGAGGATTGAAATCTCAGGAAATTTTTTCTATGAGGCTATTTAGGAATAGGATGTCAAATTAAAATTCTTTGATAGATTGTCTCCCCATGCCCCAATTTCACATGTAAATAAGCATGAGCTAAACCCTTGTTTTTATTTTACTTTGAGAAGTCCAATGCCGCACTCTATTTTTCTCTATGTCACAAACAACCTCCTTTAAAAATTTCTGATCGAGTGTATTTCCTGCAAACTATCCGGTACTAAACTTCTACTTCCTCCATTCCAATTTGATTATCCCATAAGCAAAGAGTATCAAGACCAAAAACACCAAAACATCTATCATTCTGAAATTAATCATTATCGATCAAGATGCTCCGTCATTTCGTGTCCAACAAAAATTAATTCAAACTTTTAATGTTGCATAGGTTAAATCAATAAAAATTAATCTTGATTGGTTGGATGCATGCATGTTGCAGAGCATTTCACGATACACATTTCCTCTTTACACAAATAAACAAATAAGCTATTTTGTTAGATGATCATTTTGAAAAACCTCAAAAATCATAGGTGATGATCAAATTAGGATAAATGATTTTTTTGAAAAAAACCTCAAAAATCATAAGTGATGATTAAATTAGGATAAAGGGAGCAGTATTTATGCATTTTGGAGTTCTAGAGCATGACATCGTGTTCCTGTATTTTAATTGAGATCAATTTGATCCATCAATGAATATAAATAGAGAAAAAATAATAATACTAGGTGGAGTAATAAGAACAAATTAAAGAAGCAACAGCGGCCAACCTAGGTGCAGTGCAGATACGTAGCGTCTGCCACTGTTCAAGCGCATGATGGCCGGCCGCAAAGCTACAGTGGCCCATATCAGATCGCGACGACGACGACGCCATGGACGACGTGCCGGCTAATAACGCGCTACTAGTAGTCATCGATCGATCGACCGTAGGCCGAAGCCCATACGCATGTGTACAAGTCTTGTCGATCATTCAGTAATCAGTAGCACTAGTACTGCCTGCATCCAGTGGCGAATGGCCTGTTTAGATCATCCGTCAAATTTTTACACCCCGTCACATCGAATATTTGGACACATACATGAAGTACTAAATATAAATAAAAAAATAACTAATTACACATATTACGACTAATTTGCGAGACGAATCTTTTAAGCCTAATTGCTTCCTGTTTTGACAATGTGATGCTACAGTAAATATTTGCTAATGACTGATTAATTAGGCTTAATAAATTTGTCTCGCTGTTTACAGGCGAATTCTGTAATTTGTTTTGTTATTAGAGTACGTTTAATACTTCAAATGTGTGTCTGTATATCCGATGTGACACGTCAAAATTTTACACCCTCAATCTAAACACACCCTCTCTCTCTCTCACACTCTCTCCATCGGTAAGAGTGTGAGACGGTGACCGACGTGCACGTACTGACGTACATTTGCATATAAACAATTTGCCTAGCTCGATCCATCAGAGAGGGCACAGTACTTTGGCGGCAACGTACGGGTATTACCCAATCAAATCAAGGACGACGAGCTAAAGCAAACCCTACATGCATGACGACCTAACTTCATGCTGGGCTAGCTGATCATTACTTTCTTCGTTCATAAATATACGTTGTTTTGCAGAAATTAAGATTGAGAAGAGAAGACTTTTATTGTACCCTTCATTTAAATTAGCAATCAATGGTTGGAGATAAGAAAATGTTAGGTGTAGTTTAGATAGTGAGAAATTTTATAATACTTATATTTATCGATAAATTTAAAGTGCTTGAAATATGAAATGCTTGTATTTATGTACAGATGGAGTAATATACTAAGGCTTTGTTCGTTTCAGTGTGTTCCCAACACACTGAGTGTGCACGAAAAACGGAATGATTCATTAGCGCGTGATTAATTAAGTATTAGCTAATTTTTTTAAAAAATAGATTAATTTGATTTTTTAAGCAACTTTTGTATAAAAAACTTTTTGCAAAAAAACACACCGTTTAATAGTTTGAAAAGCGTGCGCGTAAAAAAAAGAGTAGTGTGTTGGGAAGATGAGTTGAAGAACTTAGCCTAATTGATCATGGTATTATCATCACGTGCATTAATTGTAGGTATGACATGGATATGTGTTGTGATGTATTTCGGTCGTCTCATAAAAAACAAATCTAATATGATATTCTATTACTTTGAATCTGGATAGTCTCCTATCCAGATTCATACTATTGAGACGAAGGGAGTATGTATGTGCATGCGGTAGTACTGTGTGTGTGCATCCTTTCGTCCAATATTACAACTCAATCTTTTTTTCTATTGAAGAATAACTTAGGTGATCTATTAATTCATGCATCTCCATGCTCCTAGCTAGTTAGCTCCATCAATCTCTCATCTGTCACGATGGAGTTTGATTAATTTGCTTCAAGTGCATGCGTGCTAGCTACATATGTCTCGACAATTCAAGGGAAACACAGATTCTGAGCTATATATGTAGTTATCATGCATGTATCCAACTTTATATCCCTCTCCCAGACACTCAGATCGATGACTCACACTCACACTAGAGACTAGACACCTTTTGTCATTATTGGCAGGCAAGACAGAAATATATCATGTATGAGATGATTTGCTTTTGGATTGCTCGCTAGATTCTTTGATTACTTCCCCGTCTTTGATCATATGACTCAATGCGTGTTTGGGAATCCTTTATTATGTCACTTTACTTCAAAAGAGGGCATTTGATGAGATTTTAATTAACTTTGTAGTAGTTTTCAAACAATGAATAATAGTCCGACAGTACATATAAAAGTAATTTTAAACAGAAGCGATCCCTTAATACTCTATTTGAAATATTTTTCCTCATTTGATCTCATATTTTACAATTACGAACGACATTTTATCCATAAATTTTGACAGCCAAAATTCAATTTTGGAGATTCATTGTGCGCATTAAGTACATATGGTTAAAAAAATCAATGGGTAATTCTTGTAACTTTTTTTTAAAAAAAACCTATAAATTTTATGTACAAAGATTAAGGACAGAGTTCAAGCTAAGGGGAACTACGTCCCCCGGTACATCGCTAAGAAAGATAGAACATATAGAATAACACCATCCATACGGAAGGCCAAGACAACTAGACTGAGGAAACTTGTCAAATACTATATGTTTGAAAAGTTCATACATATTGAATACTGAAGTTAATGAAATTAATGTTACTAGTTAGTAAGATATGTCTTGTGATAAAATAGGACTTGACTCTCAGGTATACAATATGTATAATTTTCCAACTTAATTCACATGATTGATACCTATGCCCATAAATAATTTCATTCACCATGCAATTCGATCTTCTTTTAGGAACATGTTTTTATCAAAGTAGTATTTTACAATGTATAACGCATACATTGATTTTATTTACCTAGCTTAATTTACAAACCTATATAGCTACTATGGTAGTAGCTATGGATCTTATACATTAATTGAAGTTAACTCCTACAAACGTACTTTTGCAACTATATTCCTTTATGAATGGGGACAGAATATTGCGATGCATGGCTAGCCATGCTCAAGTATGCATTTAAAATAAGTTTATAGGGAAACGAGTGAGGTTACTATATAAAGAAATAACTTATAATAAATATAATGATTATATGTCTGGTGTAAATTGTGATAATTAGGAATTAATTGATTTGTCAATAATTTTACTCTACATGCATGAGTTGTATACATGCATGAATAAATATAGATAACCTTATTATTTTTTATGATTAATTATGCATCGTATGAGATTACATGTATATTCGTTACATCAACCAATATTATAAAACTCAAGATTGGTAGTCCCGCAGAGTTTTATAACACATTATTATATACATAATTTATTTTAAATAATTAATAGCTTGAAGTATATATACACGTCACAAATTAACTCAAATCAAAAAGAGGTATAACATTGGAGATGATGCATTAGTTTTGCACTATATATTTAGTTATAAAGGACTCATCGATTAGCTAGCTAATCACATAAAGTTGTTTTTAACAAGATTACCCGCTAAACTCTCCAAACGCATGCAAGAAATATCTGAAACATTACTTCAATTTTTGAGCTAGGTCACTGTGACAAAATAATTTGGCCAATTTGCATATTAATATGTACAGAAAATAATTTGGCTTAAGCTAGTTAGCCCTAATTGAGCTTGCCCAATGTGCAGAAAATAAAACAAAACGAGTATATGTGGTTTCAATCTTTGTTCTTACCTTTGCATATAACTGGAAATATGGTTATTAAGTATAAATTAACACAAAGATATTCTAAACAACAACTCCTTTGCCCTATATATCTGATGGAACTCTAATATACATATGCATATTGCAGCAAATTGGAGGATATGCATGATTTGTCATTAAAATTGCTTTGCCCTGATATTAAGAAATGCCCTTTATGCTAAATTTCTTTTCTTCGATCGATATTGGCAGAGAAACCCAGAGTCTGAACAATGAAATTAAGTAATCCCAAGGTTTTGAAGAGGAGTGAATTTTTAAAATTCTTCCCGTACATATTGAAGTTAAATTAATATATGTGAAATTTCTCTTCTTTCTTTATAGTGATGGATTTTGAGTTCATGGAAGGATCGAAACAAGACTCATTTGCCTATAAACCTCACAACCCACAAGAAGTATACTTTCCAAATTGTTGTCCATTTTGGTTTCATCACTTGTATGGATAATTGGATACTTCAAATACTGTTTTTCTTACCTGAAATACATGTACCTCATGCTGTCACATCATATCCTTTTGAACCAAATCTTGGATCATTTAACTAAACGATTATCTTCACACGCAATCTGCTGTCATCTCATGAGAGATCCGTATGCAGTCAACACAACCAGTCAACAACTCTCTAGCTAGCTAATTAGCCATATATATGAATAAAAAAATGACGACTACTTCAAGAGAAAATTAAGCTTACTAATCTCTCCTAAATTGAAAATATCAAACAAATCGATCCAAATCTTACAAAGCTTAGGCAGGGCAAAGCGAGAAAAGAGCTGCATGAAACCATAAGATTAGTCGACATAGTACTACTAGTACACATGCAAATTAACAACTAGAGCGCTGAAATGCTGGGCACAGTAGCAGATCAAGACCTAATCAATTAATCAAGCTGCTTAGCTAGCTACTAGCTAGAGAGAAACCATGCAAGAGCAAGCTGAAACTAATATTGCATACCGTCCAAGAAATCGCCGTCGTCGTCGTAGTCGCCGTCGTCGTCTCCTTCTCCTCCGGTGGTGTTGCTCATCATCTCCGCGAGCTCGTAGTAGTACTCGCCGAGCACCGGCGCCGGCACGAGGCGGCCGAGCTCGCAGCCGAGCTCCATGGGCACTGATCTACCACCTCTGGCCCTCACCTTGTCTGCATCTCCTCCTCCTCCTCCTTTCCCTGATCCGGCGCCGGCCGCCACCATGTGATCGCCGCGCTCGGCCGACGCCGGGGACGACATGCTTGTGTCGCCGCCGCCGCCGCCGGGGACGTCGTGGTGGCGCTGGGAGGAGGAGGAGGAGTCAGCGAGGCGGTCGATGGCCGGCTTGGACTGGGTGAGCAGCCAGTCCACCGTCTTGCTGGCCTTGTCGAAGCCGAGGCGGTCCTGCAGCGCGAAGAAGTCGCGGGCGACGTCGAGGGACAGCCGCATCCGGCGGTCGCGCACGCCCTGCGCCGTCCGGATCTTGCTGTGCCGGTCCGTCCTGAACGGCCGCTTCCGCGCCCTGCCATGGCCACCGGCGCCGTTTCTTGGCGCCGGGACAGCCGCCGCCGACGCCGCCGCCGTCGCGGTGGCCGGAACAGCAGGATCCGCGCCGCGCGGCGGCCTGCAGAGCACGGCCTCCAGCATCTCGGAGTTGAACTGGCCGTGGCCGGAGAAGAAGTGGTCGTAGTGATGCTGCTGCTGCTGATCCAGATGCCCTCCTGGCTGCTGCATGGTAGGGTTTGGCGGCTGCTGGGCTTCTTGGGAGATGCAGAAATGGTGAAGGTTAGGAAAGTAAGGTAACATTTGTGTATCACTACTTGCACTCACTTGTACTACAGCTTCCTACTGAGAGTGAGATCTAGTTCTAGTACTACTGTTGCAGCCAGCCACTAGCTTCTTCTTCTTCCTCCTCCTCTTGATCTCCTCCTCTGCTCTTCCTCTTCACATGAGAACTAGCTAGTAGCACTACTAGCTAGTGATCAGGTGATGATGAGATCTCCAGATGGATCAAGATGGTGATGTGTGCATCAAAGCTTAAGGGGGAAAGAAAAGGGGAGAAAAGGTTGGAGGGGAAGGGGAAAGGAAAGGAGCTAGCATAGGAAGCTGAAAGATGAGTACTGAGAGAGTGAGTTTAGGTATTACTACTAGACATCACCATCTCTCTCTCTCTGTGACTCTGTGTGACTGTGTGTGTGTGTGTGTGTGTGTGTGTGTGTGTGTGTGTTTAGATGTTGTTGGGTTTGTTTGTTTTTGGCAGTGACTTTTGCTTCAGAGATCGATCAGTGATGAGGAGCAATGGCCGGAGTCGACGCCGGACAACCAACTGTTGCGTCACTGCAGCTTAATTGGGGTTACAAGCTACGAGGGATTGATCGAGCTATAGAGTAAACTAGTAGCTATTAGCAGCTGCTGGTAGCTGGTGTACATGTGTGTTGGTGTGTTCGTGGTATGGAGAGTTAGGAATGGAATGATGATGGCATTATTGTGATCGACCGAGGGCTACAGTGATGCACTGTTGGGACACGTGGTCACGCAGGCGTGGACGTATGTTTCCTCTTGCAGTTACATGTATATACGTATATGTATAAACATACGTGGAAGTGCACATACGTATACGTATATACAATTTACCGTGATATAAGAAGGCATATCACATTTTTTTGTATCATTTCCGTGACTGGAGAGCTTAAGATTATGGAAAACAATTGGTTGGTATCAACTTTTGAGAATATGAAAAGGTTAGGTTTTTAAGCTTCTGGTTTCTAATTAATTTTCTAAATTCTATATATCGCTATAGATTCTTAGAATCTAGTTGGGAATCTAACTATTTGGGAAGCTAAAGATTTTGAAAGAAACTGCAGCCGCTAGAAACTCCCTAAACATAGCCTAAAAGACATGCAAGAGATGGTTAAGGCATGTTCAAAGGTAGACCCTGATATGAGCTCTTAGACAATACACGATTATTAAGAAAACATGCCATTTACAATAGTTTAAACAATAGTGATCCTAAGCATTAACCCATAAGACTTTTATTATTACTCTTTTCTTTTTTTTCGCACCCACATGCATCAAAGTTTTTATTTTATAGAGGCTAAGAGTTATTGTTTAGCTGTTGTTAATCGTGATAACAATGTGTGTCTTCTGTTTCCATGTCAGCAGACCTAACTAGCATGACTAAGAGCCTACTATTAATGATCATTGTATATGTCTTTAAGTATATATACTTCTATACCCTAGAGTTTGTAATAATTGGAACATAATTTATTAGCTTACAACTAATAGTCTGATGCACAATATATCTAGTCAATTGTGGTCTGCAAATACTTGAATTGAGGATATAAAATTTTCAGATTTGAAACACCGCTCTCAATTAAGGATCTTATTGACAGAACAAAATTAATTAGTTGTGCTTTACAAGAGCTCTCAAGCGACAGCAAATTAAATTGATTATTGTGCCTTCAAGTGTTGATCTCACATTTTAATTAATTAGTTTCTTTCTAACAAGCCAAGGTATATTATTTTCGACCTTGGCCTCATCATGTCATTAGGTGAGACAGTATTAAGCTAGCCACATATAACTTATATATATATGTAGCTTCCAGTGTGATTGTATACCACCGCAAATCCCGGTATATACATATATATGTACGCAGTTCATATATTTGCATGCATGTCCAAGCAGTAGTACGTACTAAAAGGACCAGCCTTTGTACTTCCTAGATATATAGATATATATGACCACAGGCATGCATGTGACATTTTTTAATTTCTTCCTACGACGCACTGCACTGCCCCTGAAAGCATGCCTGCTAAACAGGAAGCTGCATGCATGTAATAGTTGAAAATGGCAGGCGCGCAGAAACCTAGTTATTCATTTTCTACAAGAAAATAATAAGCTACGCTTTTTTTAATTTATTGATTTTTTACGAAACAAGGTTGATTATATTAAATAAAAAAAATAAAATACAACATGTTGTTAAGAGATGATTAAACCTGCCAATGCAACACGAATAGGCTCCACACATCTTCGACACTACACCGTAAGAGACGTGTGAAAAAGTATGTGAATAAGCATCCGCTATATATTAGTTTCTCTAGGAGATCATTAAGCTGGTATCACTGAACAAAGCTGATAGCCATGGAATCTCAAGTCGGTACCGCCAAGCAGATCATCGGTCACTCGATAGATAAGTCTTCCCTAATCTTTATCGTTGACCTCACCACCACAATATATCTTCCAATGAACAGATGGATTTTTTTTCAAAACAAGACCCTAAACAAATCTAACTCCATAAACACCTACCATGGTATACAAAATCTAAACTAGCAAATATATTTAAACCTCCAAAGACATTATTTGAAAAAAAGCTAGAAACCCTAAAAACTTAATAGAGCATATCAGATGAGCCATTTCCCCCATCATCGCCGAGAACTCTGAAGATGGAGAAGGCTGGAGAGGGACATAGAGAGCTATATATGGCCATGTAGTTCGAGTTGCAAGGCAACATTTTCGCGAGCCTTTCTTTTCATGATGAACTTTTGCCTGATTTTTTATCTTATTTTTTTAATTTATTGTTAGATAGTCAATCTAATGGTACTAATTTATCTCGGTAATATACTTATATGTCATTGTCTTCTACCTCTTGAAAAGACCCACCAAACTCCTCATCCACCTCCAAGCATCTAACTCTCATGTGCCCATGCCGCGAGCCCGCGACTTCGCCTACCAATGTTGCCTCATCACTAGAGGGCCACATGCCCTGCTAAGTTTGCTACCTCTCTCATCATACTATTGCCTATAATTCTTCGCCTCTCTGTCATGTTCTCATCTAGTGCTTCAACTTCATTTTTCAGTTTTTCATCAACACCAATCACTATGCATGCTCCTCCAATCCCTTTTACCCTATCTTCAACCTTAAGAAATAATCACTGGGGGATTGTCGCTTCATCACCCTGACAATGCTTTAGTATAATTTAATTATGAGCAAGACTAACTAAAGTGTGAAAGTTTTTAATGCAGGGGCTATTATACAATTATGTTTTACACTAAAGAGATAATGCATATAATTAAAGGACTCAAATGTAATTTCTCAAAAGCTGAGGGCATAATCCTGTTTGGTCTCCAATAAGCTCCGGATCTACCCTCTTTAGGTAGGGATGAGTGTGGGCCAACGTACGGGTCATCGTTACCTATACCTTGGTTAAGGATTACTTTACTCATTGGTCATCACTGTTTGCATCAGGGCCTGTCAAAGTTGCATGGGCGCTAGATCGAGTTAGAGGAGATCAGGCGCAAAAATATTAAAGCAACTCAATCGAATGTTGAAATATTGATTTGTAGATTTCCTCCAAAAATTTACTCTCGAGTGATACTTAATTCGTTCTTCACCCGTCCGCCATCTTCCTCTCATCTAGTGCTTCAATCCCACTTTTGAATTCTTTATCAACGGCGATCACTATACATGCTCCTCCAATCCCTTTTACCCGATCCTCAACCTCAAAATCTAACCACTTGGGGATTGCCACCTCATCATCCTTTTATAGTGGTTGAGCTACGTATAAAATAATGCTGAGAGAGGCTAATGTGTGTAAGTTATAAGGGACTCTAGTGTAATTTCTATATCTAACGCTGAGAGAGGGGGAGAAGGGGAGGGGTGGGGTTAACCCTATTTGGTCTCAAATAAGCTCCGACTCTAACCTCATATTTAGGGATGAGTATGGTCCGACCTAAGGATTGTTGTATCCATGGGCCGCCCCTGCTTGTAGTGCCTATCAAAATTGCGTGGGTGTTACAGATGAGGTGTAGAAAAATATTAAGGTAACTCAAATCGAATGTTCAAATATTAATTTGTAAATTTCCTCCAGCAATCGTGTGGTTGAGTCTTAGTCACAGGTTTTCTGATCAGTCTGTGCGGATGTGCTTGCCTTGGGCAGTTGCATGTCTTGTTGTTCACTCCGTGGAGGTTAATTTTTTACCGATTTCCCTTTAAATAATTGTGTAGCTGAAAAGTTTTTAGCGCTCTATTTTCTCTTATTAAACTGGGTCAGTACTCTTATTTTTATAATGAAAAAAAAGGAATTTCCTACTTTTTGGAGTTCCTCTTCTAATTTTTTCCTCTAGTAATTAATTTTCTGTGAGGTGATAGTTAATTAGCACTCTGAAATATATATAACATAATAAGTATTGTTCCCTTCGTTTCATATTATAAGTCGTTTGATTTTTTTCTTAATCAAACTTCTTTTAAGTTTGAGCAAAATATAGTAACATTTTCAATATAAAACAAACATCGTATCAAAATATATTCAATGTTAAATTCAGTGAAACTAGTTTAGTGTCGTAGATGTTGATAATTTTTTCTATAAATTTGGTTAAACCTAAAGAACTTTAATTAAGAAAAAAGTCAAACGAAAACAGAGGAAGTACATGTTATTCAATGAGATTCGATCGACCCTCTCTGCGTAATTTCCCGGTGAGATTTCGATCCCTGACATCTCCATCGATCAACACCGGCGTCGTCGTCGTTTGTCAGCTAGACAGGAGCGCTCCTATATTGCACACGTATAATCAACTCGCCCCTTCTTCTTGCCAGGGGATCGATCGATCGATCGAAAGGACGAGTCGGCCGCCGGCCGGCGAGACCGCCGCCGCCGCCGGCCCTTCCCCTGCAGCATGCATGCATGCATTGCTCAGCTCAGCTCTCACGCGCGGTTCATGTGGGGCCCACGCGACCTAGCTATCCGGCCACCGGGCGGGCGGCCAGGTGGTTGATGGCGTTGGACGACCGGTGTGGCTGTGGCTGCTGGCCTGCGCAGATTGTGCAGGGTCACGCATGCAGTCGGCTGCACGCACTGCGGGCTCGGTCTAGCTAGATGATCGATCGAGATCGAGATCGGTCGACGACATGGCCGTACGCTGCGCCCATTTGACGGCCGCGGCCGGGGCCTCCCTCCCCTCCCCTCCCCGGCCGGAGATTCTAGACGTCAGCTGCACCCCATGCATGGCCTCCGACCAACACGCATTAGTTTATGTATATTTTCGATCCGCTCCTTGGGTGTCGCTGTAGCTGTAGATTGGATCTCATCATCTGTGGTCTCTCTCGTCGTCGTGATCTCGCTGTCATCTTCTGCACAAGCGTCCTCCCTAGCTAGCTTCAGTTATATATATATGTGCATCTTATTCGATCCATATATAGCTCACGTACACTAGGTAGCTGGCTTAATTAACCACTTCAAATTAATGTGCATCATCCCTGCATCTGTACGTACTGCACGCATACTAGTGCATAGAATTACAAATATACGTATATATATATACACTCTACGTATAACTACGCATATGCACGTGCTTCGATCGTGCGATATATCATTACATGCGTGATGATGATACTCTTCCTCCATGCAAAAGTCTTAGAAAAATTCTAGAACGTATTTCTTTTATCAACAAAAACAAGAAAAAATTAACGTATATATATAAATATATATATCCTATTTGTAACAAAGACCAACAAGGACTATATACGTATACAAGTAACCAATGAGTATTAAAATGGCTGTTGTTTGGGTTCCGGTCAACAATTCAATCTAACATTATAAAACGAAAAGATAACCTCTTCATTTAAGTCATGGATACATGAAGACTACAAATATGCCTATATCATGTAGAAAAAACTAGCGGATTGTCCCACATCGTTTTGCGGGAGCTAGATAATTCACGTAGACTTAGATTTAATATATAACTGTAAAATTTTATTTCTATAGGTACCATTATATGTACAAGCATATTTATATTTCATATATAACTCTTAGCTTCTATTTCTATAAGCACTAGATTTCATATACAACTTTTAGTTTCTATTTCTATATATATGCTTAGATTTCATATGCAACTCTTAACTTCTATTTCTATAGATATAATTGTATTTTACATAAAACTATATCAATCAATCTATACCGTTACAATATGAAGCCACCATGATCTAACGGTTAAGATCTTTTTTCTTTTTCTTTGATTAATGTAAGAATTTTTAGCTTCTACAATGAACATGGTGTCGTCTTTTCAAGCTATCTTAATAATATAATCTAACTAGCAAAAATGTCTGTGCGTTGTAACAGGTCAAGACAATTTTCACGATTGATAAAAACTCTACCAATTTAAATGACAAACCGAAACAAGACAAATAAAACAATGACAAAACAAAGTCAGAAATCATATATAGCATTGAGCCCGATTACACTCGCTTCATGCGTTATCACATGAAGAATCCTTTATGTACACTTTTTCATAGACTCACAAATCGAACAGGTGGCTATTCCATAAGTTTAAGCATGTGTATTTTGCTATACCTCATCGACCAAAGATTGAAATTTTGATTATTCAATTAGTGATCGTTTTTTTACTGTAGATGAAAAGCATTTGCAAAGTAACAAATTTGTTGCATACACACCTTAAACAATGATAATTTTAAAAGAAAAATATTTATAGAAAAATAAATTTGAAAGAGAAAAAAAGAAAGAAAAAAGAGAAAAGGAGGAGAAAAGAAAAGAGATTAAAAGGATCGGGAGAGGATCGGTAGATAGATAGATTAGAAAATAAAATATGGTTAAAACTTTTGGATAGAGGGAGTATCCTATATATTTATAAGTTCATCTTCACTAAGTGTAGTTAGTGATATTTCTCTCTTCTCTCATTAAGCCACATTGTCTCAATTGTTTTTAGCTCTTAGATGATTAATCTATGGTCCATATTATCTTTCTTCTTTTCTTCTTTTATAAAATCATATAATCTTAGTTTTTTCTTTGGATGATTAATTTATATTACCTTATTTCTTTTACTTTTTTCATTGAGTCACATCATCTTATTTTTTTTCTTTTAAATGATCAATTTGTATATGATTTAAATTGTTACAAACCACATCATCAAATAGTTTATATAGTCTTTTTTTCAATAGTCAATCAGAGATAAAAATTACATAAAATGTAACTATTTTACATGTTATTTCTATTAATATTATACAAAATTTTCATGGCAACGCACAGGGTTTCATCTGATATATGTAGACAAGTAGCATGTGTGTGTGTGTGTATATATATATACACATAATACATACATACATACATATATACATATACATACATACATACATACATACATACATATATATATATAGAGAGAGAGACACACACATATATAGATATATACATATACATACATATATACATACACACACACATATATATATATATATATATATTTGGGCGTGGAAGAAGAATAAACGAAGAATTCAGAAGAAGACTACCCAAGAAGGAACCCAGAAGAACACCCTATAAAGCATAAAGGGACAATATAGGGTGCGGTGAATGACATATTCCTGTGAAGAATAAAACTTTCGGTGGAAAGGCCTCAACTTTAGCCTGCTCTCGTGAAGCCACAGTAGCGAAGAGATAAGCAGGAGGCACATGCGACGCCACCCCTGGCCTCTATAAAAGGAGACTTCGGCCTTCACTCTGGAGACACACAACAATGAAAATACCATTCAGAGCAAAGCTTTCAAGCACGCTCTCACCCTCCATTCCACCTTTCTTAGCAGTAGTCATTCTAGCCTACCTTGCATAATATTGAAGCAAGGAGTTGTAATATAACGTTGTGTAAGGTAAGAAGAACTTGTTTGTATTTACCTTTGGGGTTCCCGAAAGAGAACACCGTATATAAGTCTACCTGCTTAATATGAAGTAATTTTCTTTAAGTATCCCTGTCTGTTTGTTCTAGACAAGTGTTTATGCTAGGGACCCTATAGGAGAAATCTCTCCGGTTGTTCTCGTTTTTAGTCTGCATCTTGCATTGGCGTTTGGAGAACCTGTATCCATAGAGAAGTGTTCCCTTTAGGTGGAACTGTCTGGGGAGACGGTAAACTCTTAGCTAGGTCAAATATGACTAGGGATATATGAAATTAGTTGCTTCTTTAAACAGGTAGATAGGTGAAGCATACGGCTAGTACCGAGTAGGACTTTAAAATTTTTGAATCAAGCGTCGGCTGTTTTTGGATTCGCCATCCTGCAAAGATCCTAAAAATTTAAGAAAAATTTTCGAGTGAACAGTAATCAAAAAAACGACTGTGAACAATAATTCTGCATTTATAATAATGAATTCAACACTAGGAATAGTAGTGAACAGTATTTCAGCACCTACAATAATTGCAACACTTCAAATATTTGAGCAAACACTTAAGACATTTAAGTGCTAATATATATATATATATATATATATATATATATAGCTAAAAAAAAGTATCAAACAACAAAGAGATATAGGTCGATGCATGATGATAACAACGTCGACCCGATCGACGATGTAAAGTACTAGCTATATAGTGAGACCTTTCGGCCGGGTATTGGTCGCTTCTCGGCCTTGTCTTTCCGTTTCTGCATGCCGCCATTGCTGGCTTCTTCTTCAACCTCTCGCCACACACACCTCAAACGTTAGAGCTAGAGCTAGCAGCAGCTACGTCTCCTATAGCTGCCTACTCCTACAGGCCTACTAAGACCAGAGAAACTACTAGCTACTCCTAGCTTAGCTATACATCTCTCTCGTCCACAAAATCTTGGCCTGCATCAAACGTGCGTAAAGCGAGATGCATGCGTATGAACAGTACACGCACCATACCTAGTATATATGCGTGCATATATATTTATCTGCAGCTAGCTAGGCCTTTGCAAGTGTGTGGAGAGATATAGATCATCAGCCGAAAAAGTGGCTAATATGATGCATGCGTTCATGCGTGCCGGCCTACGTGTGCGATCGATCGTACGTACGTGCGGCCACCATTGTGCAGACGTGCCACCGTCCATGATCGATCATCCATAAATTGTTCATCTTTTCTTATCGGTTTAAGCTTTTATAGATTGAACTGGTTGGTATAAAGAATATATTTCAGAGTTGCTGGGTAGCATATATTTGTATAGAAACGTGCATTTCAAAAAAAAACACTAGGACATAATTAGTTAGGATTTAGGAAGTGCAAAGTACAGAAATTACCTAATGGATCAGTTGGATTTGGTCAGTGCCCACTTCTTAATGGGTCTATATAGTATACATCGATCTTTTTCCACCTATTGATTTGTGACCTGCTCGATCTCCACCGTCGGTCACACGCCTGCCAGCAGCTGCCTGCAGTTTTATCTCCAAATTAAAATGGCTGGTTCATCGATCTAACAGGCTGGTTAATTGATTAAAGGAGGATACTTTTGCTAGCTAGGGAGTTCATGATATCTATCGAGAATCCTTTGACTCTAGCGTCTAACGAGAAGGAAAAATATCCAGCGTCCTTCCGCATCGCCTCATTCCGCACCGCCTCCTCTCCCCCGCCTCCCTCACCCGCGCCACCTCCTCTCCCCCGCCGACCTCACCCACGCCGTCTCCTCTCCCCCGCCTCCCTTGCTCGCGCCGCCTCCTCTCTCCCGCTGACCTCGCCCCGCTGCCTCCTCCGCCGGATCCACGCCGTCAACCATCCGCCGTCGCTTTTCGGCTTCCTCGACATCGACGGCGGCTTCGTCCCGTGGAGGCGCACCACCCCTGTGCCACCGCTGCCTGCGATGTCGTCGACTTCATCAGCCTTTTTTTTCGTCGTCCCCGGATGTCTGGCGCCGCTGTGACATCCTTCTCGGCCGCGTCCTCTTTTCACGAAGACCAGAAGGAGAGCACCGAAGTGAAGGAAGAGGTAGATCTAGCTCGATTTTTTTTGGATTTTTGATGTTTCAGCCCATATATCCAAATGTTTCATTAGTTGAATCAAAATATTGCAGTGAGTTTTTGGTGGTGTTCCATTATTTTTTTTGGATTTTTTATGTTTCAGCCCGTGTATCCAAATGTTTCATTAGTTGAATCAAAATGTTATAGTGAGTTTTCGGTGATGTTTCATTTCTTTTCTTCGATGAATCCGGATCTGATGATGTTCAACACCTTTGAAACAGATGTTTCATATGTTGTAGAAAAATGTTTCAAAAGTGATTTAATTGTCTTTCATCATTTCAATATCTGAAACATCTTTTTGTTAGGCATTGAAACATTTTTTATAAGGTGGTGAAATAGCGCCCTGTTTTTTAGAAAAAAATCGAGCGCCCGATTTGTAGTCGTTTTCGATATCTATGGCTAGTCTTCATTTTCCCTTTAAAAAAGACGCGAGGATATACCTACATATCCTAACTTACCATCACCTCCACAAACCTCTAATATATATCTGAAGTTCTCTCTAGACACGCACGCTCATTCGTCTTGTACTACTACAAATTTGATTTTTCTTGACGAAATCCTCTTTAGATTGCAAGCGAGCCATAACTGCTCCCGCATGCAAAAATTATTTTCCCGAGATCGGTTCAAGGGCCACATGTGAAAATGCATTTTCGCATGCAGGTTTTTTAAAGGCCTACGTACAAGTCTAACCTTCCTCCTCTCTTCTCTCTCAGTATCTCATTTTTCCACATCTTCCTCTCTCTCTCCCCACTCATTTTTCTCTCCCACTTTCTCCTGGATGCCAATGGCGGGCTCAAGTTGGCGGCGGTTGTGGCGGCGGCGAGCATGGGAGTAGGAGCGGCAGGCGGGAGTGCGGCAGCGAGAGTCCTCGTTCTTATCTCCTCACCTTCTCTCTCACCTCTCATTTTTCCACATCTTCCTCTCTCTCTCCCCACTCATTTTTCTCTCCCACTTTCTCCTGGATGCCAATGGCGGGCTCAAGTTGGCGGCAGTTGTGGCGGCGGCGAGCATGGGAGTAGGAGCGACAGGCGGGAGTGCGGCAGCGAGAGGCTCCTCGACTTCTCCTTCACCGCCGGGCGGGAGCGCGGCGATAGCGGATCCGGTGATAGGGAGGCGCGGTGGCGGCAGATTCGGTAGTGGGGAGTGTGGCAACGGAGGATCCAATGGTGGGGAGCGCGGTGGCAGATTCGGCGGGGGGAGGCGCTGTAGCAATGGATCCGGCTCCGCCTCCCGTGTGGCGACGACAACGACGACAAGGAGGAGTTGTCAGGCTTCGACGAGGCGACGACGACGAGCGACGGCGGATAGGATTTTTGGGAATTTTATTTTTTTCATGATTTTTGTTTTTGCGTACGAACGACATAACCACCCGCACGTGAAAATTGAATTTTCACATGCGAACGACATAAGCACCCGCACGTGAACTGCACTACCCGTATAAAAAAACGATTTTCGTAGACATTTTTGGACCAACGGGCGGTTCAACCGTATGAAAAAAATGGGTTTTGACTGCAAACAAGAATGTTGTTTTAATAGTATAGTGTCGCCTATGTAAACTATAGCCAGTCGTATATAAAGACAAACATCATTTCTACGTGGATTTTTTTCAGCTCAGTGATCCTCTCCGATTTGATCCACTCATGGGCAAACACGGTGAAGGCGTAGTACGTCTTGTAGCTTTCGCATTTTTCGCATGATATGATGTGAAATCGTAACTACATGCGATGCATCGTCTCTGCGACGCGACGACGCAATATAATGTAGCAAATGCGGTGCACGATCTCTCGTTCTCTGAATCCGCCGTCGACGCGTCCCAAGAAAAGGGAAGAATCGAAATCTATATATAAACACCTGTCGTCTTAATATAAGCAGATCTTGTGGCTAGCTTTTCATCCGCCACGCCTGAACGATTTGGGCATTTTTCTCCGACACAACTGTCGAAATGTTAGGTGCTGATCAGTGGTGATCACCGGATCTGTTCGGCAGCTATCGGAAATGACGGGGCTGAATAATTTTTCCTTTCATTTCGATAATTAAGATCTACAGGGGTCAAATAGTCCAGACATGATATATAAATCGATAGCCTCTAAAATATAGCCTAATCTTATCATAGGTTTCTATTATTGTTGCTTGGAAACACAGTTAATTATATAAGAGTTACAATATCACATAGAATTATCTTCTAGCGCACACATTTACTCATTACTACTTTCTTCATCCCAAAATATAAGACACAACTATTTTTTTATGTCTCATAATATAAGACATGCATGTATGCATATATTAACTATCATCTCTTGGTCATTTAAATTTGATTTATTTTAGATCTTCTATCATCAAGACCACAATCACATTGCTTGTATATATAGATATGATCCAACTGAGAAGGTGATTAATTTTTTTTCTTGGTCTTTACATTAGGAATGGTTGAGCTTTATATTTTTGGATAGAGGAAGTATATCTCTATTTTCAAACAGATGATATCATAGGATACAGGTAATTAAGTAGTCAAACATCAAATTCTTAAATCATCAATATATAAAAAATATTAAGGGTTAATTTAAAAACGGTGGTAAGAGATTTACCATAAATTTCGTTCAAAAGAGAGATTTACCATAAAAATACTTTCACATAGTTATATTTTAAATTTTGTTTTATAAATATATAGTTATAAAAGGTAACAATGGAACACACTGAGACTATCAATGTCAAAAGTGTTAGGTAAAGAAAAAGGATGGAGTATTTTATGATCAATGTTGATATTTGCGAAGACTGTTGATGAAAGTAAAATTGTCTATTGCACTGTGCACATGTTCTAGAGCGACATTTGCTGATGATTGGAGGGACTTTTGCATCGGAGAAAATAACACCACATCTGTGTCAACTGTCAAACGAGATGAGCACCAGTCCAGCAGTGAAGGCTGATTAGATCATTCACCTCCTTTCCTTGTCGGTCGCCAATGGGTTGGGTTAAGCTCACCCCCCAAATGTATTAATCAGATTTGTCTCGGAAAAAGTCAGGAGTTGACTTTTCAGACAAGAGATTATCAAGCTTGACACAGTGCAGAAGCAGCTGAATAGATTTTGGATATCCTCTACATAGCCAGATTAATTAATTGATTAATTCGAGAACATATATTCACTGGGCTGGGGCATCTTGAGAATATTTTCCCAAAACAAATTTCTCTTGACGAAACACAAATGGACGTGTGGCTGAATGCTCAGCAAAGCAGATCAGTCCACAGGTTGATGCTGCCAAAATTCTTGCCGTCACAATTCTGTATATGATCGATTACACAAAGGATAGCCAAAAGGCAAAAGCAAAAGCCTATAGCAACGAAGAAAGGAGGCCTACACATACATGAAAGCAACATGGATAAGGACTGAAAAAGATAAGGGAGAAATGGGAGAGTGACATCTTGTGTCACCCGGAGCAAGCGTGCATGCACCTGGCAACTTCTTGGCAAACATTTTGCACCATGCATACAGGTATTGGATTGGATGTCCATGTGATGTGAAGCAGCAGGCCCTCCACAAGCAGATCATTGCAGGGCATAGGGCATAGCATATCATTGCAACGTGACCAAAGAAACGAAAGGCTATAGCCACAATGTTAGACTTCGTAAGCTGAATCCTCGTACGGCAAAGGTGATCTTTCCGGTATATACAGCATAAAAGTGCATATAGACATGCGCAACCGATAGTTGCCCTCATCATTTGACAACACCAGGAGAAACCTCATGCTTCAAATTAATCCTTTAGATACAATTGAACAGATAAGAGCATATTGTTCTTTTCTAAGTATGCGCATTGATGCGGATTTAGAACATGTGGTCTCTGAGCAGCACAAAATTTATATATCCATGAATTATGAAACTGGAACAAACTGAGGTTGTGCTTCTTTCTCGAATTCTGATGAACAACAGCAATCTGAGGTTCCTGCTGCACAAGATTTTTCTTAACTGTGCCCTCGGTAAGATTCCTTACATGGGAAACCAAACGTCCGAACTAGCAGATTGTGCCTCAGAATTCAATGATTTAAGTGGATTTTCATGTTGGCACTATATGTGAGAAAAGATTCCAAGAACTTGCACGCTTCTTTTGCTTCCTTTGTGTCATATTACTCAGGGTTATGTGCGGGTTAGCGAGCAAGCCTTCTGATTTTCTTGTACCCTACTCTGACACAAATGACTTATTCCAGCATTCCTTTGAATTCCATAGCCAAAACAATTTTTCTTCCTCTGTGTGGTCATCTTCGCTGGCTCGAGAAGTAGGTAACATAAATTCCTAGAACTGCGGTTGACATGTGAACATCTAGACTGTATCACTTATTGAATCAGCTGAACTCATTGCATCACAAACAGGTAGCTTGCTCTCAATACTCACTCGACAAATTGGGCATGACCGGCACTTATCAGAGCACGTTCTGCAGAGCCGACAAAAAGAACTTAAGAATGCCACTTGCAGTTAAACAAAAACACATCCAACATGTAGCAACTAGCAAGAATGTATAATATATATACTACCCCCGTCCCATATTATAGCTACCTCTAGCATTACGGAGATAGTAACTTGCACTCTTCAGAGAACATAACATGTGAAACATACATGAATGAGTGATTGCCAAAGAAGCTTACTCGCAAAGAACATAATGGCGGCATGGAAGCAGAACTATGCAAATGTCTCTCTCAAAGCATATCCGACATAGGATCTGTTCCTGTATTTATATAGAAAAAAAGGTTATAGTTAAAATTAATTGTAAACCTGAGAAGCACATTAATTCTTTTTTGGATGAGATTTAACAGCCTCTACCACCCATGATAATGATTCAACTATTAAAAGAAAATAAATTCCAAATTGCAATACTGGAAATAATAGTATGAAGGTGCAGCACACAACCAAATCAGCCGAGAGCCTTATGTATCACTCTATTGAAATTTGACATTGTAGAATGCTTTGTCTGAGAATGGAAACGAGTACTACATTTTTAAGCTTATCGCACTGCTGTTGACTAAGCTTTGCCATTTTGGTTTGCTCTCCCAAAGCTAATTGAAGTCTCTGTACCTGAAAGTGCAAGTGGTTAATTAGCCCAATGTAAATAAAGAAATTGTTATTGTGTGTACAGCTAAACAACCTCTTTGACAAGAACTTTCTTTGGCATCTCTTTTACCATCTCTGGTGGATAGCTGCAAAAGGTACTATACCTGCATGGAAAACCAAACCAAGCGATAAAACAATTCAGCTACCCTGGAAACATTTGCAGTGCGTCCAATGTAATTGGCATATCTTGTTGATTCCTGAGTGATTACCTATCTAAATGCTTCTAAAGCGATAAGCATAGCTTGTTGAATGATGAATGATAGGCTACCTTGTTACTAAAGTACATAGTACTTTTAAATGCAAATGCAAAAAAAAAGTTTTTTCTCGTTAATGAAACCCTAGCAACACTGGAAGGTTAACATTAAACTGTGTTGTATCTAGAAACTTGTTTTAGTTTACTAGTCTTTCTATATTTGGAGCAGTTGATGTTACGTGGGATCTCCCATATTTGATTAATGCGGATCTACATGACAAGTTCCTCTAAACTTTACTCTTGCTATTCTCTTCAGTCTCTGAGACAAAGACCATCTGTTTCCCCACGATGTTATTTCCTGGAATATTTTACCCCACTTCCCTACCAAATGAAAAAAGAAACACAAAACTAATATGGCAAAATAGAAGTTAACATGACGTTTTGAGTTGGTAGTTTACTCCATGTTCTCTAGCTATTCATAGTATGCCCCACGATAAGATCCTTTGGGCAGTCCAGGAGGGAACTATGGTCCTCAAAAGCAGCCGACTGTGTAGCCTACTAGCCTAGAGTGTTATCAGCAACCAGGGCATGAGTCCTGTCGTAGGGGATTGTTATTCAGCAGAGCACAGTAAGAATGTGCTTCAATTCATCACCACAGCGACTTTTGGCTAGCCTCAGTAAGCTGATAGTTTCCTTCCTAATCTTGAAAATTTTTGGTAGACTCAGTTTCAAGAACCTACATTTTCTAGTAGTAACAACAGCATTCAAGAAATGATGAAAATGTCTGTCAAGAAAGAATACAGGTACTGTCATGTTACGCCTAAACAAGATGCAATTAGGGAAAATTTAGAAGAGCCTACCCAGTATTATTTGCATAGCATAAATGAGCTTGCTCCTCTTTGCTATCTTCATCAATAGACCACCAAGCAATGAGCCTGCCCAGCAATAAAATTATCAAATGAGAATTCCATGTCCAGCTTTTATGTATTGTAATAGATATGCAATTGGCCTGAGCCCTGAACTACTAAAGTGATACTGGATAGCAATAAAACCTTGAACCATGTTGCATCATCATAAACAATTCATCAATCTTTGATGAGAAAGAAATATATCCATCAGTAATCTTTTTAGCTCGTAATTTTGTAACAAGCCTTTCAAAGAATATCCACATAGCAAACGATGCAGTAGTCACTTGAAGCAAAAGTATAGGTAAGAAAACAGCTCGGAGTGGGAAAAATTTTGCGTTAGATGGAGTGCCCTGCAAAAGATACAGACGAGACAATGGTTCGTTAGACTAAAAGCTGTGAACTAATGATATATCAACACAGAAACAGGAAAATGGATGGCAAAGCAGGGTCTGCCAAACAATTTTGAAGGAAAGAACATTTAGTAAATTGAGTTCAACAGACCTCTAGGCGCATACACAGAAGAACTTGAAAAATTACAATAGGAATTATTAATATAGGGCCACCAATGTCCTGCAGATAGTTTGTCTAGATCAGTACCCCTTTTGGAGTAAAATGGAACAATGTTGTTCCAGTATCAGTCTCTGTTCATCTAAGACAAAAATCCAATTTATTGATATACCATTGGATTAGCCCATCTTGTGCAGACAAGAAAGCCAAAGCACTGTGAAATCCTATAAAGAAATGTCAAGAAGAAATCAAAGGATTATTCCACGGGACAAAAGCTTAATTTTAAAAGTAGAGAATATTACCCAAAATTAATGAATAAATCCCACCACCCCAGAGTAACTGCATCTCCTGCGGCACATAATATAACCTGATTACCTCTCAAATAAAAAGCTTCTACTATGGAACTCTGACGCATGAGTAAGAGTTTCTATGTTCCTACTTTAGGTTGGTTATGCTTACCCATTTCTATATAAACATGTGAGTCCTCAAAAACTCATAGTGTAGAAAACAAAAACCAGCTAATTTCATGCAACCCAGGAGAACAGCATATATTAGGCCAGTGACAAGATTCAGGAACAGCTCAACAAGAACAAGCATGCTTACCACACAACTTAAGAAGCATGAGTGAAGTAGCCGCTAGTAGAAATACCATGGAAATGGCAACCCAGAAGTGCTAAGAAAAATATGAAGTCGTTAGCAATGACTGTATGCAACCAAGTTTGGATAAGATTAATCTAGTTCTCATCTTTAAAGAGTTCAAAGCAATGATGTCCCTTGTTACTATCAAATATTTCATTGTAGCAAGGTCTTTGTATATTTACAGCTCCATATACTCATAAACTCATTATGCATATAATTACACAATAGCAAGCCAGATAGCACATTGGTGCAACTATAGATCTCTTAGATCGCTGTTAGAGGTGTGATGCTCTATGATGGCTGTTCCTCATAGTAGGCAACAATAAAGCCAACAAAAGATCCTCTTTTGTTGGCTTTATTAGAGCTCTAGCTGAACTCTCTCTTGTAGTCTTGTGTGTGCGAACTTGTAAAACTGGCAACCCCAGTTGAATCCTCAGTTACCCTTTAATGCTTTTCTATAAAAGCAGGGCTGTTTGGCCTATGGTCTAAAAAAATTGCTATAATATCATATTATATCTGGTCAATGTGTATTGATAGGGTATCCCTTGAATTTTAAATTGAACTGAACAACAGGGTTACCTCTTTGTTTTCTAATATGCAACTTGTCCCACATAAAAACAAATAACAGAGAATATGGAATAAAATTGCATGCGGGCAGAGGTTGCGAATTCAGGGTTAAATACAGTACATAAAACACCAAAATAAAGCATAGTTGATTGGAGCTCCATAATTGGCTCCAGTGCAACCACACAAAACCATCTATTATACATCTTCTGTAAAACATAATTTGATTGGCAGTGTTGGAGCTAAAGTTCTCACTTTACATGGTGGAAAGTTAAAGATTGTAAGTGCAATGTAGTCTTATAACTTACAGGAAGCCTCTCCCAAATTGCTTCATCTGTCATAGTCTCTCCATGTCCAGGCATTAATGCACCACACATCCTATATAGAATACATGATATATTATTTCAAAAGAAGAAAAAATATAACAATATTTACAAAAGTATACTCTATTATGAATAAACAGTTGAACTTTCTTTACAGCACAGTTTATGACAAAATAACAAATGTTTCTTCAAAATAAGTCTGACTCTATTTTCATAAGACTTACTTCAAGTTGATATAGCATTTCTACAGAGTGACAATGTACATGTTATATCACTAACAATCAAACTGTTCTAAAAGAAAAGTTCATCAGATTGCATTATCACAGTATAGTACTTAGCTAGGGAGTAGGTAATCAGCAGTCCCTGTTAATTGTACAAGGTCAACATTAGAAATTACTTGTCAAAACTAAAAAAGAAATAAACTGTGGTGCATAATTTTATCATTTTGCACTTTGTGTACTCAGTACAGTTAGGCAATTCATATGTTAAATTTAGGCCAATGAACACCAACCGTTCTGTAAGTACTCCACAACACCAACTATATCAGCCATGACTATGTCTACAAGCGACATTTTGATAGTCCATAACTCCATATGGCATATATCCAAAAACATATATACTCCTACAGTCCTACCTATACAAATTTGCACTGAAGCACTGTTTGATTACCTGAAATTGTCAACAAGAGTAATGATTTCCAAAGCCAATAGTGGAAGGAATACAAGCTTTAAATCAATAAAAGGTTCACCATGACCTGCAAATGATGAAATGAACCATTTACATGGCAGGTGAATAACTATTGACTTTAAAGGTAGACGAACAGAGTGATTTTGCTTTTGGAGAATTCACAATAAGCTTTGGATTTACCATCAATACCTTCCAGATAAACACATAGAAGCAGCTCAAAAGCAACTAGCAATGGTGTGGCAACAATGGAATGACAGGAAGCCATCTGTGCAGTTTAATAATCCAATTAACCTTATGCTAGTCAGGTATACAGTTCAGAATCTACGAAGGTATGAAAATGAAAAGTACACAGTGAATCTACCTGGCAACTTTGTGGTGATGAAGGAGCAGGTAATGAAAATCTACATCGAGCAATAACAGCATGGAACAACCATAGAGGGGTGAATAGCACCCTGCAGGTCAAGCATTCTGTTAATCCCAACATGCAGAGAATCAAATGTATCACATAACAAGTCAATGAAGCACAAATGAGATGTAATAGAAAATGTACACAAAAGCATATTGTTATTCAGGACCAACTTTAGAGGACCACTTGCCACCTAGTTTTCCTATAATGGCCATACCAGTCTCTGTAGAGCTATCCGTGTGCCACACTAACTGGTTCATCCATATATGTGTCGTACAATACTATAAGTTGCGTAGCCAATGATTCAGTCACATACAAAGAGACGCACACACACACAAAAAAAAAGACAAAGACAAAGTACACACAAAGGTTTCTGGCGAATCACACTCACCAGATTAGTATCCATTTTTCAAAAATTTACTACCATTCTCAAATAGTTCTCAATTTCTCATACCAAAATGCATGCAGTAAACTTTGACGACTTTGGGAAACCTTCAAAACCAAGAACAACAAACATAGTTCCAATTACATGGGGTAGCTGATGAGGACTGCATTCACCTCTTTGTCTCGTGTTCTTACACTAACAGGGTGTGGGGAATGTTGGAAGTCTCGATAGGCATTCCTTTTCAGCTTCCCAGTGAACTGAACGCTGAGCTGCAAGAGTGTGGTGGATGTCGGCAAGGACGTTATTCCAGCCGAGCTACAGGAAGTCCTTTGACACTCTCTTCATGTTGGTTTGTTGGTTAATTTGGAAGCAGCGTAATGCAAGGGTGTTCAATGATCAGTCGTGCACAGCAGGACAATTACAAGACATCAAAGAGTTTATATCCATTTGGGGTGTTTAAGAATGACAATGAATAGTCTCTTTTAGTTTTACATGCTGGAAGTGCTGGACCCTGTTTTTCGACATCATATTGTATGATAAATGTGTAACTTGTAACTGTTTCCCCACAACCTTAATGAAATTGGTCGGCCTCCTTCAGCCGGCCCGGCAAAAAACAAAACATAGTTCCATACCCTGCTCGGGATAAATGGGCAACAGCTAACACAACCAATTACCCCAACAGGATGTTAACAATAACCTTACTCAGTGGCTCAGCTGAAGGACTGGAATCGCACCAAAAAGGGCACGACGTGCGGTGTATGCAGATTAGGATTCCATCAGATACGCATGATGCATCTATGGCGTCCTATTATCCTAAAAAATAAGAAACGGCATCACTAAAAAGCGCAGCGATTGCACAAATAACCAATAGAACATACCACACGTCCGCACCTGACTCGCAATTCTACAACGAGCCAGCACAATTCAATTATCCCCAAAAAAGAAAAAGAAAAAAATGACGCCGGAACTAGCCAAACGCGAGGTTGCGAGAGCATTTCTAGCGGGCGGGGCGCGGCTAGATGAAGCGAGGGGAGAGGGGGAACATGGGGTCGGGGTCGGAGGGCCGGCTTTACCACCACGAGCCGCGGAAGAGGCCGTCGAGCTTGAGGGCGAGGAGCGCGGTGAAGCAGAGCAGCAGCGCGTGCGCCGCCGCCTCCTGCGCCGCCCTCCACACCCGCCCCCACGTCACCGGCGCGCCCCTCCTCCCTCGCCACGCCTCCGCCTCCGCCGCCACGCCTCCGCCTCCGCCGCCACCGCCGCTGGTGGCGGCTCCCCCCGCTCCCGCTCCGGCTTCCATTGCCATCGTGTGCGCGAGCGGAGCGGAGATGTGACTGGTGTGGTGTGGCGGATCTGGAGGGGGAAGCGGAGAGCGATGTGGGGGCCCGTGGGCTTCCGCTCGTGTGCCTGTCAGCGTCAAGCCCACGGATAATATCTAGTAGTATCTTTATCTGCACTCGCTTATCAGTTTTTTCACAAAATCATTTGAAATTCCTCCATTTCTATGGAAAGTATTAGTAGGAAAGTATGCACCATTTTCCTTTGTTTTTCTATGAATATTTTACTCACTTCCTAGCGTTATACTGGGTATTTGTCGTTATTCGTATGGGGTGTGTATTTGTTTGAGTATCAGGGTGTGTATTTGTCTTTAGAGAATATGAAGAAAAAATGGTGTGGATCAGTGGATGCATCGTATATATTTGTATTGGATAGGTTATTAGGTGGTGCATCTATGGCTAAGAGCATCTCCAGCAAGGATCCTAAACACAGCCCCTAAACAATTTTTCAGAGTTGAGATGAAAAAACAAGCTCCAGCATGGCCCCTACCAAAGTCCCTAAAATGGGAAGGACCCCAAATCTCCTCTCATACAGCCATTGTCTTCCCCAACTTCTCCCGCTGCAACATCGGCGAGATCCCACGTAGAATCTGCCATGCCACCGGTTGTCAGCCACCATCAGCTTTCACTCCGGTCGCTGGCCTCACCGGCATCCACCGCACCCCAGCGAGATTTGCTCTTCTTGGTCGTCCGCTACCTTCACCACTGGTAGGCCGCCCCACCTCCTGCCCACGCTGGAAGTACCTATTATCTCTCACTTCCCGTGAGAGCGGAAGTACCTATTATCTCTCACTTTGATTCTCCTGGGCAAATGCAATGCGCTGGAACAGTTGTAACTATTTGGTGTTTTGGAGCTTGGAGGAGATGCACATGTTATGGATTAGCTCTCTATATGCTCTTGTGTTCCAACTTTAATTTACGATGAATCACCTAGTGCAGGCAATAATAGACCAGCAGCGTGCTTTCCCTTTTGCCCCAATTGCTTAACTTCAACAAGGGAATCTACATGGCTTTGTGTTCCGAGGAGATCGATGCATATTTTGTCAATTCCATGTTTGAAAATTTTGAATTAAATTTCAATTATAGTGTTTAAAATTGTGAATTTGAACATGGTTAAATTCTATGTGTTAGAAGTATTCATGCTTACATTATTGTAGTGTTAATCTAGGCATAAACATAGAGTGTATGTTGAAATAGAAGAAAAAAATAGGAGTTGTTGCTGAAGTTGGAAGCATGTTTGAGGTCCTCAAGAAATAGGGGTAGCCCCCATATGATCTTTGAGGGATGTACAGTAGGGGCTATTGCTGAAGATCTCTAAGAACAACAGTTACATCACTAAATGGGGTAGTGGGTGTCAATTATGTCATCATCAGAAGACACTTTGATAGTGGCTTTTGCTATCTCTGGCTGTATCAATCAAACTAGAAAGAAACACGCGCTACGCTGCGTGCAATGACGATTGTAATAACCATACGACAATGCATGATAGGTATTCTCTTGCACTTTTATGCACAAAGAGCAGTGCATAGTCAAAATCTTTCACTGCGAATGTAAAAAATGCACATGATTCATGGCCAAGCAGGCCTTTATATGTTATTGCAACCTAAAAGATGCTACTGCAATCTAAGAACTGTGCTATAAAATGACCACCTTATACAAAAACTAAATAAATTAAAAATTGCACCTTTCATGTATATATACATAATTTTGCATAGCCTTAACAATTCAGACATGCTGCAGACTTCTCTTGCTTCGTTGAAGAACACAAAGATATCACTGTAATATCTGGACTCAATATGCCCACCAATTCCTGATAAAGTAGAAAGGTAAAAATAAATTTATTTGTTTGGATTGATTCCATTCAAGATGTGTCAAAATGGACTAAAGAGTCAGTATAACAAATCATTAACACTGGTCATATGTAATTTGAGATTTGAGGTATATTTGAAATGGGATTTTTTTAATAAAAAATATTGGTAGCTATGGTTAGGAAATATTGCATAATCAGACTGCAAGTAGTAAAGATCTTGAAGAATCAGACTGCAAGTGGTAGAGATGAACCATCTGCTGATTCTGAACACCAACAACAAAAAGAAGCAATTCATGAAAATTGGTCAACTAAGACAATGTCCGCAATAGAAGGTCAAAATGACCACATAACACATCATAATAAAGATTGGATAGGATGTATGTTAGCATAAAGCAAAATGAGTTAACTAAAAAGTTCTCATGTAAACCACAAAGAAAGAGCTGAATAGAAGTGCCCTAACTATTCCAGTACCAACTAAAGGGGCAGCAAAAAAAACACATTCTGCTCATCAAATATTACCAAACTATTGATGATCCAATACTGAAAATGAAACTATTTCTCAGCTAATCGGTCATGCAACCCAAGAAAAACCTAATCCAATAACTCTTAAATTAGATCATATGTTTTATGTTTTACTAATGATGAATTAGATATATTGCCGGACTTTAACATATTTTCACAAACGTGGTAAATTTATCTCCTAGATTTGGATGTAAAGATTAAAGTTAAACTTTCTATGCAATAAGATGTACTATATAGATAAGATGTATTATCCCATCATAATTTGAGAATAACAATTTCCTAATGGTTCGTAAAGTTACATAAAAGTCTTTATAGAAAGCACGACCTAGGAGACCATGACCCATGAGGTCTAGAGAACTTCTGGGTTATTCATAATCTCTAGATCAAGATTCATGGTACTAAATGTGTAATAAACTGCAAAATAGTCCTGCCATGTTATATTATCAAAGAACAATTTTGGTAAACTCCTCTCGAAAAAGTAAAAACTGAATAACTGAATAATTGCTATTACAGTTGAATATATAATTTGTATGTTTAGAGAATAGGTAATTCTGGTGAGAAAATATGTGCGCCATACAATGAGGAGAACATGGGGAGTCCATGGGAATACTGCAAGAACTCATGTGTAAACAGGTAAAACTGATCTATATAGACTATCGAGCACAGAACGAAGAAGCACATCTAGACTTTCCCATATGATTAAGAAGAAAAAACTGAACACAACTTGCTTCACACTTATAATTTGCACATGCAAAAACAATTGGTTTCCTCTAACATGGAGCAAATCTTCTGGCAGCAAGAACAATTGGGTTGCAAAAAAAAAGGAAGCTCTAACATGGAGCAAATTTTATAGCAGCAAGAACAATTGGTTTGCGAAGCTAATTCAGGTAAGAATTGCTCTCAAGAACAGTTAGGATTTAGCTACCTAAGGTATGCTCATCTCTGACAGCATGGCTACAGAGGCAAATTAGTAGAGAAAAGAATTCACATTAGACTCAGTAAACAATAAATGGAGAACTTGATGGGTTTTACCTTGCATCAAAGGTTTGATGTAGGCAAGCGACCTACAATATATTAGAAGCTAAACTCTTAATAATCATGCGAAGTCAAATAAGATGTAGTGAGATAATAATATGGCTAGTTATCATGAGAAGTACTCCATCGTATACATGGGCTGCTGGCAATCCCTGGCTGCGCCAAGCTGCCATCACATGGATGGCCTGGCAAACCAGCTTAACGGAGCTCATGGTAGCACTCCGTTGCAGGCTGCATTTGCACAACCACACATGCCTCTTGGAGAACAGCACATGCATATGGGCTGCTAAGCAGCTTGTTCTTCTTCATCTGAAAACTTCTTCTCCATATCAAAACATCAAGAGGGCATTCCAGCCAGCAAAATGTAGATGGATATATCCAGTCAACTGCAAACTTCGAAATTTAAGGGGTCGATTTGGGGAAAACAAACCGAGGTTGGCAGAAGCTTCTTGAGAGGATTAAGACATAGTACATGCTAACTCCAACTATTTGATTGTAATGAATGTACAAATGATTAGGACAGCAATCGGATGAACACGGGCATGCCTGAACTAACAAAGACAACTAATAAAAGCAGAAACACACGCACATCTTACCTGCATCTGGTGGAAATAAAATCCAAGCAACCTATGTAGTGGAGTACCAGCAGATCTATTGCCATTAGATAGCTTGCTTTGAACCACTGCTGCAAGAAAAATAGGGGGATCAAACCAAAAAATGAATCCAGCAAGATGAGAGAGAAAATTAGATGGGAAAGTTACCTGCTGTAAATGTGATGACATCTGGCATGCATACATTGCCGCAGAAAAAGAAAATGACTGATGCGAGGGGGAGGGAGCGCACCGCCACAGAGAAAAAAAGGTGGAGGGCACCGTGGAGGGACGCGCGCCGGTGCCTTGCCGCCGTCCTCACCCAAGACACGACCGTCCTCAGTGGCAAATGAAAGGGGGGAAGAAGGTGGTGGCAGCTCGCGTTCCTCTTCTCCAGGCGGCTGGATCTTTGCTTGCAGATGCGGCGACCTGATTGGAAAGAGAGGCAATGGCGGAAGCGCTCCGTCGACGCCTGGAGATGGGCGAGACTACGGCGGCGGCACACGTGAGGGAAGAGGCGGGGAGGCGGTGGCGAGACGGAGATGAAAGAGGGGAAGAGGTGGCGGTGGCTCGCGTTCCTCTCCTCCGAGTGGGAAGATCCGTCGGGGAGGAGATTGGGGCCGCCGCTGGCAGATGCGACGGCGACGACGACGCGCGCGAGGGGGAGGGGAGGAGGGCAAGGGCGCACGCGACTGCGCAAGCCGCGCTTGGCTGGGGCGAGGCGGCTAGGATTTGGTGCGGGCTAGCAAAATCTGCGTCGTCCGTTCCGGATCCGACGATGCCACGGGTGCGGAAGGGCCGGCAGCACGGGACACGTGGACGGTCAGATCAAGCCTATCGCTAGATCGGACGAAGGACGTTGGTGGGAACCGTCGCATAATTAACTGAAAGCGCAGGTTTTTTTGGCAAAAAAATCGGCTGACGTGGCACGCTAACTTTTCACCGATCCTATGGGGTTTATAGAGAGGTTAATATACTACTGCATACCACATCGTCGTGTTAATCAATGCATCGTCAGATGTCTACCACTCATTCCCGGACTCTCTAAATATGCAGGAAATGGTGTCATATTGCCTATTATGTAGAACTCGAGCACCTGTGTTGCATCCTGGAACAGCAAAAGTTGCTAACTTTCACATTGACAATACTCAGCAACAAGACATAAATTTCAGGATAACACTGTCCATTCAGAAACAATCAAAATTTACACGAATCTAGTACAAAAAAAATGAATTTAAGGAATAGTAAATAAAATAAAGAGTTGAACACATCATCTTTCCTGTTGGGATGTTGCAGAATTTCAACAGAACGGCAAGATTCATTTAACATCTCCATTCGTTTTCTGACAATAGATAGCTAATAACAAACTTGAATTTACAAGCAAAAGGACCACAATAAATCAAGCTAGCATGAGGCCTCATGATTTCACCATAAGCAATAATACTCGAAATTGACACCAATTACCCCAGAAATTTACTGGGTCAGTATGATCTCTCTACAGGATACATCAGCCATTCGATTAAAAATTGGCTACTCATCGTACACCCTACAGATCGCACGTTTTTTTTCCTACTGTACAGTATTTCTTACAAAAGGTGACCCAGGCACAATGTGATTCTCTGTCAAGTCTCTTCAAATTATCTTTGTAGAGGCTTGACTTTGATCCTAATCTTCGTAGCTGTCAATGTCCGTGTAGTATCTACTGGCGTCCCCACATTTGATACCTTGGGTTCAGGAGTTCGCATTGGAGCTGGTGGCCTTGCCGATGAAGTTCCTTGCGAGTCTGAAGGTTTCGCTGGGTTCTTCTGTTCGGAAGAAGAAACCCCTTCACCTTCCTTCTGCCTTTTGCCTTTTTCTTTCTCCATCCTTTTCTTCTCTTTCTTAAGCCGTTTTTTCTCCAGATACTCAGGATCATCTTTCTTGTCTCGATGCCGCTTTTTATCTTTCTTGTCCTTCTTCTTGTCCTTTGTTTCCAATCCATTCATGGAGTCTGGAACTTGATTTCCATCATAGCTTGCGGAGACTACTTCAAGCTGACTCTGTGGCTTGTCTAGGACTTCCTGTCCATTAACAACGGGAGAGAAGTGGTCCTTGGGGAGAGCATCTAGCCTGGAATCGGCTGTGCACTGTAATTCCTTGGATACTTCATGCTTGTCCATTAGTTTGACATTGCCAATGCTTGCTGACATCCTTGATTCCCTATCATGGCATGAGTTTTGCTCCTCGATGTTATGATTTCTTACATTTACTGGTTCCGGTGCTTCAGTCATAGGTGCATCCACTGACATAGAGCTACATGGACCTGCTTCATTTTCATTTCTACCATGTGAATGATCTCTGCGATCAGCATCATCTGCTTTACTGGATGATGAAGCACGTTTAACCCTTATTTTGACAACATTCCTTCTTTCACTGCAGTTAGATATATTATCCGCATCTTTTGTGGGTATAGAAATAACATTCCTTCTCTCACTGCAGTTAGATATATTATCCGCATCCTTTGTGGGTATAAAAATAACATTCCTTCTCTCACTGCAGTTTGATATATTATCCGCATCTTTTGCGGGTCCAGAGGTAGGTAAGACTTCACGGACACTAGGAGTGCTAGTGGAGGGTTCTTGAGGCCTTGATTGTTGAGGAACTGAGGAATCAGCTTTTATGTGCTGATCACTAGATATCTCCTGGACAACTTGAGGTGGAGTGACAACCTTTGGAACTCCATGCAGCGTTGGAGACCTGAGACTCATGGCATATTAATATAGAAGAACAAATGATAACATAGTATAATAAAAAGTAACACAAGTAAAAGCAATTTTAGTGTTGCAAGGCATGTTTGATGACTTAATGTATTGTGTTTGTGGTAAACTGAAATTAATTGGACCGTTCGTAATTTGACCACATAGGATTGTTTGAGGACAGCAAAATCCAGTCAGGGGCATGTTGAAGATGAAGCACTACTGCTCTCATCTTCTTTTTTGTCTAAAAAAACAATAGCAAACTACTGATCAAATTTGACCAAACGCAGAAAGGAGTCACATAAAGAGACGCTGACAAACAACGAAGATCTGCTAATGTTGGAAATTCCTTATACATCAGGTAGTTGAGGACTCGAGGTTTGATATATAAAGGCAACAAAACACAGGTCTACTTAAGGGAGAGGTTTCTGGAGAAGTTCAAATCCTGCCTACATTTCATGGCAATCTAGAGGGCACATTACAGTAACTCATGCATCTCGGAGATTATCAAAATCCTACTGAATACCCAATTACTGTCACAGCCATTGACCAGCTGCCATATAAATTACTATATCTAGATTAGTTATGTTTTATGGTGACCATTGACATAAACAATAAAGCTACACGGAACAAACATGAACATGCTAAGTTCAACATGATATGAACATAGAAATGCTGCGAATGACATCTAGAAACTGGAAACAATAGAATGAAATGCCTGGGTTGTAATGTTGTATTGATGAAAAAATATGACAAAAAGCGTTGTAGTAGTAAAAAGTCATTTTGTTATTTGCTTGTAGATAGTTACACATCTTTTAAATTTCATCTATGCTTTAAGCACTAGTAGAAGTACATAAAATAATCAATAAGAAATTTTAATTTATGTGCTTGATACATAGAAACAGTTTACTTGATCCTTTTCAGGAAGGTAAATTAATATGTTAGGCTTTGCAGTAATAAATGAACATGTGAAAAATGGAAAATACATATAAAGCAACTTCTCTAACCTTCCAGCAGCAATTTGCAATATGCAGAACACATTATGTCGAAGATATACATTGTTGTAGGCCTTTTTGCCAGCAAGCAGGCAAAGGAGACCAACTAGAGTTGGCAATTGTATTTGATTATTATCATGAGATTCAATATTGGCTTGGCATAGACGCAAGACATGAACAGCCAACTTTGTCCCTCCTGCAATAACTCCAATGTCAAAAGAAATCAAGGTATTCAACATATGCCAAAAGTACCATAGAAATCTTCATCAAACCTATCAAAGATCTTTCTTCATTAGCATATTTCAAGAATAAAAAAAGAGCTGCGTCAAGTCCTTTATGGTGAAACTCGAGATCAATAAGAACCCTGCTAGCTTCCATTCGAACTTTCCATGGTTTGTCCATGTTGCGATAGGGCGCAATTAGTTCACAGATGCGATCCTACAGCGACAAAAAGTTACACCATATGAATGCGACATTCAGAACAGACCAATTATTAGACAAATATGCAGGAGCATGGTGCCAACGGAAGCGTTCTTACAAAGCAAATGGAAGATGACACCCTCTGTGCAATACGTGCAAGGGTGCGAATGCAGCTGACAGTCAAAACCCCATTGTAACCAGGCATAAAGCTACAAGTTTTTTTCTAGCAGTTAGTAGGACTGACAGAAATGAAGGACAGCTAAGTAAAAGTAGTAATTGGATATTTTCTACAAACTTATCAAATTGCAGGAGCCGATCAATGCGCTTGAGAAGAGACGACAATAGGCCTACACTCTGCAGAGAAAATGAGCATCATTTTTTGATACCATTGTTTTAAAAACAACTTGCCAACACCTAAAAAAGAATACCCAGCAAAACCTCAAGGACAAGAGTAGTCCATATAAACCATAAGAATATAATTCTAATTTATTAATTGCAGAATAAAAACTGTAGAGTTTGAAACAACAGGTGAAGCGCTTTAAAGACCATAAGGCCATAATTATCTACTTTACATGAGTTGATTATTTTGGTAATGCCATGGATAGAGTAGAAATCTTTAATATACACATTTTTTGCAAAATTGAATTGATAAAGTACATATCTCAGGCACATGCACAGCAGTCAGTTAAATCCTTAAATAGTATGTTGCCATTATAGTTTACATTTAGCAGGTACTTCCATAACTCCATAACTATTCATACCATGTACTACAGCAGTAAATATTTTTCCTTGTCAACCAGGTAATACACATGTAGCATAGATGATAGCTCAAGCTTCCAGTCATTGAAAGAGGTAATTAATCACAACAGGTGTCCACGCAATAGTTTTCATACTCTATCAAAAGATATACATGCATACAAACCTGCTGGCCGAATTCTAATTCACCTATCGCCTGCACCATTGCAGATAGCCAGTAGACATCAGAGTATACATTTCCATTGTTATCATTATACTGAAACAATATAAAATGTGCAAATGTATTAGTCGGCATACATAGAAGTATTATATCGATGGGTATTGATTTGCGTTCAAGAAGATAATAAATGGTGAAAAAAATACTTCCTAATATGTCTGAATAAATATAACACAGGGTTAATAAATGCAAACCAGAGAGAAATAGCAACCTTTAGAAGCTGAAGGATAAATTCAATGGCTTCTTTTGGGCTGCTCTTGTCTGATGATCTAACAAGAGCTACTGCATGAGGAATTGCCTAATAGAAGGAACATAAGTCAAGCAAACTACAAATTATTATCATAAGTGCAGCACTGCCATAAGAAAACATCAAATTACTATTGAGCAACACAGATCAAATTTAAATCACATCAGCAATGTGTTTATGCATAATGTAATGCTGGATTGCAGATTCAAAATGTTTAAATTGACCAAGTCTAGGTGTAAGGATTGAACTGTCTATTTAAGTCAGGCAAGAGACAGTACACTTGCACATATGGTTATGATTAAGTGACTACAAACACTAACTTTATTTCATTCAGAACAATACCTACTGGACTAATATCAAGAGTTTTGAATTCCATTGTATGGGACAGAGGAACTGGAGTAAGAAAGGTGGGAAACTAGAGGAAAGAAGACTACTATCTCATATGCTTGTCGCAACTCTAGACACACTCTCATCACTTATACCAACCTAATTAAATATTATTTAATTGATGAATAGAACCCAACTAGCAAGGAAGCAAACTAAGTGCAGTTTGAGTCCCCGGATCAAGCAGGACACTAGCCCATCCAAAATGGCCTACAGATGAAACCATATAACTTGTATCCTACGTATAAACTTGTATACAAGCAACCTGGCGCTACAGAAATGTCAGCAATACTGACATAAATGGATTTTCATGCCATGGGGTAATCACAAATATAAGTCCTACCTCAAAGCATTACCTCAAGAACAAAGTACTCTGGAATATCATGGAAGTCATTCGGCCTATCAGTAAAACAGAATGAAGCTGTTTACACAAAGATAAAAAAGAGAGATGATTTGTGGGCGAAAATAAGCTACTGCACAATGGATCTTGACCTGGGTAATCCAATATCTGCATCAAATCGGCGGCTTTTATAGAACTTAACCAGATGAAGCAGTCCAGTTAGTTCTGTGCCCTAAATGAAGGAAAACAACTTAAGTAAGCAACACATCAGTGCAAATTGGTAACATAAAAACATCTCATCTGTGCTATTGAGCAGTCTAACAAATTCATATGCTCAAACATCAACTTATAGTGAGAACAAAGAAAGATACAGAAAGGAGATTGTACACACATCAAAAGTCAATTGGAATCTTCCATGCATGCCTAAAGGTTATGTAAAGCTACTTCAGTATTGTCAAGTGTGAATCGCTAACTCCATTGTGTAAGCACCATTTCCCAGGTTCCAGACACTATGTTTGCAATTTTTCCTTTTTTGGACCAAAAACAGCAGGAGACTCCTACTGTATGCCTGTATGGAAGTTGAAATGAATGCACATGTCCAGACATCAACTACTTATTCTATTCTCTGTTGTATTGTTTTATTGCTTAATTTCATTCTGTTTTTCTACATCTTACTTCAGATTCAACTTTGCTTGAATCCTTGATTTTTTTTTTATTTCATCCTTGTTCCTCTACTAGCAATTGCATGGATGATTCTAGTGAAAGGGGAAAGGAATATGACTTATGTAAACTTCACATCATGGATTGCCTCAGGTGAAATTTAGAATAAACACAAACTTTCAACCTTCCTCACAAATAAAAATGTATAAACCGAAAATATCAGTCAGCTATGTAATAAATGGAACTTTTTGATCTAAATTTTCTAAATTGCATTTGAATGCATATGCAAATATTCGGAATTGCAATATTAATGCCTCAGATAAATAGTTTAAGACAAACAAACCTACGCATACCTCTGACGCAGTTACAGCCAAAGCATATGCTGCTTCAACTCTAACTCTCCAAAATGCCTGCAGCATTATTGACAAGTTACTCAATGATATTCAACAAGATCTCAAGAAACATGCTGAAATACCTTCGTATCATTTAAGAAATTATTCAGGGCATTAGTCACAGCAAAAGTGAGTTGAGGTGATTTCTCCAGTACAGATATTGCTTGTGATTGTGAAATGACATCTTTGTCCTTTTCCAATTGATTGATCTGCCAAAGTGACCAAAAACATGAAATAAGTTGAATGTTGTAAATTGGGATGACACAGAACAAAGCGCGCGCACACATATTAGGATAAGTTTTTAATTTCTTATCCTGAAGCTTAGACAACTGGCAGAAAGTTGTCCAATATGCATCTTATATGTTTCACAAGGTATAAGCAAACATTCTGACATACTTACACTATAGTGTGTCCCAGCAAATGAATACAAATTAATAATCTACATAGGCATAGAAGCGGTTCTCTAGTTGTGCAAATGTTAACCAATTCGTTTTTCCTATAAAATTTGCAAAATACATAAATGGAACTGCAGTATAGACATGTTATGCATTTTTTTCAGGGCACAAATAAAGCAATGACATCTAAATACTAGATGAAAACCCCATGTGGTGCTGCAGGTGAATTGCTTTGTAGCTAGTTTGACGTCATATCCTATACTTCTGTATGATTTTCACCCACTAACTGCAGTTACTCCTGTAAAGGAGCTGACGAGTGAGGCCACATCACTGATTTGATCTGTACGGTTCTATATACCTACCATTTGATCAAATTGCTTATTTGACTCCACACAAGTTCCAGCAGCAACACATGGGGCTAGACATAATTAAGATGATTTGGCTTCATGAGAGAGGATAATTTGCACCATTGATCAATCAACCAAAGGGAAAAACATCCCAATGTCGCCATATACATAAGAATATGTAAATTCCGCTGGGCAAGTGCTGCAGTGTAAGCGTATGTCTCTGACGCAATGTCAGTCATCAAATCAAGCTCAGGTCAACGGTTTTTTACATAACAGAAAATGGCAGAAGTAGACAAGTGTCACACCCCCAACGGCAAAGTCCCATCTCATTCCAAACACTGTCTAAATACCCAGAGCATTGAGAGTGGATTGTGAGGACTTTCATAGTGCCCAAACCATAGTGTCATGGTAGCTCAAAATGTAGAAAAGGGGGTAGTCTTCTTTGGGACACTACAGTGCGAAGCGGGGGGCTATTACACTGAATCAGGATTGATGATCCAGTCCAATCATAAAGCTATGGCTTATAATGTAATCCAAACATATTTGAAAAATAAAAAATAAAAGGAAGGAAAAGAAAGCAAAAACAGGAGAAGGGTCAGAAAGAAACAACACAGCACATTATTGCCAACCAGTTCATCAACAAAAAGCAGCCAACCAGTACAAAACAATGCACAACCAACCACATGAAGCCACAAAGGGCAACAAGGCCATTGATCACAACCCCCACACAATCTCCTGCAGTCACCATCACCCATGCAATTTCCTCCATGTCAATCTTTCTCCTCCTCCAACAAGTACGAGAGGGCATAGAAAAGAGAAGATAAATAGAGGAGATGAGGGGAGAGGACAGCCCCTGTCAATGTGTGTGTCGGTGGGGTGGGTGAGGGGTTTGCATTTCTGGTGATTATGGGTTAAAGCAACAAAAAATGTATTCTCCACAAACTATTCAATGTTCAACTTGAAAAGTTAGTGTGGCCAATGACATGATAGCCATATATGATTTGTACATAATAAATACTTGATTTAAACAGAAATGCCCCTTTCTATTAAGCTCATATGGTGGACTGGTGGTACGTACCCACATCTGCACAGGCTGGTGAAAATGTATCTCAGCGAGATACTCCATTTCTGGATCCACTCTGATCCACAGTAAAGGTGCATCCATACTGCAATACGCAGAAATTGCAATAAGTTACCAGTGAGAAATGGCAGGGCAAAAAAAAAAAAGTAGGTATGTGGAAACTGACCTCACACGGTTATCTTGATTTGAAGCATCTATGTTTTCATCAGAACCATCAGGCTTTGAGCCTTTTTTAGTTTTCTGAAAGCGCTTTGCTGCTACTTTGGAATGACATTGTATTTCCACCACCTGCAAAGCTTCACCAGCCATGGGTACAATTGGATGATCGTACACTCCATCGGTTTCATGGACACGTATGCTCATCATTCCTGGCCATCCAGTATCACCTTCTCGAGTATCACCATTCATGCGACTATCAGGACCAGTATCAACTTTTGTGGTGCAACCCCGTGAAACAGCTAATTCAACCAAGTTTCTCCTCTTGCTATAGGAGATTCCCAATCTTTAGAAGCAGAAGGAATACACATATGAGTAAGTATATGGAGATAGCGTATAAGGAAAAACTCAACACGGACAAGCAATAAGAAGGTTCGTTTACCTCATAACTGGGCATCCAGAAGATTCAACCCACCTTGGGAAGAATTCTTTCAGGAATGGCCGTTCAAGATTACCGACCTTGTTTGCAAGATGCCTGAACTGAATAAACGAAATTTATAGAAAGAAGCTCAGTTGCCCACAAAGATGACCACAATGGTTGCGCTGTACAGGACTAAACTAATAATATAACAGTGTAGAAACATCCAAATAGATAATGTTACAATCTGAACAGACAGAACTCACAGACCACTTTACCATCACATTGAGATCAAACATTGAAACTATAGTTATTAGCACTTGATGGTGATTACTTTCACATATTAGTAATAATAGCAATTTTGGCCCAAAATGGAGCACCAGGTAAGTAATTTGACCATTTCGCTGTTTGACTAGAATTAGAACAGCGCAGATCATCTCATCCTAACTCAGAACGTCACCACTTGTTTTTACGAAGAATGGAATATGTTGGTCCATCACCAACTCATCCTTTAAAAGTTCATGTTCCTCCATAATCTAAACTATACAGTGGAAGCTTTTGTTGGTGGTGATGGTGGTTGTGGTGGTGAGTGTGTCAACCCTCCACCATTTCTTGAGTTTGTAGTATCCTTTGCAGATAACTAAAATCATTTGCACATGTGACTTTTAATAAGATGAATAGTGCATTGATGTTTATTGGAGAATCATATAGTGTATAGGGCTTTTCGAGTTTAGAACATATGAATGTATGATATGCTTCTTTGAAGTCCATTGCAATGGACTGGTATTTGGCTAGTAGTGGAAATATACGGAATAGTGGGATGACTCCAAGAAGTACCAACTCATCCTTGGATGGTTTGATTCCTCGAACCAAACTTCCCATGAAGCATCAGCACAAACATTTGCAGAATATAACAAATTACTTCACTCATTGTGAAAGTTTTTTCTTCATGATGGAGGAAAATGGATACAAACAATGGCTAGGGACTTTGTGGCTAACTCAAGATGATGAACAAGCAGGAAAGACCAGAAAATAACCAGATTGATGCAATTAGTAAAGGCACACTGCAATACTGCATAGTTGAAAGCCATGTACTGTTGTACCTCTTTTGTACTTAGTGTTCTTGAGGCACGAGTTGGAGCAACTATCATCTGCAGAATCTGAAATCAGGAATGGTTATGGCCTGTCAGCATGGCTAAGTACAAGATGGCCAATAGGAAAAACGTAACACAGAGAGTACATGTAGATAGGGATAGTGTACTCAAAATGAAGAAAATGAATGCCAAACCACATTAAGAAACTTAAGAAAAAATGCATAAAAAACATTAGCATCTACAGTTCAGCCAATGGTGTTCATGAATGGTCATGTAGTTCTAGCAGCTGTTCATATGTATCATAGAGATATTACTTCACAAGAGGTTAGAGGTACACAAGTACTTTTCAGAAGTAATATCGATTGCTTGAGCAAACTGTTGCATTCATTCAATACAGCAAATTGTAAAAAGTACATATATAGAAGATGCAATAGCAACCTTCCGAAAAGAGTCTGGCCCCATCTGTTTCTCCAACATTTGAAGAACAGATACCTGTTTAAAAGAAAAAAAGTGAGGGAGTAATACATTTATGTCAACTGTATACTTGAAATTCAAAGGCTAAAAACTTACTGCCTTCAAAGAACGAATTTTCCCATATGAACCGATTGTTTGAGTTCCAAATAAATCACTTGAAGCTGAAGGAGAGCTCAAAGCAGTTGCACCACTGACATCAAACTCACATACAATGCTATTGGCCTATTACAAGTGCACATTAAGATGTTTATGATTTATAATGATAATTAACAAGCTGGAAAGACAAAATTAAGATATAAATAATGTTCCAAGAAAAATAACTGTGCCAGTAAATCCCTTTTAACAGCAGTTCAGATTATTTGTTTATGGACTCACCCAGTGACAATTAAGGTGAATGAATGCAAGACAAGAAGCAAACGTATAATTTACCAGTGAATTTGGTTGGAAGGTGAATGAAAAGTTAATATGTGAATCCACGCCGAAACTGTGTGCAACATAACTCACGTGCACCGGTTTGAAAAGCAAAGCAAATATGGTCCAGATATAGATACAGAGCAAATCAAAGCAGCAAACATCCTACACATATTATGATATAGAAATAAAAGAAATCACACATAGCTGTACCAATTACAACTGAAAGATTCTTGTAAGTGCTCTAATTAACTAGGAACATTTTGTTTAAACATGACAGCACACTTCTAAGAAACACAAAAGATGCCCATTTTTCCTGTTCTGTTTCTCAGGTAGAAAGTACCAGAGACGACAGAAAAGGTACACCTTAATAGACGTGTGTGTACTAGTAGGCATATCTATTCTGATGTACTCCTAATGAGATCTATCATAGACTGTTTGTAACAGCAGATCAATGACAATAATAAACATACATTTACAGATAAATAAATAAACAAATGCAAGAACCAACAAAGACAAACTATATAAAATATTATAATAACAAAAAAAGCATGTGATAGCATTAGTTTCAGGCAACATTTTAGCATTATGGACCTAGACACATCAGCATTATAGCACTACTACAACTTTTACTTTGAGGGATTTGCAGGAAAAGAAAATTATATTATATTCCAATCCAAGTATAAATTATTTTCCAGCCAATGATCATGCTTTATTTTGTCTACCTTTTGATTTGATTAATCTAATATACCTGTACAAACTTAGAATTGAGTATATATTCTCATTCATCATTTATGTATGAATAATGCTAACCACTCGATGGCAAGAAGAATCTGACTTTAGCGGAAAAAACAAACCAACCTTGAAACGCCTATATCGTGCCTCATTATTGCCAAGATAACGCTTGACAAAATGCTCAGTGAGAAAACCAGCCAAACCATCCAATAACCACTCTGCACATAAAAAAAATTAAACCATCAGATGCATTTTATCTAATTGTGAATACTATAGGTATATATTATAGGCAGAGCCACAGAGCTGAGTTACCATCGGTTGCCTCCTCTGCACTTGTGTATATGCCAAACCATTGCCTTGCAAGAGCATATGCTACTTTGATTCTTGTGTCAATTATCTGAACTATTTCTACATGTTAGTTAGAACAGTACTAAGAAAAGGACATGAGGTCTAATCATGGAGCTGTCAATACAACCATGATCATATATGAAATATCATACAACAATAATGCAAAAAATTACAACACAAAACAATAGAAGCATTGCACATAGGATTCACAAGAAGCAAATTCAATTTGTTTTTATTTGGAGCAAATAGCAGGTAAATTAACAAGCACAAGATGCTGTCAAAGCACAGGCTCGTTAAAATAGAATTTTTGTAGGACTTCTAGTAGTTACAGTAACTGCACATCATATAAAACTTTACAGGCCCTCAGTGAGCAAGAGGGGATGCAACACATGTTCATAACCAAAAGAAACAGGAAAAGAAAATTTACCATAGTTGACATGAATGTTCTAAAAACAGTAAAAGTAATAAGGTCCCGTTCGAACATCCAACAAGGATGAAGATTAAGTGCGCACGCAAAACGATACAAGTCATTAGCACATGATTAATTAAATTTTAATTATTAAAAACTTGAAAAATGGATTTATTTGATTTTTTATAGCAACTTCTATGTAGAAAGTTTTCGCATGAAACATACCGTTTAGTAGTTTGAAAAGCGTGCTAACGGAAACCGAGGAATAATCTGAATCTTGTTGGAGTTTAGAATGGGGCCTAACTAACCCATGAATGTCAAAATATTGTAAAGGGACAAAGTTATCCTTTATTGCAGAATTTTAGGAGGCAAAAATCAGAAAGAACACACACGCACCTGATCTATAACCTTTTCGTCATGTAAGATATCTGAATTGAAGATGCATGTGGAGGCTCCTAAGCTTGTTGGCGATACTATCATTTCAGGTGGAAGAAAAACATGTTTGTATAGTCCAAAAGGAAATGATGCAGCAAGATAATCTTCATAACAGCTGCAACAAAAGGTCCTTCAGATCCTAGTAATTGAATCTAGACATTAGTTTTTTTTTTGGACAATTTAGGTTATCACCTGTAGACACTGTGGAAAAATGAGATGGTGTTTTCAAGCTTCGATAAATTCTGAGATAAGCACATGTGTGATACACTTATGTCATTCCTGTCAGGAAGAACTTCAAATGGACCGACAACCAAAGATATCCACTGTGCACTAACTGGAGTGCTCAATTTATACACATATGTTTTTCTTGGAGGATCTTCCTTGCTTAAGACCTGCATGATACAAGTACAACATCAGCAGAACGTGCAAGCACAAAAGTCAGCCAACATCATAAATGAAACATTCATGCAGTTGATCATTGTGATATGGTATAATATATCTAATCTTGTTACAGAAAGAGATCATCAAAGAACATTATCATGCTAGTCATGGACTGGCTAGGGTAAGGGTCTGAAAGACCAGTGGATCCACTCGCCCTCTAATAGCACAGGCAGGGCTCTGACGCTTAGGGATTCAGAGATTCATTGTTTGATTGGTAAGAGCACATGGGGTCCATTTATATATAGGGAGGACTGACTTGACATCTAAGGAACTAATCTCTAATATTATAGAAACCAATCAATCTCTCTATCTCTAATTTACTAAAATAACTGATAGCTCATCTCTTTCCTAACTAGATAATCTCCTAACTTTGTTTGATTATTCCCTAATCTATCCTGCCTAACCTGCCGCATGGGCTTGGCCCATGGCCATAATAATGGTAGAATAAGACAAACATATGATACTTACTCGTTAAAGGCATTTGTTTTCCATTAGGAGGAATTTAATAGTATATGTTTAGTTTGCATCATTACCAGTTTTGATTAAGTGCATACCTGGTAAAGCAAGTCACCATTACTGACAGCAACTAGATTCGTGCTAACTGTGAACTCTAGGTCAAATCTGCGCATGGCATGAAACAAAGAAAAATGTTAACCAGCACCAGCAAACATAATAGCAAAACTGAGGCAGCAAAGAATTTTCACTTACGGACAGCGCTGTGTTGCACTATCAATGCAAGGAAACCAGCAGTGCGCACGCCTTATTTGATTGTTACTATGTAAGATGTTGCCGATGAAGTGAAGTCCAGTTTCAGCCTTCTCTAAAATATAATCTATGTGAACCAGTTTTGTGTTCTTCACCTATAAAGGTTCACAGTAAGGCACCACATCTATAGACATCGCATCTAAGAATGTAAAAGGAAGAGATACCCAACATGAACTAACCATACTTATTTTTACCTTTTCAATTTCATTTTCATTTTCCTTGTCCTTCTCATTTCCATTTTCCTCTTCATTCTCCTTTTCCTTCTCCTTCTCCTCCTCTGACTTCTCCTCCTTCTCCTTCTCCTTCTCCTTCTCCTTCTCCTTCTCCTCCTCCTTCAACTTCTCCTTCTCATTTTCGTTCTCCTTCTTCTCATTCTCATTTTCCTCCTTCTCATCTGCTTCCATTAGCTGCTCCTTTTCTTTTTCATTGTTCTTCTCAGTTTCCTCTTCCTTGTCCTCCTTTTCTTTTTCATTGTCCTTCTCAGTTTCCTCTTCCTTGTCCTTCTTATCAGCAGAAACGTTGCAGCCATTAACAGCTTGATCATCAGATATTTGAGCAGGTTTCCCACCATTTTCTTCGCATTTCTCACCATTTTCATCATGTTCTTCACCATTTTCTTCATGGTTTTCACCATTTTCTTCATACTGTGGCTCAGTTATTAGCTTGCTTGATCTCTCTGACGAGATGATGAGATTAGGTGCAGCTTCACTATTTAGAGAAGAGATATATACTGAGCATGCAGCATCAGCAGCAGTCTTCGAACATGATACTGAAGACCAACTCTGTTGATCACCAGCATTTTTCCACTGAGGAGAATACTCAAACTCAGCAGCTTGACCATCCACCAATATGTTCCTAATCGTCATGTTGTCAGCATGCAGAGCAAAAGTATCATTTTCAGCTTGAACTTTTATCTCAGTGTACCTTTGAGTGAACATAAAATGTAAGCTCAATCAGCTCCCAGTATTAAAAGACAGAAATTTTATACTATGGAGACTGGATAGAATAGGTGAATTACAAAGCAGAAGTCACTACTATTAGGATTCTTTCAGTTGCATTTAGTTAAGAACTTACAGTTAAAATGCAGGAAATCCATTTAACAACTTTTAGAGAGAGCTTACTATAAGCACGTCAATTTATACAATAGGAAAAAGTACACTCTTCAACCCTGAACTCTGAAACCATTTAGAACACAGCCTCAGACTATTTGCAGGCAGGTTAGGATATGCAACTGGTTGAGCTCTAGATTGTTTCAGAGTTCAAGGTTGAAAAACAAAGTACTTTCTGCTATACATTATGTTGGCATCTAATATGCTCACTTTGAATCAGAAAAGACAATAAAAGACTAATAGTCCAGGTACATTTCACTACCTCTTGATAAAACTTTATCGTGTGACAACAAGACTGGGATTGGTCCATCAGAATACTGTAAAAGCTCATTTATTCCACGTTTACCGGTTTTGGATGCAAGTATATAACTGATACATGCTCCAACTATGAAATTATGACATTTGAATGGATTATTCTAGGGGAAACAGAAGATGTTACTGTCACAAGTCACGATACTATATAAGACCTTAGCACATTTATACACCAAATGCAGTTTAGATTCTCCAATATCACAGTAACAAATTGTATGCAGTTATCAGTAAACCAAGGTGCATCCAGATTTGAATTATAAGCAGATGTCTGACACAACATATTTACATAGTGGCAGGTTGTCAGTTTCTGCTAATTTCTGCATGGTATTTAATCATAAATTTCCTGTATCTATTGAACCAATGCTCTAAAAACCATACAACAAATTCTAACAAGCGACAAATGCAAATTTGGTGTATCTTTTCCATATCCACTATTTCAAGATCTGATTACTGACGTCATTCTAAGGACTAAGCAAGCTGATACACTCAATTATTGTGCAAACATGTGCCACTACTGTTATATTCAGTGAACTACAAATAGTTGTCTGCATTTTTGCTGATACAGAATATAAATTCAGCCTCCCATTCTTTCCAATACCTCATTTGGTAGCATAGATACAATTTTCTTTCATTTGGCTTGCTCAAAATCAACATTACAAATAGAAGTTAAAACGTTCTCTCAAAACTTATTTGATCACCAAAACACATTTAAGTTTACCAAACCATGTGCTATCAAGTAACTCCAACTTCCACAGAAATTGAGAGTACATGTACATATAACAGAAGCCCTGTATATTTCAGTACCACTTGGCACTTGCCATTTCCTCTTATAAAAGCTTCTACCATGCAATTTCCACTTAATATAGCAAATCATCTCATGCATTCATTGAGGCTCAGCCCCTGGACACCAGGATTTAACTTTAACAATGATTAAATAGCTCGGCACATGATTTTTATAACAGCAGTGAACTAGTTCAGCAAGCTGGTCTTATACAATTTAAGATGATATCTTGACCGTCTCAGCAGTATTCAACTGCATTTAGGTATAAGGGTCCATTTAGAATGCGTAATTTTTTTTGGATTCTGAGTGGATCAAAAAATCTCAAAGCTAAAAACACGATAAGTAATTTGTTTCCTCTCATATGAACCCAACAAGCTATGAGAGAGGTAATGATCGACCACATGCTCACATAAGCTCCTTCACAACAGTTTAAACAACTCAAGCTTGAGCTTAGCAATTGGTATCAGCTACAAGCAAGGAGAGGTACTTCTTATTTTGCTAAAGCACACAGTTGCTTAATAACCCCAGTAATACACACACAAAATGAGCAATCCGTCACAACTAAGGCACAACAAATCCGCATCAAATATGCTGTTAAGCAGTCACATTGCCCTATTGCCACAAGTTTACTTGCTACGCCAGCAGCTGCATAATCCTCAATTAATTCCACTCAAACTCAATTAATTCCACTCCAAAGACAAATCAGACAATAAGTGAGACAAGTGAAAACCACAATTGCTCAATTCCAGCAACTCTCAATTTCTCGTACAACTTAGCCGAAGCAAGTCAGACTCCAAAACACGAACCCCAAACCCTAATCCGCACGCCTCGAACCATCCCCCCAACCAAGCAACCACCCAACAAGGCAGCTAAAGTGGGCACGCATTAGGGCAACGAGGATGAGCAAGCGGGGCGCAGCCTCACCCATAAATCAGCCGGTTCTCCATGTCGATGGAGAGGCACAGCTTCTGGTGGAGCACGGTGGCGCCCCCTCCCCCGCCGCCAGACCCGGCGCCGCCACCGCCGTCGGGCTTCTGCTCTTCGCCCTTCTGCTTCCTCGCCTTCGCCATCCCGAAACCCCTCCTCCTCCTCCTCTAGGGTTTGGAAGCTTCTAGAAGGGGACCAGAGGCGGTCGGAAGTGAGGTGGCGATGTGGGGAGGGGGTCAGAGGTGAGGTGGTGGCGTCGAGGCGCGCCACGTCATCGCGCGGCTGTGGGGGAAAGCCGCGGGGGGGTGGGTCGTATTTATAGGCGGGGAGGACCGGCGAGCGAGCGAGCGAGAGGCCCCGTCGCGGCTCAGATCTTTCTCCGCCGCGGTGGGAGAGGGGGGGGGGTGCCTACGCGTGGACCCGGTTCACAGGGACGCGGTGTGGGGACCGGACGCCTCGAGGCGCGCGTTGGCTGACCCCGTGGGCTCGTGCCGTGGTGGTCTATGGACTCGGTGCACGCGGCTGGGACGCCCCCTTTTCCGCGGCTCGGGTCGGTGCGCCGCACAGGTTCGAGAGCTTTGGGCTAGTGGCCCACAGAAAAGGGAATTTTATGGGCCGTTTTGTTGGTCCCAAATTTGTGTGGCAGAAAATTAGCGTCCGTTGAGCCAACGGGCTGGATTGAATGGTGTCAAACCTAGGCTGGCTCAAACTGTCTGGGCCGAAAATTTCGGCCCATTCTGATAATGGGTCGGGCTTTACATCCAGTCAGTACAAGCTCTCGGCCTCCCACTTCTCGTTCAAACTTTTGGCCCATCTGAATGAGGATTATCCTTCTTGTTACGCCTGTATTGATCCTATTAATTATCAATAATTATTCAATTAACTGGTTTCTTATCATGAAAAGTACATACATGGATTGGTAATTTGTAATAAATCGTCCTTTCCTATAATTAGGTCACACCTCAGACCCAAAATTGGCTCAAAATGGTCCACAACCTACGTCTATTGGTGCCAAAATTGTTGCCCTAAATGGGAAATGGAATAAGTATCGGCTATCTTGCACTCGAGTTTTGGCCCACCTGTTGCCCTAAATGGGCCAAAATTAGGCTCAGTTAGAGGCCATGATTTTTGCCCAACATAATCTCAATTTGTGGCCCATGGTAAATTGACCGATATGGCTGTAGGTGATTCTGATAGGACCAATTAGGACCTGTTTGGCTTCAACTCCAGCTCAATCTCTCCTAGAGCTGAAGTTCAACCAAATAGTTTCAGTTTCACATAAAATAGGAGCGAATCTGGATTAAGCGCTCTCACAAAATGAACTAGAGAAGTGGAGCTGGGTTTAGACTGTTTCACAACTTCACTCCAGACCCAATTCCTGAAGCTAAATTTAGGAGTTGGAGCTCTACCAAATAGGCCCTTAGAGAGCCATATTTCGGCCTATATTGGTTATAAACAGGCCAAATTTACTCTATAGTTTCATCAAACTATAGATAAAACCTACAGATTTGTTAACGCCAAAATTTGGTAAACCCCGAAATCGTCATCAGCCTAGAGTTAGTATCGGCTTTGAGTCCTGGAATCGGTCGATAAATTATCAATCACCAGCAGTTGGATTCTTAGTGAATTCGGTTAAGGAAATTAATCAATTAAAAGAAGCTTATCCAGAGGATGCCTAGTTTGAAGGGGATGCAACGTGACAATTTATCTATTAATTAGGCAAAGTCAGTTAGTTTCCTTTTATTTTAGGAAAGTGTGTTTAGTGTCTGATCAAGACTTATGTTTTTTTTTATCTTTAGGAAAGTTTGTGTTATGGCCAATTAGGACTCATATCGGCCTGAGGGTATAAATATGTATACCCGGGGTCTTTGTAATCTATCTCTCGATCAATACAACTACTCTCAGCGCATCGCCACCCTTTTTTCCGAGGTTTTTATTTATCACCGATGAAACTTAGTACCTGACGCGGGGCTGCATCGGCTTCAATCTCTAACGAAGGGGTAAGTCCTACGTTCCGCTGACCCCGGTGAATATATCGGCTATATTGGTGTTGTTCAAGGCTGTATCGCTTCGACCTTTTGGATTGTTCTGGTTCGGTTGATATATTTTTCTACTTGATATTTCGATTCTATCTTTAATAGCATTGTGTTTAGAAATGCATCGGTTTAGTTCGGACTATCTCGGTTAGGTCTGATCTTCTATCTTAGCTGATATATCTCTACAATCACAATAATGCTTTAGATAGATTTGTTATACCCATCACATTAGACAGATTTATCGACTCATTGAGTCTTATATTATTATATACAATCTCGTGCTGCATCGATTAGGTTCGATCTATTAGATTGTTGTTGATAATCTAAGTCGTGTTAAGCTAATAGGTTCATGCTAATGTTTCATCGGAGGGTTAGCCGATCTTATCTGATGTGTTAAATATCTGTTTGATGGTTTTACTGTATTGGTTAAATTTAATACATGACCACCCTGAAAATCAATCAAAGGCTCGATTGTTTAGACCTTATACTTCTTTTCATACTTAGTGCTGCATCAATTCAGTTTGACCTACTAAGTCGTGCTTGGAATTGTAAGAATTAACTTGCTCTTTGATTGTCAATAAGGGTAGCATCGGGGTTTCAGCCGATGAATTATGTAGACAGTGTTGCATCGGCTTATAAGGATTACATACAAGTTGATTTTAGCCAATGACAACAAAAACTTCATTGATTATTTAATCATTTGGATTTAACGACATCGGATCTCCATTCAATATATGCTTTAACCATCGGATCAGCATTTATCATATCATATCATTATTGGCCGATTGGTTTCTATTGGATTATATGTTGTATTATTACGAGTTCTTACTGCTTGTTCGATTGCTTTTATATCATTTATTTAAGTGTCAAAATATACATCGGATATATAGCCGATTGCTTAAATTCGTATCGACATCGGCTAGTATTGCTCCATCGGCTTGTCAGCCTGAGGACCCCCGTTTTTGTAACAGGAATCACTCGTGTTCATAGTATCATTTCCCTAGATCAAGTAGTCTGGTACCCACGATTACATTGCCGAGTCATCAAGAGTATATACACCAATCGTCTTACGCAAAATATTACAATAATAGGCCCGAAGGCAATAGTCTAGAACAGGGGACCAAACGGTCCAGAATACAAGCAAAAGCAGAATCTAGATAAGGCAGCGGAGATAAGGCAGCGGCACGCCATTGCCACTAGCAACGACCGAGTCTAAGACCTACTGAGCGCCATCGTCTTCCATACCCTCCTGGTAGTACTCGTACAGGTCTTCGGGGACTTCATTGCCCACATCTGAATGTTTTGCATATAGCAAGGGTGAATAACAACCGTACTCAGCAAGCCACCACAGCAACGATGCATATGATAGGGGATAATCAAAAAACGGTTGTGGTTCTTTTGCGTAAAGCTAGTTTTGCAATTCCTTTCATAAGCCTAAGACCTAGCATAGACTGATCAAGTTTTAATACCATAGTTCATTAATCAACGACGGTTCTGTCCACCATCCATTGTGATCCCAAGGATAGCTTCCCGCCATTTTGTTGTCATGGTTTTCTGGGGCCTACCCCTTCTCGCTTTCCAAGAAGTTGAACCACCAGCACATAAAAGTCATTATGCATACCCATCCCAATCAGTTTAAGAATTCAAAGTCTAGCCAAGTGTAATACATGTCCCGGTGCTCAGTGACCGCGAGCACGGCTATTCGAATAGATTTGATTTACTCACATTGCAATGGATGTACACTTTACCCGTACTCCGTGACTTGCCCAACACATGAGCCGAAGTCCCAACGAATGAGACGCGTCACAGCAAATCATTTCAATAACCTCACATTGGCAGTACCCGCTCCATGAACTTGCATCCTCATGCACTCTAGGCGTACACGGTTTCTAGCAGTGAGAGGAGTTCTGACGCTCCCGGGGAGGGAAGACTCACACGTGCATTAAGTTATAATTAAATTTAGATTTACACATGGCGGTCCTACCGGTGGCGACTTCACCGTAGGCCCTGCCTCTTATACACATCAAGAAGACCACTACGCAGGGATACTGCCTCCACTCGGCTATCTACTCCGATTAGGTCTATGTCCATTCGAGAAGTACGGTTGTACGAAAGTCGTTTCATGCTTAGCTTCATGGCTCGGTCCTTAATTGACCAGGGATGGCACTAGCCTTTACCGGACACCACCCAAGTCCTCCAGCCGCCCCAGTCTAAAACATTTGTTTAGTTTTATTTCTCCTTTCGCAAACCATGTCATCAATGTCATGGCAATGTGGCGCTCATGTCTCCACATGCCGTATATCAATTACCTTCCCTAAGGTAATTGCCTAAATATATAGCATTTAATAAATATGAGAATGCATGAATCTAAATTAGCATTACTAAGTATTTGTCATAAACGACTAGGGATTCACACGCATTTATGGGTACAAGGGAATAAGATAACAATAGTCGAAGGTATGGCATAATAACAAGTAGGATATTCATCATCGCATGCAATTTTATTTGTAAACAAAGTAAGTTTGCAATTGCTCGAAGGATTAGTGATGGCTTGCCTTGCTCGAAGCCCTGCGGGTCTTGATCCTCAATCGGACTCGCAACTCCCTCGGTGTCTAGAATTAAGTGCGAAAGAAATTGAATTCGATTAGAATTCAATTAAAATCCAATAAAATCCGATTAAAGAGAAGATCGAACGCGAACGTCGAATGTCGATATCGATTTCAATATTTATGAAATAGTTCTATTCTGATTTTAATCCATTTTGGTCCTAAAGTATTTGCGTTAGCCGATTGGAATATTAATTCATTTAATTTAAACGATTCCGAATAAATTAGATTCCGATAATAATGATTAACCCTATCGATAATCACAACGACTAATTAAGCGGATAACCTAATTAATGAGTAAAAACCAACTAAATAGATATTTAAATAAATAACAAATGGCAACAATTTATTTTGGAAGTTTTAGAAATGACCGACGAATAAACCTCCAATTATTATATACACGGATTTGCATAACCTAATGAACAAAGGTATAAATAATTAGCTAAATAACCCGCTAAAGAAATAATCCCAATTTATTTCTAAAAATTTAACCGACGATGGATTTACCGACTTAACCTATATATATATATACATACATATATATATATATATATATATAAACTTTTCTGATTTTCCTAAATTTTCCCTTTCTTTTCTTTATTTCAAATTTCCCTTTTTCTTTTCTCTCTCTTTTTTTTTCTCTCTTCTTTTTTTCTCTCTCTCTTTTTTCTTCTTTTTTCCTGCTCTCTCTCTCCTGCTACCCCTCTTCTTCCTTCTCTCGGCTCTCTCCCTCTCTCTCTCGGCTGCTACCAAACCGGAGCGGCGGCGGCGCAAGGAAGGCGAAGGGGGAGGGCGGGGCTTACCCGGCGGCGGCTTGGCGGCGGCGGCAGGACGGCGGCGACTGGCGCCGAGCTGTGGAGAAGAGGAGGAGAGGGAAAATGGGGGGAGAAGAAGGGGAAGTGGGCAGGGAGGAAGGGAGGAGAAGGGGAGAATTTATAGGGGGATGGAGGCGTGGCGACGTTGGCCGGTGCGGGGCTCCAGGCGGCCAGACGCGGCGCGCGGTAGGCGGCAGCGGCGAAGTGATGGGGCGCGGCGACGGGACGGCGCGACGCGGGTGGCACGTGGCAGCGGCGCGGGACGCGAGACAGCGCGCGGCAGAGGACGGCAGCGGCACTGGACAGCGACGGCGACGCGCGCGGGCGCGGGCCGTGAGGGCACGGTGCGGCAGCGGCGACGGGACGGCTAGGACTAGGTCGAGCAGGTGACGGCCTATGAACAGTGCGATTTTTCAATTTTGCCGATTTGAGAGATTTTCAATTTTAAAATCCATCCAAAATTTTGTAATTTCACCCAAATGATTGTCGTTCAATATTTTTATTATTCCTAAAGATTTCACTCAAAATTCCCATGTTTTCATAATTTATTTTTATATACATTATATATATATATGTATGTCTATATATTTATATACCTAGGATTTATATTTATGCCTCTATATATATATATACCCATTTGAATTTATATCACCATACCCTAAAGAATGGCCCAATATTTTATATCACCAAACTTTATATTCATACACAATATATACATTTGTGTGTGTGTGTGTATATGCCTAGGTGTAGATAATTTTATTTTTATATATATAACATTTCCTATTTAAATTTATATTTCCCAAGTGAATGGATGACATTTAGGTAGAATGTTTTCTTTACTACAATTTTGTCCAAAACTTTATTCTATTGTAATTTTCTTAATTGTTCATTTAGTCGATTCTCCATTTTAGGGTTTGCACTTAAATAGATTTCGATAAATCTAAACTCCGCAATTAAAGATTCGAATAAACGAGCAATCAAACGCGACATGATGCAAATTGATTTAAAGGTTTTCAAAATTTTGTATTTTAGGGTTTCGTATTTGGCGGTCGAATTTTCAGGGCATTACCCAGCCGATCGGCTATTTGATCGTCAATTTATATATCTTGTTAGTTACAGGATCAAACTGACTAGCACGTTCGCATTTCATCAATATTTTAAGTACTGCACTGGAGCTAAGCAGATCTCCTAGGCTTTCGTGTGTTTCGACATGGTTCGCGTCAATGTAGATTTGGCACTATCATCTGGACATGGATTTTTCGTCAACAAGATTTTATAAAACTATAAATATAGCTTTTACATTGATGCAAAATACCCCTCCCATACACACACACAAAACTATAGGGGGTAGCTATATTTATAACGACATGTTATTTTATAAAAACAATTAAATTGTTCTTGCACTATAGATTACTTACACTTAAATATTGTAATTAGATTGTAAATTTCAAAACTTACATTGTAATTACATTGTATGTTTTAATATTTGCATGTAATTTTACATATTTGCATTGTATTTTGTTCCAATACACAACATATAAAAATTATGATTAAAAGTAATTTATTGTCTACATGAAAGAGGAGATAGGATAGATAGAAGTATACTTGAGAGCAAAGTGACTAAAAATGTGGCATCATATTTATAACAAACTCGAAACTTTGTTAGCAGCACAGCCTTATACAACTCCAATAAGATAATACAATGTTTCATTAAGATAAAAGGATAAAAAGCAACAATGTGTAATATTATTTTTCAAATTATAGCTTCTTTCATTTCACCAAAAAAAAGGTAAACACAAAAAAATGATCTACAGATAAGAGAAAATAAGTTACAACCTAAATAGATTTATTTATCCCGATTTTAAATGAGAAAGAGAGTTTGTCAAACAACATGGTCGTCACTCAATTTAATGCTTTCCATCATTTAATGTCTAGTTTTGTTGTTAATTATATTGAGCCATGTGTGAAGCTTCTCACTTGCCACTTATAGCATTCGTCAACGAAATACTTTTGTTTGACTATATAGCTTGCATACTTTACACTTCACCACTTGCCACTTCCTGCATGGAATTTAATTCAGCACACTCATATATGGCTTGTTATATATGCATGCATCTCAGTTTGCAACCACCCCAACTTAAGATGACATGCACCGGTTGTTTGAAAGAGCTTAAGATTCTGAGAAGCATCTGATGAGTGGCCTGCTATTGGGAATATGAAAAGGCTATGTTTATCAGTTTCTAGTTTGTAGTTCATTCTTTGGATTCTATAACAACAAATTCTTAGAATCTAAGTAGGATTTAGATTGTTCGAGGGAGCTAGAGATTTTAGAAGAAACTTCAGCTTCTAAAAGCTCCCCAAACAGTGCCTAGGTCTCTATAGCCAACAAGATTGTGTATCTTCGTACAATAAACTAAAAAAAAGAAATACAATACTCACAATTTGTGAGTTGAAAGGGCCATAAAATAATAAAACTGTCTAGCCAGTTATCCATGGTAATTTATAATAATTAGTTTTTTTAGAGTTTTCTTAGTAATGTCCTTAGGGTTTTAGATCTATTAGATAGTCATCTTGAGTTTATCTTTATCGTTTATTTATTTAAAGTATCTTGACTTTCATGATTTCTTTGACAACGGCTACTTCATTTTTTAGGTTTTTGACAAAGACCTAGGTAATATTGTCTATTGGGTTACAAAGAATCCAATCAGCAACACAAGCTTTAGGTTCGTATTGCCAACTTGTTGTTCAAGGACACTGGCTTGCTAATATTTCAAAGAAATAAACATGGTGGCAGATGCTCATTCATATGCTTTCGCACGTGTTGGGGTGAGCATTGTGGTTGCAGTTTGCTATAGCGATTGAGAAAACCATGAAAACCACTTGGTTTTCGTGAAACCACCATGACCAGATTGTGAAAATCGAGTAGTTTTAGCTCTTTCTTTTACAAAGATGACCGAGAGTCATCGATTTTTATCAGTTTTCAGCAATTGATAGGTATTGATTTACAGTAATGTAAACCCTGGTTATGGCTACACTTGTATGCTCACATCTCTTGCGGCAATCAATTATATGAGAATCTTTGTTTTGTTTTGTTTTGTCAGTATTATCTTCCTTGTTCTTGTAATAACAAAGTTGTAATATCTTCTTTTATTTAATATATATTTGGGCATGTTTTTGTTAAAAAAATGAGGGCAAAGTTATTTTATGGAATAAAAATTTAAGTGGAAAGTAAATGAAGTTTCTTTAATCTAATTATTAGACATCCTACGAAGTGAGTGTAGCTCAACTGATTAGATTTGTTGTAGTGGAACTAGCTCATCCGGATTCAAGTTCTAAACTTGACACAAGTACTCGTACTTAAGGATAGATTCTAGGATAACACTTTCTAAGGTTGAAAGGGATGGAACTAATTGTTCTTTCAGTGGTAGGCGACGTATCCGTCGACAGCGAGGTGCCCGTGGTGACTTCATCAATCTCAAAATATGCCAGTCCAATCTTTCGGATGTGTTCGTCAATCTCAAAATATGTCGGTCCAATCTTTCGATGTGCTCATAGGGATAGAGTTTGCATGTGTGCATTCATAGGGGTGAGTATGAGTGCGTTGTGAGCGTCTGCGTTTGTATTGTGTTTCTTAAAAAATATTAGACATCCTAGAACAATAAATAATTAACAAAAATTGTTATACTAATGTAATATTTTTTTGAGAGATGGTCTTCCAAAACCTTGTCACCTCCCAACTTATGTATAATCAGTGGTGAATTGGTACTACCACCGGTACGTTTTAAGGGTGCACCATAATAAAAAAAATTTACAAACAAACAATACAATTGTAGTTGTAAATGTCAAACTAGAGAAGGGAAAGGGGGAGAGAGAGGGCCGGGGCTGGGGAGGGGGTTGTTTGACATTGACTTCACTTTTTTTTAAGCGACTAAACATTTATCAACCATCTAACGATTGGTGTGACTAGCTTACATACAGTCATATCAGCTGATTTCAGATTATTGACTAGAGATATTAATCATTTGTAATATGAATTTTTCTCAAGAACATGTAGCAAGTTTGAGATCTTTGTATCTATACGTTAGAAAACCATAAACATGTAAATGGAGGAAATGAAAATGGGCAGTAGTGTACATATATGTCTTACATACTAGCATATTGCTCGTGCATTACAATGGGATTTTAATTAAAGAAAATTATCATTAATATGTTATTATCATATCTTAGTTGTTGTATGTATTTGTTACTAACATGTGAACCTTTTTAGCCATAAACTGTTCTTTTTTTCTATCCTAAAAAGTGAACAGTTAATTGGAGTAGTTAACATGTGGACCCTCTAACCCTACCTATCATTTTTTCTCTTGAAAGGATGGTGACACCACCATCACCACTACTCCCTTTTATATAAAAGGAATATAGATATACACTATCACGGATCACCACATACATGATGCCTCCTTCATTGCGTCATGGAGGAAAAGGGAGGGGAAAGAAGAGGGCATGCACGACGGTCGGCTGCGCGTGGGGTTAAGCGGCGATGGTGGGCCTTGTGGGAGGAGCTAGCGGCAACAGCAGACCATGTGGGAGGAGAGGAGTGGTGACAGAGGACTGGTGGGAGGAGCTGCAATATTTTGTTGATTTTGTGTTCGTTTTGTTGGATGAATCTTTTTTATCTATTGGATATTGAAACTATTGATCTATTGGAGAATTCTTAGATCTGTTCTTGGCAGATGGATGTGGTTTTCATGGGGCCGATTGCAATCTCGTTAGTGTGTTGGCTCGCAATCCAGCAATGATGAGCCCCTGGCTCATTAGTGCTGAGATAGAAGTGACGGTTCCAAAACCGTCACCAACATCAGTTTGGAACCAGCACTGATGTCCAAACATGTGGCAATGATAGCTGGAAAATTTTAAAGTTTTAACACATAATATATATATCAATTGGATAGTTTCTTTAGCTACACAAAAATCATCCGTTGCTTATATAGAGCTTATCCAATATATGACTCCTTCAACAAAACGGATGCGCAACATTTCTCGGTTTATTCCTACATGCTATGGATAATGCATGTACGAGAAATTCTACAGTATGTATGTCAGCGGCCGTTTGCAACGAATGAGGAGGGAGGTAGATAGGAGAATAGGTAACCAAGCCACCTAGCATGACAACGCAGTGCCAAGATTAATGTTTTATTTTACCATGACCAAAATTATTGTTCGTTATTAAATTAACTGCCATTAACTCTCTTTTTTTGACAGGACTATTATTCAATAGCCGGATCAAACATCCTAATGGTTGGTGGTTCTTCAAGTTGGTTATATTTCTTTCATTGATGACAAATGATGAATCTCTCTATTACGTATTGAATCCTGGATCCACGCAGCATGCATGCATGCAGGCCGATATATTTTTTTAAAGGAAATACAGACGGTCAGCTTAATAGTTTTATCTGCCTCCGTAGGCAAAATGGCGACAGCTAAGGTTGCTAGTAGGACTATATATATTGAACTATCGATCTAGTACTAATCAACATGGCTCATAGGCTTAGTACGAGTGTTTGCTATGATTTAATTTAATTAATTGTCGCTTTCCTCCATTTCTTATATATACATGTGCCAAATTTTAAATGCAAGTTCTTTTAGACGCATGAACTTTTCAACACAAGGGCACGTGTTCTCATCATTAGTCCCTATATATCTACAGTAGTAGTTTATAGTAATAAATTTCCCTATAATGGAATTTATTTTGTCCAAATTAGGTATTTCGAAATTTACATGTTGAATTCTTATGCACACAATGATGCTAAATTTCATATTTTCATTGATTTACCATATCTTTGTGCAATGAATTTAATTCCTATACAAATTGTATTGCTAAATTTATTTTTCTTCCCTTGAAAGTTTCATAATTTTGTGATATGGAATATAATTGCCCAAACCACAACTGTAATTTAGTTTTATTTCTGTCCCACAATTTTAGTTTATGAAACCTTTCAATTTCTCTTGTGGTTTATTCTTTTTTATTTTCTTAATTGGGAACTAAATTTTATTTAATCAGCACAATTGTGTTCTTGTCCCTACTTTTAGACTTAAACGTGATTTTATCTTTTTTTGGGGTTTTTGATTTCACCCTCTTTTTTTTTATAAAAACAAAGCTCTAGCTTGCCTCTGATGTGTTAAACCATATTGACGGTGTTAAGTCCGTTGTAAAAAGACATGTACAGTCTTGAATATTGTTATATATTTGCTTCTACTTTTGGTCATTACTCATGGATTTGCCCCTTAAGGGTAAGGTCTCGAAACTCCATATTAGAAACACACAAACTGAATGACTTATTAACACATGATTAATTAAGTATTTACTATTATAAATTTTAAAAAATGGTTTTTTAAAAAAAACTTGTATATAGAAATTTGTTTTTCACAAAACATGCTGTTTAGCAGGTTATGAAACATGTTAACGGAAAATGAGAAAGTTATACTTTTGAGTTAAATTTTAGAACTTAGCAAACTCTGTTCAAAATAGCATCAACAATAGCACAGTAGATTGCCAAAGTTATCTATTTTACTTACATGCAAAAAAAAAATTTTGTGGTGCTAAATTTACCCATTTTTATCTAGCAGTTGCTAGTAGACATAAGTAGCATTCATGTAAGACAGCACTCTTTAAAACCATCTTCTACGAGACGAAATCACAGTCCAGATGCTAGAAATCAATCTAGTTTGATGACAGGACGAAATGGCCGGCTCATCGCTGGCGAGGTACTCACTCTCCTGGGCCTCCTGATCTCCACGTCAATGGCTTAATTTGCGTGGGTTGCCAGTGCCAGAGACCACTCCCTCCTTCGCATTGACGTTGCTCTCCATCTCACCATTGGGCCTGATGAGCTTGAGTTGTGCTCGCCGCGCTGCCTGCACGCGTAGATTTTTTATAATTTGGTCCTTTACGAAAACTTATTTTATGAATAGATCCTGAAAAAACTTATTCCAGAAATAATTCTTTTTGGGGTGCCAGAGTGATTGGCGCCGTGATTCAATGGGACGATGCCAAGGATGCTGACGTCGTCCCCTGTCACCGTGACACACCCGACGCTAACGTTTGCCGAAGGAGCGCGCCAGCAATGCTGGCGCCATCCCCCAATCTTCCTCTTTTTCTCTCTCTAGTGTAGAAGAGAGAGGTGCAACTTTTTTATTTTTATTTTATTTTTTAATATTTTTTTCACATATAGGAGCACGCAGGAACCAACCACAGAAAATTTAAACTCGAACGGACGAAATATGTGGCCTGTAGAATTTTTCAAAGTTCTATTGAAATGGGTCCCGAAGCTTCTCACCTCAAAAACACAATATTGCAAGCGGAATTTCGAGATTTTGATTTCGCTGAACCTGACGAAGCGAGGGAGCAACGAATGTAACTTTTTCTGTACATGTCCGTGGATATATTATATGTCTGATTTCGAATCCGTTTGAAAAAGATGTGGTTGTTTTATTAAAGGACACTCGAGTTATGACTATTTTGACGGCAGATTCAAAGACAATCGTCGGATTCCAAGGAAGAAACAGATTTGGTGATAAGGGCGACAATAGTGATGATGGCAGCAAGAACTCAAAACTCTAAACGATAGAACACTAAGACTAGCAACTCGACACAACGTTGTAACAGAAAACTCAACAAGTCCTAACTAAGCAGTACTAGTAAAAAAAGGCTTAAAGGTTTATAGGACTACGAAAAACTAATCTATTTTTTTGCTTTATTTTGGACTATAAGAATAACAAAAACAACGAAGAATATGATGGCGTGCCAGCGATGATGGCACCGTGGTGGTGAGGGCGGTGCCAGCAGTGCTAGCCATGTCAGCGTCGAGCCGTCAGGTGTGCCACGGTGGCAAGGTGACAACGCCAGTGATACTGGCGCCGTCCTATTGGACCACGGCGCCAGCCACTCTGACGCTCCAAAAAAAACTATTTCTGGAATAAGTTTTTTCAACGGTCTATTTATAAAATAAGTTTTTATAAAGGGCCAAATTATAAAAAATCCATACCTGCATGCCTCGTCGTGCCCGCTCGCTCGCTGTTGCCGCACACCGCCTCCTACAACTCCTCCCAGCTATTGTGATTTTTTTTTATTTTCAAACCTTTATAAATTTTAATTAAAAATAGACTCTCCTTAAACTTGTTTTTTAAAATCTGAAACTTTTGGTTAATGTTGCCAAGCCGGTAGTTTTGGGAGATTTTATTATTAAAATTAAAAAATAATAATATTAAAAAAATAATAATATTATAAAACTCATAACTCATATAAAATATAAGAAAAATTCTATCTATTATATTATTAAAATAATATTAAAATAAGGCACCATATTTTTTTGGAGGCTAAAAATTTCCACATTAATCGAAGAAAATTAAAATAAGAGTTCAAGTAGAATTATAATTGAGAAATAACTAAAATTCAAAATAAAGGATATTGAAAGAACAATATATTAGAATACAACACAAGATTAATTAAAATTTTAATTAAAAAAATAATTCAATCATTATAAGATAAAATAAGAGTACAAGTAGGAAAAAAAATTTAAGAATAGCTGAAATTGCGAATAAAAAATGATATTAAAAGAACAATCCATCTAAAATACAACACGAGATCAATTAAAATTATCAAAAAATAATTTTGAAATTAAAAAATAAATATAAGAGTTCAAGTAGAAATATAATTTAAAAATAATTGAAATTTTAAATAAAAAGAAATATTGAAACAAAAAACCATCTAAGAACACAATATGAGATTAATTAAAATTTATAATAAAATGAATAAATTCTAAAAATATAAAAAAGGTTTTAATTAGGAATAAATTTTGAGTTAACTAAAATTCGTAATAAAAAATAAAAAAATATTGAAAAGAGACCATTAGAACAGAACATGAGATTAATTAAAATTTAGAACTAAAAAGAAAATAAACTCTATTATATTATTAAGAGGACAAGCAAAGCATTAATGCAATGGCGGCTAGCGATACCTCTAAAATAATGAAAAGAAAAACCTAACAATGACTAGATTAGATTTTTAAAATCCTAACGATAATAAAGAGTAGAGATAACGGGCTGACCATAAAGAAGTAGGATGACGACAGTTGATGGGACGTAAAAAACTTTTGAACAAAATCCCAATTGCGATTAAGTTTGATTTTTAAAATTCCAATAACAATAAAGATGAGGGACGGTGAGTAGGCCGTCAAGTACTGGGTGGCAATGGTTGATGGGACTTCTAGAAATAAACTCCCAATGATGATCAAGTTCGATGTTTAAAATCTCTATAAGAATAAAGAGAGAAGAGCGGTGGAAAGCCGTAAAGAAGTAGGGTGACAGCATTTGATAGAACTTCTAATAACTATAGAGAGGAACCGACAAGACAATGATCTCTAAAAGTAAAAACTATAAGGTTCAGTTTTTAAAGGTCCCAATAAGGATAAATAGAAGCTGTGACAGATGTACAAGCAAGTAAAGTAAAGGGAGGCAAAAAAGTAGGGGTGGTTGGCTGGTGTGATTTTTAAAAAAACTATATAATTGAAAACGCGATGATCATAAGGTTCGACTTTTTAAAATCATAAGACAATAAGATGACTATTTAACATTTTTTAAAAAAAACATATATAAAAAAATTTAAATAATTTTATAGGGTGCTAGCCGTGTAATTGCACGGGTTACCCTGCTGGTTCAAACTTAGATAATAGTAAAGTAAAACCATATTAACTAATTGCAGTTAAAATGTTTTAAAATTATGCATTACATATCACTACAACTTTAGGTTTAGCAGTATGCAATTTCAGCTGATTGTTACAAATGGAAAATGATACACATAAAAATAAACTTGTTTACACACATCTTACAAAAACTGATGTGGCATACTGTAATTCAATCTCGATTTTCATAGCTGCCCAATAATTAAATCCAGCGCTTGAGATTTGGTTTGTAAGAGTTTATAGTAAACATCATTATATTATATTATGAGTTCATCCAATGTTAATTTGAGTTCAAAACATAAGTAATACCCCTAGCTAGGTATTTTTTTCGTCCCAAAATATAAAAGATTTTGATTGGATAGGATTTTATGTTCAAATTCGTAGCATTAAAATATGTTTCACCCAATTAAAATCTTTTATATTTTTGGACGGAGGGAGTAACACTCGTCCACCAGCCCATAACTATCTTTGATGCGTACAAATGTACAATACGGCGCTGTCCATCGTCTGCCCTCGATCTCGCTCTATAAATAGCGGACCATATCCTTCTTCCTCCACCACACACACCAAGTTAACACACGCCCACTGCAAACTGCACTACACACACAAATATATAGTAACCAATGGCCTCCGCCGTGGTGAAGATGGCCGTCGTCTGCCTGCTCCTCCTGTCCGTCGGGCAGCTGATGCTGGCCTCCTCCGCGGCGCGCCCGGACCACGACGACGCGGCGGCTGCGGCGGCGGCGCTGCTGCTGCGGCGCCTGGAGCTGCAGGAGGAGGAGGCGCTGGCCTTGGCCGTGGCCGGGGCCGAGGAGGAGCTCACCCTCCTCGACGACGGCGCCGCCGTCGGGGCCTGCTCCTGCGACACCAAGTGCAAGACGTGCCTCGTGAAATGCGGGATCAAGTGCTTCCGCGGTGGAATACCCCGCTTCCCCGTCTGCTTCATCAACTGCGGCTTCACCACCGACAAGTGCTTCGGCTAAATCGATCTCATCGATCAGGTCGTCGTCGTCGGCGATATTCTGATATATCGTCGACTGATGCTACGGCGGGCGCCGGCCGGTGATGCGTTGCCAATCGATCGAACGTTTCATGTTGTATGTGTGTGTGTTCGTCGGTGTCTCGGTTATCGCGCGTCTTATCGATTTCGATCGGCCAATTGTGTATGCGTCGCGCGTTGGCCACGTATGCATGCATAATGTACGTGATCGATGACCGAGAAGCTATAGCTGGTAGTGTCTGTGTGTCCGTATATCCACCGAATAAATCGATCGTTAATTATTTTTATTAAGAACCTTTGCTTGATAGTGCAAGTCATATACGTCGATCTCCTGCTCGTGAATAAATTATATACTCCCCCCTCCCAGTCCCAAAAATATACCAAAATATAAAGCGTAGTAATAAATTAATGGCCTATGCCATTAATTTCCTGCATTATATATATTTGTCAACAACTCCGAAAGTACTGTCAAGCGTCAACTTGAATTGCCACGTCAAAGCCTTAGTCGCGTCGTCACAGTCTCCTATGCAAGTCGCGTTCAAACCAAAATAGCCAGCCCCGTGCAGATGTAAAATCGAATCGAATTTAGCCCACATATATATCTTCCCCATTAGACAAAAATTTGGTCTACAAATGCGCCATATTTCATTCAGCTGACAACAAATATGTTAACGTTCTGCATTTTGGCCCATGATTTAAGTAATTAGGTCAGAACTAGATGTAAACCGAGTTCTATGTGCAAATTCCAGCGTATGTTAAATCATCACTGGGCCCGATTGTATGGCACGGGCTACTGTGGGCTACTGGATGGGAGGGGGTGGGCCTAGAAGCATTCAGCTCGTTGAATATTGCACACTGGGCTCCTTTGGAACAAAGGGTCTTTGAAGGAATTTTGGAGGAATTCGATTCTTTAAAAAAAGTTCCTATGTGATCATTTGGATCAAAGGAATATATAGCATCTAAAAATCCTCAACACCATAGGAATTTTGGCACAAGGTTCAACCTTTTGGGAAAAAAAAAATCCTCTATTCGTATATCTCTCTTCTGACTCCTGCTTTTTTCTATGTGATGTATCCAAACGTATCAAGGATAAGACATATCTTCTATACATGGGTTTGTGATATACAAAAATATCATATGCCTAAAGATATATGGGAAGGTATTTTTTGATTAAGGAAATACGATGAATAAAGAAGAAAATAATCTTTTCGGAATAGAAGATTGTCAGAGTTCTAGTCGGAGAAGATAAGGTCTCCTTAGCCCGTATCCTGTTCTATTTCTCTAAGTTCTACTTTGAGAGAAATATGGTTTTCGCTATAATACAAGGTCCCCCCATAGAGGAAGGGGTATTAAGTTATAAGCCGTAGTCAAAGTCACATCAAGATATAATCCAGAGGAAGCCTAAACCCTAGTCGTCGAGTAGATCTTGTCAGGCTGTTCTCGATGGATTCTAGTCAGCGGATTAGATCAGCCATTTTTTTCCCATTATAATTCTTGTGGTATTCCCATCCATATATACATATAAACTGGAGTATGGTTATTACTCATCTTAAGGGTCCGAACCAGTATAAATTCTTATCCTTTGTCTTCTAGATACAATCTCGCGTATACCTTAGTTCGAACGATCTCCATACTCTACAAATACCATAGACGGGTATCGCCCGTCGACACCATCGTTGTTTCCTATATATTTTTCAATCTATAGGATTTGAAGTGCTAGGACACTATACTTCTCTATTTTTCCTATTAATGTATTTTAAGAATCTTGTGTTCCAAGGGGCCCTCGACATCTTATTTAGATGAAATTGAAAAGAACATGGCCAACGAGACCGTGTCTTCTAAGGCACCTTTGGAATGCGTGATTCTCAAAATACAGAATAGGGAAAATGTAGAATTAGAATGTCTCGGCACTTCAAATCCTATGAATGGCAAACTACAAAATGTAGGAAAACTTCAAGAATCATCGTTTGGATGGAGTGCATGCAAAACAGAGGAATAAGAAGAGAGAGAATGAGACAAAGGAAGATTTCCATGAGATCGAATCATCCAAAATTACTATGATTTTGGCTATTCCTAAGGAATTTCATAGGATTTGTGAGAGCTGCTTTTTTTTTCAAATGACTATGTAGGAAAATTTTCCATAGGACTCGTTTCCTTCAAAAAAATCCTTTGATACAAAGGACCCCAATACTCATGCTTACAAATAACCAAAATTTTATTTTGAATTTTCAATGTTATAAGTCAAATAAAATATTGTATTTAAATTATGTTTTGTAATTGAATAAAATAAAATCATATTTTGAAGTCACATGCTCTGTGAATTATTTCAATATGCAAATTGAAGGTAAAAAACAATATAAATTTTCTTCATAGTAATATTCAAAATTAATGAATTAAATGTACTTTCGCAATATTGTGAATTTTATATTATTAAGGAAACACAAATAACTTTCTTCTTTATTATAATTAATAATTAGCATATGCATTTCAACTATAATAAATATATGACTCCACCTGTTAGTGTATTTAATGTTGTTATTTCAAATTAGAGTTTTTTTAAGTAAAAAAAATTAGAGCTTTTTTCCACTCCACCATAAGGGAAGAAAAGGGGTAAACACATATGGTTGAAAAAAATGTCCGACAGTAAGGGAAAAAACTAGTTACATATATCCTGAATATATTTATTTGTCCTAATTTTCAGTGAGAAAGAGTCAAGTCAAATGTACAAGAAGTCGTCGTTCAAGTAAACGCTTCCATTACTTCTCTAAATGTCTATGGTTTTTTTTAATTATTTTGCTCATTTCTGTAGCTTCTCCGTACGGCGGTACATGGATCATTATAACATTTGTCATGGAGATGACAATGAGGCCCCGTTTGCTGTTTCCCTGCGGGGATTCTCCCATTAGATAACTAGGTAAAATCTCACACGTTGCTACAAAAGTTTAGTATAATAACAATAAATAAAAATAATATGTAAGATAGTTAGGTGACATAAGCTTACATAAATTAATGTGATTTATGATAATTTAAATAGTATATAGAATAATGATTCAAATATAAACGTAAGGTGACGTGGTTTTATGAAAGAAAAAAAAGAAGGAAAATAATTTGGATCATAAATTAATCACTAAGGGCTAAAAATAATTGAGATGATATGGTTTAATGAGAGAAAAAAAAAGAGATAATTTAGACCATTGATTAATCATCTAAGGGTTTAAAACAATTGATGTGATATGACTTAATAAGAGAAGATAAGAAGAGAGATAATTTGGACCATAGATTAATCATCTAAGAGTTAAAAATAATTGATGTGATATGACTTAATGAGAAAAAAAAGAAATAACATTAATTAAATGAGGATGAACTATAAGAAGATAATTTGGACAATAGATTAATTATCTAAGGGCTAAAAAAATTGAGGTGATATGGCTTAATGAGAGAAGAAAAGGAGAGAGATAATCTGAATCATAGATTAATTATCTAAGGGCTAAAAACAATTGATGTGATATGACTTAATGAGAGAAGAAGAAATAACATTAACTAAGTGAGGATAATCTATATAGGTATATAGGATATTATAAAAATGATGCAAAGATACATTGAAATATTATGTAAATTATGTGGGATAATGATTAAACATGTTTGTATTTTAAACCTCTAAAATTTTATAAATTATAAAATTATAGATAATATAGCATACTTGTATGGTATTTAAGATTTAATAATTGTTAGTGAATGATGATGGGACATCTTCGCATGTTGAGTTTTAGGATTTAGTGAGTTATAATTTTATAGTAAGATAGGATAAGAATGCTTGTAATTGATTTTCCATGGGAAATTAAACGGAGAAAACAAGTACCAGTTGAGTCGAGTGGGGGTGGGGATGATCCTCCATCCCTATCATTATTTCTCACAGAGACCCGATTAGCCGGCATGGGTAGAGATGATAACGGAGACATATGTAAGTTTAAAGGCCCTATCATGCCATGTTTAGTGGATGAATGAAAATATTATGTCCTTATCATATGGATTAGTAGATATATGCTAATATATTAATTAGTGCAAAGTATGAAATTTATTTATTACTATGATTAAAGGGCGAATGATATTTTAAGCGGGGACGGGGGACCCATGAGGATTAATTCCCCGTGTGGAGGCGGAGACGGATGGGAGCAAAATTTCCTCGTTGTAGTTTGATGGGGGTGGGTATGGAGGAGTACTCATCAATGGTGAATTCCGGGTTTTCATCTCTAATTTAGCATATAATTAAGGGATATATGACTAAGTACAAATACTATTGCTTGTCCAATAACAATACCTAGCTTACATGGGCTTATTAGGTCATTTTTGGTGAGAGGTTTTTCATTTTTATGTTTTTAAGTGTGCCATCTAAACAATAAGACATTTAGTTGGTGGTTGAAATAGCACATACAACTAATTAAGGTGGCGCATGCTGCATATGCACAGGCTGGTAGCTTATCTAGGTTCTCTATAGCAAATGAGATTTTGTGAGTTCATTATTAATTTGTGAGTTGAGAGCGTTAAAACGCATGCATGGCTGCACTAGCCAATTATCCTTGGTAATTTATAATGACAAGTTTCTAAGATTTTCTTCCATAAAATCTTGGCTATGTTCTTTTAAGGGGATTGGAAACCCTTCCACCTTGTCACGTAAAATGAAGCACAGTAAAAAAAAAGCTTACGAAATAGATTGATATGATTTTTTAAAGAAATTTTCTATAAATTCTTTTTGAAAAAATATACAGTTTAACAATTGGAAAGCGTGTGCACAAAAACGATGAGTAGAAGTTGAGAAAGGGGAGAAAAGAATAGGTTTTAGATCTATTAGATAGTTTTGAGTTTATTTTTCGTCTCGAGTTAGATTTGTTTATTGTATCTTTTCTTCTCCTATCCTCTATTAGATAGTTTTTTTTTTTTCAGATCGATCAACCATAACGAGTCATGCAACTAGCTTACATAGAGTTATGTATATCAGCTGATTTCTGAGTATTGACTTAAGATATTAATAGTTTGTTTTACAAAAAATAAATTCAAGAACATGTTCCAGAATAGCCTATCTTTGTATGGTAATGTGTGTGTGTGTTAAAAAACAGAAACACACATAAAGGAAGGAAATGAACATGGGCGGTAGCGTACATATATGTCCAACATATATAGCTGGAAATTGTTAAGAGTCAACACATGCATGATATATATAGAAATTGGATAATTTTTTGAGCGGCACAAATAAAATATCATCCATTACGTATGTAGTGCTTATATATATGTAACTTGTGATTCTTCCAACAAAACGGATAAGCATCATTTCTTGGTTTATTCCTACATGCTGTGGATATTGTATAGGTATATGCAAGTCAGCTACCGTTTGCAACGAATGAGGAGGTAGATAGGTCTGACAGGAGCATAGGCAACCAAGCAACCTAGCATGACAATGTGATACCGAGATTTTTCTTTAACCATGACCAAGATTATTGTTCATTATTAAATTACCATTACCTCATTTTTTGGGACTGAACTATTATTCAATCGTCGGATCAAACATCCTAATGGTTGGTGGTGCTCCAAGTTGACACTATTTCTTTCATGGATGACAGATGATAAATCTCTACGTATCTCGGTTACAATCCTGTTATTCACGCGGCATATGCATGGATATTTTTTTTTCAAAAAAAAAAAAGAACGGTCAGCTTAATAAGTTTATCTGATTCCATAGACAAAATAGTATGCAATAGCTGGGTAGTAGTTAGTAGTACTATATAAATTGAACTATCTACTATCAAGATGACTGCTAGGCTTAATATATTTGGTATATTATTTAATTGTCGCGTCCCTCCATTTCATATATACATGTGCTGAATTTTAATTACAAGTTGTGACAGATGAACTTTTCAACACTAGGGCACATGTTCATCATTCTAGTTAATCCTTTAATTTCTTAGGTATAGTAATTTGTTTAAACAATCCATGCCCTTCAATTAGCAGCATTTTTAAAAATTAATAAACTGGTTCCTGTATAGGAATAGTAGTTTATAATAAATGGTCCTATACTCGAATTTCTTTTAGCCCAAATTAGATATTCTCTTAATGCACCCATGTTGAAATATTTGTTTAATTCATATGCACATTACAATGCTAAATTTCAGATTTGATTTGTTTTTATCATATCTTTATGCCTTGAATTTAATTCATGGACATTACAACGCGTTGAATTTCCGTGGTTTATTAATTTTTTATATTTTTAGTTTGGGAATTGAAATTTTCATTTTATTTTATAACCTTGTTTCAGTTTTTTTTTAAAAACAGTGTATATGGCATGGACTGGATTGTTAAACATTTTTTATTATTTATATATTTTTAATAATTGTTGTGACACGTAATTGAATTCATACCCAAATCCGAACAGTAGTTTACATTCACTTTTACAGTAAATCAGTTATTCTTTTATTACAGTACATATATCCTTGTGAAGAAACTTGAATAACCAAATTTGCTATTCACAAAAATGTGTCGGTTTCGTGAATATGAGCTTCAAATTGCGATTTGAAATATCGGTTCATGTTTGGTGATTTATAAGGCCAATAGTATAAATAATATAAAGGAGGGGATACATAATCACCAACCACCCTTAGAACTCTAGTAGTTCACTAATTAAGCGTGGAAGGGTGCACATACGGGACGGATTTATACAGGTTTAGGGCTGGCTTATTGAGGATAATAACAAATTATGATTTGGGAAATATATATGAAAAAAATAAGATTCCTTAGGAAATTGAATCCTTAAGGCCTCATTTGGAATGTTGGATTTCCGTTGGATTTTTAGAGGAATACTGTTCATAGGGTCTTTTTCTTTTCCTATCGTTCGGCTTGCACTAACCAGTCACACGAAAATTGAAGGAAACTTTCCTTTGGTACTGATTTCACAGGAATACCAAAGGAAAAATCCATCCCGTCCAAGCTCATTTTTTTGTTTTCTTTGCATTGAATCGAGCCAATCAAACATAATCCAGTACAGTCAATGAAACAACAACAATTGTGGAATAGAAGAGGAGAAAGAAGCAAATCGAGGCCACTAGAGCTTGCGTCGCCGGCCGGCGGCCGCTCGAGCTGAAAGCAAGCACCCACCTGCCATGCGAGCTCATGCATTAGTCTCTCGAGCTTGCGCCGCTGCCTTCCGTCGCGCCAAGCTCATCCGCTGGACCTCAAGCTCACTCCACCATCTACGCGTGAGGCCACGACCCACTCGAGCTCGTGTGCTGGTCGCCGCCCCCATCACCGGCCTGGCCTGCTTGCTGCGCCCATTGCAGAAAAAAGGGAACAGTGGATGAGGATCATGGCTGCTGAAATGAGTGGATAATAATGACAAGGACATTAGAGATTACTGTATATATTTCCTATGTCGTTTTCTATGCTCAACCGAATGGGATCACCTCACCTATTCCTCTATTTTCCAATCCTATGTTTTCCATGTAAATTCCTTTCATATTCCTATATTTTTTTTATCCTGTGTTTTTTTATCCTGTATTCCGAACGAGCCCTAGAATTCTTATGACAATCTTCAATTCAAAGCAGGCCTTTGATGGTATTGTAATGTGCATACCATGACTTGGTTATAATGGGATGATTTGCTACTTTCAACCGCATGAAAAATTGCAATTTTTCAGTCACCAAGAATTACACATTGTCGTTCTATGCAGTTTAATTTGTCACTGTATATGGTTTTATTAGTCTATTTTTAATCTCAGTTTGCATGTTTTTACATGTAATTTTTGTAAGTTATTGTGGATTGTAAATAGTATTTTTTTTTCAAACTCCTATCTAAGAAATATGGGACTTTCATCCAATATGATTGTTGTAATAGATTTAGCTTTGTTTTCCAACAATGAGAGTGTTCTGCGACAGATGACAAATACTTAGCCCTTCGAGAGTGAGAAATAAAACTTATGTAATCTAATTTTTTTATTCGATCCAATCCGAGATCGATCACGTGCAGTTAAATTGCAATGCATATGTAAATATTCATTGACATAAATAAGATATGTTGATTTTCTGCTGTATATATATATGCTACTGGTTGTTATAATTGTATGAAACTAAATAATGGAAAATTTCAATTGGAAAAACATTTAGAAACCTCCACAAGCGGCTTTCTGATAGTGCTAGCCACCTATGGAAAACAGTTATTCTCGGTGGCCGGTCTAACACGACCGTATGCGATAAAGATTTTCGCAACAGTTAGGTACACTGCTTGAAAAAACTATTTTTCTAAACAACCGTCCTAACTAATTAGCCCGTATATGAAAATCGTTTATCACAGGTGACCGGGTTAGGCTAGCCGGCTATGAAAATAGTTTTCCCCAATACAGTCAAGCTAACTGCACGTATGTGAAAACAATCATTTTAATACACTTGAGGGAAGACCGCTCAGCCGCTTGAGAAAACTGATTTTCATCGTCGATGAAAATTGATTATGTGATAGTGAACGTCTTCTCTTCTTCACATATGTTAGCTTATAGCCTGCTATTATACTTGCTCACCTACTACTTCTAGTAACACTAACTTTTTGATGCGTACAATACAATGTCGTTCGTCGTCTGCCCTCAATCTCGCTCTATAAATAGCGGACCATCCTTCTTCCTACACCACACACCAACACACACAACCATTGCAACCGCACTGCACTGCAGCGCCAGCACACAAACACAGCGCAACAAGTAGTAAACCAATGGCTTCCGCCGTGGTAGTGAAGATGGCCGTCGTCTGCCTGCTCCTCCTGTCCGTCGGGCAGCTAATGGCCTCCGCCGCCGCGCGCCCGGACAACGACGACGACGCCGCGGCGGCGGCGCTGCTGCGCCTGAAGGACCGCATCGAGCTGCAGGAGGAGGAGGCCCTGGCCCTCGCCGAGGAGCTCGCCCTCCTCGACGACGGCGCCGTCGGAGCGGGCTGCTCCTGCAACACCAAGTGCAAGACGTGCATCGCCAAGTGCGCGGTGAAGTGCTTCCCCAAGGGACCCAGAGGCTTCCCTACCTGCTTCGTCTCCTGCGTGTTCACCACCGGCAAGTGCTTCGGCTAATTAATCACGTCGTCGATGCTACGGCGGCCGGCCGGTGCGGCGCGCGCCACCACCCCGCCATGATCGATCGATCGAACGTTTCACGTAATATGTGTGCATATGCAATGTATGCATGTGTGTATATGAAATACGTCGGTGTCTCGGTTAGCGTGTGCTTATTTTCGATTTCGGCCAATTGTGTCGCGTTGGCCACATATGTACGTACTTGATCGCGATGACCGAGAATCCGCTAGTGTCATGTGTCTGGCCATATATCTGTCTAATAAATCGATCGTTAATTATACCGTTTTAGCATTTTACGATACAAGTTATATATACTCCCTCGCTACTAAACAGATTTTGCAGCCGTAAAAATGGATTTTCACCGGCAGGCGGACGGAGAATGCGGCTGTACAAATACATGAAGAACATAGATATTCGCATGTGGCTAAGTTTACACCATCCGCCAACAAAAAATAGTTTTCCGCTCTAAAAAAAACTCGGCCAGCGCGCCGCTAAAATCCTCAACCAACGCTCAAACCCGTCCTTTAAATCATGCATATGCAAAACTGAGTCCAAACCAAAATCGAACGACCAGCTAAATTTCACCAGATCGCAAGAAACAAACTGACCAACGACCAGCTCAATTTCACAGCAAAAACAATCAAACTAGCTGACCTGCCATAGCTCGCTGTCCTTATCCGGCCTCGAGCACCGACACCGTCGAGAGGGGTGAGGAGAAGCAAGGAGGAGGAGAGGGATGGTGAGGTGCAGAGAGGCGGAGAATAACATAAGCGAGGAGGAGAAGAGGGGAGGTAAGATACTGAGAGGGAGAGGAGAGGTGCGGTGAGACTGCCGATTTTGTGGTCGTCCATTTAATATTACCCAGAGTTTACACGGGTGGTCCTCTTGAGTGGTTGCTTTTCTGTAAAATAGTTTTTTAAGCAATACCTCTCATGGCCCGAAAGAACATAAATATACTCCCTCCATCCCAACAACGATTTTTCTTCCATTATATATCATCAACAACTACAAAATTTGCATCATATGAAAAATATTCAAATACGAATATAATGATATCACATACATAACACTAAACATATACGTATATACAGGGGACAGAGGGGTGTTTGGTTCAATTTCTCAAGTTACCGCGCCAAACTTTAGTTATACCATAATTTATTTTATTAGACAGTCATTTAGTTGATGGTATAATTGTGGCTAACCACACATTTCAACCGCATAGTCCCCACATGTCAAATACTCGATTTTTTCCCAGTCACGTAAAGTGTGGGTACCACTATGGCTTTGTTCTTTCCTTTCTTTTTCAACTCATCCCTCTCGTTTTTCGTACGCACGCTTTTCAAATTGTTAAACGGTATGTTTTTTACAAAAATTTTCTATAGAAAAATTGCTTTAAAAAATCATATTAATCCATTTTTCAAATTTTTTGAGCTAACACTTAATTAATGTCGCTCTAATTATTTGTTTAGTTTTTCGTGTCAGGAGCCTTGTCTCCCGAACATAGCCTATATATACTAGCTGCACTTAGGCTGTGTTCTTTGTTGTGTGTTGGGAACACAACTCCTGCGCACGAAAAACGAAGCGGTCTATTAACGTGTGATTAATTAAGTATTAACTAATTTTTTTTCAAAAATGTATCAATATGATTTTTAAAGCAACTTTCGTATATAAACTTTTTATAAAAAATACACCGTTTAGCAGTTTAAAAAACATGCGCGCGAAACACGAGGGAGATGAGTTGGAAACTCACTCTCAAGAACACTTGTGTTCTATATATGCTGTGGTCAATCAAATTAAACATCCTCCATGCATATACTTATTTGTTAAATTATTGCTAAAAAATTATAAGTATTAATGAATGATAACTATGGACATCTTATATTTTGAAATTTTGAAACAGAAGGACTATAGACTTTGTTTGATGCCTAAATGAGCCCGTGCCTCGTGCTAATCTATATGTTATGCATGTTTATACTCAAACGAGTAGTTACGTTCATTCTAGTTCTTAATTAATTTTTTATGCGTGCGATTAGCTAGCTTAGTTCAATCTCTTTGTTTAGTGCGATGTTACAAAATATGATTAACTGTCTCTTTTCTCATGACGTGGAGATTGAATTGATAAAGAGTGGCTTGTTGCTTGACTTGCATGTAGTTGCAACGCCTGGGCCTGTCCGTACCAGAATACTAGTTTAACGTAGCCCATATCTGGCCCAAATATCTTACACATGTTGGCTTGGCCCACGTGACCGAGCTACGCGTTGAGCATTTATATTGGAGTAAAGTTATTTACATATATAAACCATCGCATGTTTCAAAAAAAAATTAATTATATTGCAATTTGTAAAACGAAATAGGCCTAGAAGTTGTACGAAGGAATGAATGTTCAGTGCACAACCATCTCCATGTAAGGGCATGGTCAAAGATAGATATCGTTATAAACTTTTAGGTAATAGACGTTTGTTTAGAGAGCATATTACAAGAGTGAGACATTTAGAAAGTTTAACCACTAATTGACCCAAAATACTCATAGTGACTAACAACGACATCAAATTGCTTGTACCTTGTGACTGCCATCTCTTCAAGGAAAGAAACCTTCTTTCCCCTCTTCATTATTATGTCAAACACCTCGTTAATTGGTATTGTACATGCTTGGTTTATGGGATAAACGCATCTTAATGATATTGTAATGTACATACTATGCCTGGACTATAATATATGGGATGATTTGCTACTTTCAGGTGCATGAAGTCACCTAGAATTACACATTGTAGTGCTATGCAATTTTGTCATTGTTTTTAGTCTATTTTTAATCTAAGTTTACATATTTTTACTTGTAATTAATATTTGTAAGTTATTGTGGACTGTAAAATTATTTCTTGTTTAGGTAAGAGTAATTTATTGTTCAAACTTTTGTATAAGAAATAAAAGACTTTGATTTCACTAAGTAATGGTAAGAGTGATGAGAACCATTGGATTGCTATCTAAGAGACAAAAAAGTTTAGAAAAAAAGGTCCAGACGCTACCGACTATGATACATGGAAAACAACAAGAATTTCTTGGTAAATACAAAATAATAATTCAGTGTACACCATCCGTTCCAAATAGAGTGCAAGTCTAACATTCAAATTTAGTAAAAAAATGTAAATTTATAGCACTCCTCTCATTTAAATTTCTCCTCATTTTACACCCAACTAATTTTTCACTTCCAACCACTCCCTCATTTAACAAGGGGCATCTAAGAGCAACTCCAACGGTTTGGCATATTTCGTTTGACAAATGAGGGAGTTTGCCAAGTCCCAAATAAAAATGGCAAAGGGAAAAATAGGCAATCTCCAATGGTTTGCCATTATTCACTTGACAAAAAATAAAATTGTGAACCCACTCATTTTTTTCCCGTACTTTTTCCTCCTCCCGCGCGTGGTCTTCTTCGCGGCAATTTCCTCGCGCGCGCCGGCATTCCTCGTGCCAAAGAAGTCTTTGCGTCGTCGTGGGGGGTCGTCGCGCCGTCGGCCCGTCGCACGACGGTGATCAGTCTCGGTCCAGGCCGTTGTTCCCGGTTGGCTACCAATCTCTGGAAGGCAGCGATGGGTTCCAGGCTACCGGAGACCAGATCAAGCCGGCTTTCACAGCGCATCTCCAAGGTTTGTGCATCTGCTCCCCTCTGTTGAGCCACACATGTAACATGCTGCCCTGCTGCTTGTGGCCGAGCTGATCAGCTAGCTCATATGTATCATGTATGTATGTCCACCTATTGCCATGATCTCTCTTGTGCATATGCCACGTGAGTAGTGAAGCACAGGGGATGGAACATGGATTCATTGTCTCATTGATTAGCAGGAATGCAGTGCCACTAGTTCTAAATTCTAGTACTTTCTTGATCACTGCAGCTTATAATTTGCTTAGACTGAAACCGAGGCAAGGCACAGATTCCTCACCTCGGTTTGTTTATGTTTATTTTCCTTTCTGTTTATCCCAGAGAGAGTTGTCCTGTCCTAGTATCTCGTACCTTCAATATTCCGGCTTTGTTTGATTTAGCATCCTACCAAAATATATTAATAGTGTTAAAACCTAGACAAGTTTTGGCATCTCCAAGGTTTGTGCTTCGTAGACGAATATCTTGCGGCAATTCTTGTTTATTTTGCTGGATGTTGTGAGCTGCTCAATTGTTCTCAGCTACGCAATTGTTTGCAACTGCGGCAGATGAGGGCTTCCAGATCACGTCTCCGAAGACAATTGGATGACGACTCTTCAAACGATGACGATAACTTCACCTTCGCAGCTGCTCGAATTGTGCAGACGTCTTCGAATAAAGAACGAAGACCTGGTGGTTCGGTACCTGGCCATGTTGTTATTTATCGCGATAGAGAAGGCGGCCACCGGAGGATGTTTCAAGATTATTTGGTGGATAATCCGACGTATGGTCCAGATTTATTCCGTCGGAGGTTGTTATCTTTCACCTCAGATTAATTCATAGTATTTATTTAATTTTTATTCGAGTTGTTGAACTTTTGTTTCTTTTCTTCAGATTCAGAATGAATAGGAATCTTTTCCTGCGCATCATGCATGTTGTTGAAGCACATGATGATTACTTTCTGCAGAAAAGGGATGCGGCAGGTGTGCTTGGTCTAAGTTGCTTCCAAAAAGTCACTGCCGCTCTCCGTATGCTCACATATGGAGTTGCTGCTGATGCTACAGATGAGTATGTTCGCATTGGCGAAAGCACTGCACTCGAGAGCCTACGTAGGTTCGTTGCTGCAGTTGTAGAAATATTTGAAGCAGAATACCTGAGACATCCCAATGAGGCTGACATAGCACGCTTACTAGTTGTCAATGAGAAAAGAGGTTTTCCTGGAATGTTAGGGTCAATCGATTGTATGCATTGGGCGTGGAAGAATTGTCCAGTTGAATCGCAAGGTCAGTACAAGGGGCATGTGAACAAGCCAACTGTCATTTTAGAAGCTGTTGCGACTCAAGACCTTTGGATATGGCATGTTTTTTTTGGGATGCCTGGGTCTCATAATGATATCAATGTCCTTCACCGGTCTCCATTATTCGACAACCTGGCAGAGGGTAAAGCTCCAGAGGTGAAGTATACCATTAATGGTCATGACTACAACATGGGTTACTATCTCGCCGATGGTATATACCCCTCATGGGCTACTTTAGTGAAGTCCATCTCTCTTCCAATGGGGAACAAGAGGAAATATTTTGCCATAGCGCAAGAAGCGGCAAGGAAGGATGTCGAAAGAACATTTGGGGTTTTTCAGTCTAGATTTGCCATTATTCGACAACCAGGTCGCATCTGGGACACAGAGATGCTTGCATTGATCATGAGGACTTGTGTGATCATGCACAATATGATTGTTGAAGATGAAAGAAATCTCGACCCTGATGAACGGTTCGATTATGGTGGTGAAAATGTGCAACCTTCTCGTGGCAAGCCTACTCGCACACTAGCTAAATTTATTGAAGTGCATAAAAAGATCCGAGACAAGCCAACACACTTCCAGTTGAAAGAAGACCTCATCGAGCACCTAAGGAACCATCATCCTGATTTATATCCTATGGAACTAGCATCATAATTTATATTCTACATAGTATTATCACTTAATTTTAATTGTTTTCATTCAAATGTACTCTGCTCTTTTCATTCAAATGTACTCTGCTGCACAGTAATATGCACGTCGATCAGTACCACAATATGATAAGCTGCATCTTTGAATCAAATTTGCACTCAAATAAATTATGAAACCTGAGAACAGTACAAGGTAATCTAAATGACAATGAATAAATAGTTTCTCTGAATCACAAATACCAGCACAGGTTCTTTGACACGCAACTAAAAGCAAATGTTCTCTCAATCACAAATAAAAGCAAAGGTTCTCTCAGTCACAAATAAAACCACAGGTTCTCTGACTCACAACTAAAAGCAAAGGTATGAACTAAAATGTTTGGGTAAATAAAATGGAACACATGAACTAAAACTAATTTCCCATATGCCGTGCAAGGATCTTCTTCTTCATTATCTGAAGCCACTGCAGCTGCTCCTGATTGAGGGAGCTCGTGTCCGCTAACATTATGTCTTTCTCCTCCTTCAGCAAGTTTGCTTCACTTTGTTTTTGTTCATTTGACAAACGTTTCTTCTCAAGCTCAAGTGAAGCCGTCTCTACCTCAAGTGAAACCTTCTCTACCTCAAGTGAAGCCTCTCTTGCCTTATCTCTTTCCCTGTCACGTGCCTCCTTCTTCTCCCACATCTTGTCCAAAGCTGCAATGCAAGCATCGCTGTCTCCCCGCCTAGTTTCTTTTGCCTGCTTCTGACCCTTTGGCCTCTTTCGTTCTTCAGGACATGGGGCTGCAACCTCTTGCACTTCGTCATTGTTGTTATCTTCTACATTGCTCGGCGTGGAGTCCTTGGTAGTCTTCTGTTTTTTCTTAGCGCCTTGTTTCTGCTGCTCAGCCAGTTCAATCCTCTTTGTCTTCCACTTGTCTTCATCCTTCAGCCTGTTCCAACAATGCAAAAGAGTAAACGACTTATTGTCCTCGTCTACTCCCGTGTACGTCTGCAATGCTTGATCAATCTGCACAAATAAAATATTAAAAATGTTTATATGTTCACATACGAACCAAATATTGCAAAAAAAATAAAACAACCAACTACGAAAACAAACCATGTCTTGGATAGTTGCTCCACTAGCATTCCTACGCTCAATTTTCTCGTAGCATGAACAGAACTTGTTGACATCCTTCTGAATAGTGAGCCACCTATGCATAATAGAATTCTCTGTCCTGACAGCTTCAGTTTTCTTGTGTTCCTCAAAGTATGCACGAATTCTACCCCAAAATGATAAACGAGTTTGACTGGCCCCATGAATAGGATCTTTGCTAACATTCAATCACGTTGAGCATATAATTTTATCTTCCTCTTTATCAAATTTTTTTGTCCTATGTGACACACCCTTCCCAGCACGACGGCGACCCGCAACTTCAGCTACCTGCACTTCCACAACATCATCTTGAAATTGAGAAGGAAAATCATTACTAGTTTCCTGGGTGTGTGCAGTCAGTGGAAAGGTCAAGTTGTCCAAGCCAGGAATATGATCTCCATTTGCTGTGAGTATGCCCGTATAGTATCCAACTCCTTCCATTTGAACTAATCTACAAAAAAGAATGACAAAAGTTAAAAAAAATATCAGTTGAACATGGCTAGACCATCTATCCAACAATTGACAAAGATGAACAGCGAGCAGTACAGAAAATAGAGTTGATGCAAGAACCGAGTTGCACCGTGCGGGGGAGGAAAGAAAAGCAAGAGGGCGGCGACACGAAGAAAAGCGTGGGGGAGGGAAGAACCGCGCGCGGGGGAGGGAGGAACCGCGCGGAACGAAGATGCGCAGTGTGAAACACGCGAGGCATAAATGGCAGTCCACCCCAGTAATTTGCCAAGTTAACAAAAATGCAAAGCCCATTTGCCAAACCGTTGATAGGAGTTTGTTTAGACTTTTTTGCAAAAACAAGAATGCTAAGCCCAATTGCAAAACCGTTGGAGTTGCTCTAAGTCATTTACTTTCCCTACTAATTTGTCTTTTGAATGCTACCATTTCACTTTTTTTGGATGAAGTATAAAATATTATGATCAACATTTAGTGTATATGCTTCATATTGAAGTATATATAGTCTTAAAATTATAGCATATTTTTTTAATGGAATTAGCACGAGATTATGTTTTTTCATTAAATATAGTGGGAGAAAAAAACAACCCCTAGGGATGAGAAAAAAAAAGAAAAGCAACCTTTACAGCCTATACAAAGTTCGGTAAGAACTCCCGAAATCGCTTTGCTTCCGCTAGAGTCCATGTCCTCGCTTCTTCCTTAATTTTAGCGAAGAGGTTGGTTGTCGCGGTCTTTTTATGCTCGAAGATTCGTTGGTTCCTCTTCTTTCATACCTTCCAAATGACTAGGAGGATTTGGGTGCGCAAACCCCATTTTGGAGATGAATGCCAGATTTTGCAATTTCGTCGGTTCCTCTTTTTCCATACCTGCCGTGTTTGCAAATTACATCATATTTAATCTTCTTTAGTCTTAACCCGTTAATTCCTCCATACATTATTAGGAGATGAGTGTCAGGTTTTGCAATTTCGTTTTGCATATTTATGCCAAGGGCATTGGAATTTCTGAGATCTCGAAAATTTTGAATGAATTTTTTTATTAAATTTGAAAAAAGATCTTGACTAAATTTGACCAAAATTTGATTAATTTTAAAAAATGAAAATTTCGGACATAATATAGTTGTAAATTGGCTTTCTCTCCAACTTACTCCCTCCGTCACATAAAAAACCAATCTAGCACTAGATTTGACATAATCTAGTACAATGAATATGAACAGAAGCCTATTCAAATTCGTTGTACTAGATTATATCAGGTTAGGTTTTTTTTTTTGACGGAGGGAGTACATATACTACTAACATTGTGGCCCTCAATGTCGATGCACAGTGTCATCTGCAATCTATAAATAGAGCACCCTACTTCCTCATAAGCCAAGCCAATCGGTCCCCACGCTTACAAGCTACAACTTCACCTCACCCCTGCTGCATTCTCGTGTCCTAAGTTACAAACCACCATCAATGGCTTCCGCTTCCGCCGCGGTTAAAATGGCCGCCGCCGTCCTCTGCGTGATGGTCGCCCTGTCCGTCACCGCCGGGCAGCTCACGACGATGTCGGCCGCCACCTCCACGCGCGTGGATGATCGCGTCGTCGAGGACGACCCGACGCCGACGACGCTGCAGCAGCTGGAGATGCGCCTCGCCGATGATCAGGACCTCGCCCTCCTCCTCGACGACGACGCCGGCGCCGCCACCATCTGCCCCAGCAACTGCCAGAAGTGCCTGGTCAAGTGCGCGGGCACCTGCGTCGCCGACATCGTCAGCCCGCCCACCTTCGTGGCCTGCTTCCTCAAGTGCGCCGTCGTCAAGCTCTGCTTCGCCAAGATTTGATCGCGTCGCCAGCGATGGTCGACGGCGGCGCCGGTGCCGGTGCCGGCGACCAGGGCGCTTGATTGCTTGCCTTGCTCGTGTTTACGTAAGTACGTAGGTGTGTCGACGTCGAGGTCGCCATGCGTGTACTCCTGCATGCATGCGTGGTGGTGTGGGAGACGATGATTGGTGTCGCGTGTGTCATTTCAGTTGCCGATCGATCGATCTACGACTGATGGTGTCGTTGACCATACTACTGTTTGGTGACTGAGGAAATATGTAACGTGTGTCCATCGGTAAAGATGTTGTTGCACGCACAAGCTAGCGTGGATTTTAATTGGCAATGCTTCTCTTGTAAATTAAGCATAATGCTTCTCTAATATAATGACATGCAAAGATCTAAATACACGTTCATGATAAACAAGATAACTGAAATACTTTTGTCACATCTGACACGTGACAAGATACTTACTTTACACAAAGATAATTTTATCATATTTAAAAAGATATCGGGATATCATATTTTCAAACATAAAACTTAGATACCTCCCAGACCACTTCTTTTATCTAGCTATTTAAAAATGTTGCTCTTACATGTCAACTATGATCACTAGTTTTCTTGACAAGTTGCAACAGTGTAGTACATTCATATTGTTCCTTTGATCAACTACAACGGTTGCATCAGTGCATAATTAAACCTTGTTGGAAGAAGCTAAAAGTTAAATTGTTGTTCCAGAAGGGGAAAAAATTGTTGCATAAATACACTGACAATGTTTCAGCTCTGAAAACTTAGCTTTGAAGTAAAATCTACTCGAAGGAAATAAAGTATGTGTGGATAAAAGAACAACTTTATGTTCCAAGAATATATTAAAAATGTTCCATTGCAAAATTCTACTTTTCAACAGCCTATCTCATGAAAACAACAATATATGTTTCACAAAGTTGAACTCTGGATCCTTTCAAAAAAAAGTTGAATTCTGGATCCCAAAGAAGGGGTGTAAATTCTGAACATATTCATTGTAGTTTTTTTTTTCAGAATTTCCTGAAGTTCACAAAAGTGTAAATTCAAGATCGATTGTCTTTTTTTTCCTTTAACCTTTTCGGTCGCATTAATTCTCTATGCACACAAGGACCATCGTTTTCGCTTCACGTCCTACAATAATCCAATCGATTTCTATGAACTACAGCACTATCAAGTAGCAAAAAATAAAAATAAAAATAATATTGCCATCTATGATCTATCTACTCTAAAATCTTCGAACAATCACCAAAAGAAAGAAAATCAAGAGAGAGAAAAAACAATTGACAAATGTACAGTTCAGCCGCTTTCATCTTCTTCAATTCCACTTCTACTCTTTCTCTTCCCGGTGCAAGGGGAGCCCCTGGCTCCGCATGGTGTGCATGCTCGACGTCGTCGTGGTCATCGCGTTGGACGCCGCCGACGTCGTGGCGTGCGACGCCGTGGTGGACGTCGACGGCGAGCTGGTCCCGGACGTCGACCCGACGGAGAAGTGCGAGCCGCCGCCACCGCCGCGCGTGCCGTAGGACCTCCGCCTGTACCGCGACCCAGGCACACCCGGCCGCGTCGGCTCCTCCAGCGTGCTCTGCTTCTTGGACAGGATGATCACCACCCGCTTCATGTCCGGCCGCATTCGCGGGTCGGCCTGCACGCAGAGCAGCCCGATCCGCACCAGCAGCTCCACCTGCTCCGTCGCCGCCGTCGACTTCACCGCCGGGTCGAGCAGCTCGATGCTCCTCCCCTTCTTGTACAGCCTCCACGCCTGCACACACCAAGCAAATCGCCATGAATAACATTGGAGAAGAATAGAAGATCGAAGTGAAGTGGATGAGTAGATGATCGAGGCGTACGTGATCGAGGAGGTTGTCGGCGTCGGAGTCGGGGGGAGGGGCGAAGGAGGAGTTCTTGTGGCCGGAGACGATCTCGAGGACGACGACGCCGAAGCTGAAGACGTCGGCCTTGGCGGAGAGGGCGCCGTGCATGAGGTACTCGGGGGCCATGTAGCCGTTGGTGCCGGCGACGCGGGTCTGGACGTGGGAGCGGCCGTCGCCGGCCTCCGGGAAGAGGCGGGCCATGCCGAAGTCGGCGATCTTGGGGACCCAGCGGTCGTCGAGGAGGATGTTGCTGGCCTTGATGTCGCGGTGGATGATGGGCGTGTGCGCGTCCTCGTGCAGGTACAGCAGCCCGCGCGCCACGCCCACCACCACCTCGTGCCGCCGCGGCCACGTCAGCTCGTCTCGCCGCCGCCGCCTCTCGCCGTCACTGCTGCTGCCCGCTGATCCACACACCCACCAAAAAGAAACACGTTAGCATACAAATGCAGCAGAGCACAGGGCACAACACGGTCGATGGAATGCAACGATCAAGAACCCTTTCTTTTCATGATGCTAAGATTTAGAAACAGCAGTTTTGGCGGGAGAGTGTTTTCATCTCTCAGAAAGAATATATTTTTTGTTTCTTGCATATTATCTAAATAGTCATAAAAAATAAAAAAATTGTAAGATAAATTAATATGAAACATATTATTCCACAAATATACAAATTCAACTTCTACGAATTGTAACAAAAATAACAAATATAACTGTGAATGTATATTAACTATTTTTAGTTTAATTTATTTTTGTGTTGTAACTTACAGAAGTCGAATTTGGCATTGCATATTTGTGGAGTAATATATTTCATATTAATCTATATTATCAATTTTTTTCAAAATTTTTTATGACTATTTAGATGAAATACAAGAAACAAGGGATGTCTTTTCGAGAAATAAAAATTCATCTTCAATTTTCGCAATAACTAAGCAACAGGAAAAACATATGAGCCCTCATGGGCCCAATAGAGGATAAGACAATCCAAGATATCAATAAGCCTTCGGACTGTCAGGCTGGCCCAAATCTGTTTCTCTTAAAAGGTATATATCTATACAATATTCGACAGTTTTTTCTAGATAAAAAACTTAAAAATATAATTAGAGCATAATTATATTGTAATTATACTATAACTTATACGTAACTACTATAAAAACCAAAACCCACGTATGGTTTGATGGGTTTGACCTCCGCATTGCGCTTAGCCATCTTTTTCTCACCTCGCACGAATCTCCATGCAATCTAACAGTCTAATAAACCTAAGTTTTATGAGATAAAAACTATGAACAGTTTTTTAAGTAAATCCGTAAAAATATTCTCTTTTAGTGGGTTAGACGGCTACCGTCTATATAACCATGTTACATCATGTATCATCTGTTTACGTCATATATTGATAGCATACAGATACAAACCGCCCATATAATAGGTTGTCTGCTTAGGCTACGTACGGCAGCTGAAGAAAGAGAGGAGATTTCTCTTCTTCGCGCACGTTTCCTAAATTACTAAACGATGTTTTTTTTTGCAAAAAATTTCTACACGAAAGTTGCTTTAAAAATTCATATTAATTTATTTTTTAAGTTTAAAATAATTAATATTTGATTAATCATATGTTAATTTTACGTATCTTCTCAATCTTTTCCTTTCTTCTTCTCTCAAACACTCCCTTAGGCTCTTAGTTCTTCACTCTATCTTCCCAACTCACCACTACTAAACGGTGTATTTTTTGCAAAAAAGTTTCTATACAAAAGTTGCTTAAAAAAACAAATTAATCCATTTTTGAAAAAAAAATTAGCTAATACTTAATTAATCACGCGCTAATGGATTGTTTCGTTTTTCGTGATTTTGAGAAGACAGAGTAAAGAACAAAGCCATAGTCATCACTAGACTTAATACATTTGAGTAATTAATGATTTGATTACGGCAATCTTCTCTCTGATCCACGTCATACAAAATCCTACGTGCCATCTTTTCTCATACACTTCCGTCGTTCAAGTCGTTTGCACACCGTGAGAACACGTCTGCACGTGCAGCCTTTCAGCTTTGACCCACGGATCCAGCCGCCAGCCGGCCAGCCAGCCACCATGCAACCCTGGAAAACAGCGTCTGTTTCCCTTTCGCCCCCAGTCCGCACGGCAGCAAAGTCTCGCACCATATGCGTGTCCACGTATTCCTACGCTCTACTTGCTCGGCTTCTTCTTGGCTCGGCGCAGAGACACGTCGGATCGCAGATATTCAGACGGCGACGCCTCTGCGTCACCCAGACCAAACCAGGATCAGCAGCAGGTTCACCAAACCACTTTTTTTTTAATGAAGTTATCTTCCTCTTACAGTTTGATTTTGATGATTATCATGTTAACCACATGATTATCATAAAAACCATACGGTTACTACAAAATATACCAGTTTTAAAAAATAAAAAAATTATTACACGTAATAATTATGATAATCGTGTAGTTTTATAAACACTGATCAGTAGAGCCGTGCCCCTTTTTTGTTACTCTGGGCTTGGCTCGTTGGCCCCCGGTCCGGCCGTGCACACGAGTCAAGCACGTTATCCTGTGGCTAGGTCGCTGGTAGCGCGGTACGCCTACTTGTCGGTACTAGTAGAGTAGTAGTATGTAGTAGTACTGGCTTGTGGAGACCCCAAATGACCCAATTAATCCCAATAGGAAACCAACAAGAGGGAAAACGAAATAGTAGATGTGTGTGGGTGTTGGGCATGCCACGCAGAAGACAATTTGACCCGGAGAGGAAGGTTGACCTGGTCAAACCGATGAACTTTTTAATAATAAAAACTGATGTGCATGGGTGTTGAAAAGCTGGTTTTCACACTGTATGTTCATCCAGGACCCACAGGAAGAATTTTTATGATTTTCATGTGAATTAATTCAAATTATCGTAAAAATTCTACATAACTAGGATTTTTACTCTTGTCGGATTGGGAGCCCTAACATGAGTTCAAAGTCCAAATGGAATTTTTTCCCAAGTACTTTTATAAAGTTTAAGTAGGATTTTGTCTAGTATTCTCTTGAGTCGTACGTATACAACCAATTTCAATGGTTAAAATAAAATCCCCACCACGATCTAACGGCTTAGATTTTTTTATTTAATTATGTAAAAAATTTTAGCCTATACAACGAATATGATGTTTTCTTTCATGACTATTTTAATAATATAATAGGTTACTTTGTTTTACAGGAGGCCCAAGAATATTTTTGCAGTGCGCAAATTCGTCAAAACCACTACGGGGATATGGTGAAAACATACCGTCAAGCAATCAGACAGAATAAAAAACAAAGCGTGAGAAGAATGGTTTGGTTTCTGAATTCTGATCAATCAATCGAACATAATTTCTCTTCTGAGGGCCCCACGGTTGGTTAGTGCGTCGAATCTTATATTCCACGCACGATGAATCGCTTTATAACGAAAAGGCAAAGCAGAGCAGCATTTGCACGATCGATCTATCACGCAGCCGACCGTGCGTGCAATGCATGCAAATGCAGTCATGTGTGTGTCTCTTCTGCAGCAGCAGAATGCCGCTTCTAGAAATGCACGAGAAATCAAAAGGCAAGTAGAAATGGATAACGCGACCTGAATTCTCATCTCAACTAATAGAGGTTTGGTCAGAGAAAGAAATTAACGCATCAGACCAAAACCAGGCGAAACATAAAAAAGATCGCTACTGCAACTTTGCAAATATCAATTACTTGGAGCAGGAGAGTTTGTTACGTGCAGTACATTCTGAGGACTAAGGTTAGAGCCGGCACCGGCAGCAGCTGCCACCTGGCTTCCTTAAATCGCACGCGTTAAACGCGCCTAATTGGAAAACAGCGGAGAAGTCCTGCCTTGCATTTTTGCAAAATAGACCGATTATGTGATTGAATTTTGCAAAGTAGAGACTTTGATTATGTGATTGATCAGAAGCCTTAGCCAAAGTTCATAAATGTGGTCGCTGATGATACTGTGATCTTGGACTCGGTAGTGCTACTACTACGACACGGCTTCTGTGACTCTGCGTCTCCTTCCCAAATCCCAACAGGGTAGCGATGTGAGACGACGCGTTGTTGTACTTGTCAACGACTCTAGTCATCCACAACCATCATTATGCCATAGTTATTGAATGTCTATTATTTTCTCTGTTTTTTTAAAAAAACCAACTTAAGTTACGATGAGACATTACGTAGTACGATAAATTTAAACATGGACCTATATATTCAGATTCGTTGTGCTAGTTAATGTCCCATCGTAACCTATCGTAACCTAGGTTGGTTTATTTTACAACGAAAGGAGTTAGCTAGTAGCACCAAGCTATCCATGGTCTATTTGGTTTATTACTGATGTAATAATGCAAGTTATCCCCAATATTTCATAAAGCATCCTTTTGTTGTTAGTAAGATTTTGGAAGTGCGTGAGCTTTAGTTGGCTTTGCCTAACAAACTTTGGGGGGCGTTTGGCAAATGTGTTTGGAAGAAGAATATATTACCAATCAAAGGAGAACTTTTTATCCTAACCATATATTCTTTTCATCTCATTTCATCCTAATCCTTCGCTCATTTTTCTATCACAGTCCCATTCCTTATAACCTGTTTGCTCGGAATGCTGGTTTTTATTCAACAAACCAAATGGGTTGATGGTTCCTTGAGTTTCTAATTTTTTTGGTGTGGTTAACAAGGGCAATAAGCCAAACAACCACTAATATCCAGAGAGAGATGCCTCCAATTTTAATTTGGGAGGAATCTTTTTTAAGAGAATATGGGAGGATCCTTGAAACGTACAAGAACAGTTAAGCATACTAGTTTTGAATGAATGGAAGAGTTTTTCAAGGTTCCTACGTGGCTCTATGTCACAAACTGGAAAAGCAAACAATTGAGAAATACAGAACCAAAATTTTCACGAACGAATGAATGAACGTATGCCCTATCTTGGAACAGATCTGCCTCAAATGCTCATGCCTGATTAATCCAATTTTACCTTAGGCTCCAGCCAATGCAACAAAGCTAGTATAATTATGCCACAGTATGCAATGCAGTGAACTTAATTGTTAGAGAAATCTTTGTCAGCAACAGGCAAAGCATCTAGAAGTTGCTGTATTTAATTTGTTAGATCGATGGATCGGTGATGACCACCCGTTGACGCAAGCAATGAGTTGTCCTAGCAGCAGCAGGAAACAGTGCACGCGACTTTTCGACGCATTGATGATCCGATGATCTACCGCATTAAAAATTCCCCATCAAACAGCGCGTCAACTGGTTTCGCGCGGTGAAAATTTTGCGGAAAGATGAAACTATTTCCACGGATTGATCGAGTAGAAAGGCAATGGTGAAGAAGAAGAAAGGGGAATTGGAGTACTCACAGTGGGAGTGGGAGTTGCGCGGCGGCGGAGGAGGGGAGGAGAAGAGGATCTTGTCGAGGCTCTCGTTGGGGACGTACTCGTAGACGAGGAGCTTGTCGTCGGGGCCGTGGGCGCAGTATCCGATGAGGTTGACGACGTTGCGGTGCTGGACGCGGGAGAGGAGGGTGGCCTCGTTGCGGAACTCGCGGGCGCCCTGCCGCGACCCGGCGCCGAGCCGCTTCACGGCGACCTCGCGGCCGTCGCCGAGGCGGCCGCGGTACACCGGGCCGAATCCGCCCTGCCCGAGCTTCTGCTTGTCGGAGAACCCCCGCGTCGCGGCGCTCAGGGCCTCGTACCGGAACGCGCGCTGCTCCCTCGCCGCGATCGCCTCCAGGTCCGCCTCCTCCTCCTCCCGCCTCCGCCGCTCCCCTCCGCCGCCGCGGCGGGAGGACGAGCTGAACGGCCGAGCGATGCGCTCCAGGAGCTCGCGGGGCTTCATCCCCTGCCCCCCTGCCTCCGCCGTGGCGCTGCTTGCTGCTGCTGCTGCTGCTGCGGGGGGTGGAAGCGTGTGGAAAGGGGAGGTTTCTTGGGTGTTGCGCCCGCGCGGGCGCGGCGGCGGTGGTGTTTGGTTGGGTTGGGTTGGGTTGGGGGGATTGGTGGGGGTGTGGGGGGGGGGGGGGGGGGGGTTGGCTTGCCGTGTCGAGGAGAATTGTTCAGAGATGTCGCCGTTGGCCGGGGGCGCGTCGCGTGGCATCACGGCACGGCACGGCGAAGCGCACCGCCGGGGGGAGAATTGGAGAGAGAGAGAGAGAGAGAGGAAGAAAGTCCGGGAGACTGCGCGTTGACAAAATGGGCGGGGGCACACCGGCGTATATGCTGCTGGAACCGGTCGGGGCGGAGTTGAAGACGACTCGAAGCAAATTGAACAGCACGGAGCGGTGAAGCAGTAGCTTAGCACCATCCGGATGCTATTGGTTTACTTACTATGACCTCCGTTTCATGTTAGGAATCGTTTTAATTTTTTTAAAATCATTTTTAAATCAAACTTGTCTAGCTTTAATCAAATTTATATAAAAACTATCAAAATAGATTTAATGTTAAATTTTATAAAATTAATTTGATATTATAAATGTTGTTTTATTTTTTTATAAATTTAATCAAACTTTTAAGAAGTTTGACTTAAAAATAGTCAATGTGACTTATGATATGAAACAGAGGTTGTAATACTTTTTTTCATTTATAATTTACTACTACCTTCATTTTATATTATAAGACGTTTTGATTTTTTTAAAAAAACTTATTTAGGTTACCAAATTAGTTTCATTAGATATAGCATTGAATATATTTTGATAGTATGCTTATTTTGTGTTAAAAATATGGTTATGTTTTTTATAAACTTAATCAAACTTAAAAAAATTTAATTAAAAAAATAATTTTTAATATGAAATGGAGAGAGTATTTTGTATATAAGTACAACTTGTACCATACAAGATTTATTGTATTTTTACGGCATGTTCAAAGTTAGACAATACATATTCTTACGTGTTTATTTAAAGATTATATACATATTCTTATAATAATTAAAACAAAAAAAATACTTTAACTAGAAATAAAAATATTTTTATTCCAATTCTTTCTTCACCTAATGGAGCAAAGTTTTTTATTTTATAAAGACTAAGGGCATTATTTGAGTTGTTAACTATTTGTCTCTTTTCTTCTCTCTTTTCTACGCCAGTAGATATTCCTAATCAGTAATGCTTAGAGCCCCTGTAAATAGCCATTGCAATTATAGTTGTATGTATCTGTAGTGGTACTATCTCCAGTAGGAAATCTATGCCTTTAATTAACTTAATAAAATAACTGAAAACGTGAATATTAATCGAAGTGATTGAAATTTATTCTCCCTGACAAATTAGTGAGCTAAGAAAGCATAAAGCCTCTACTTTTACTATGACATGGTCCATGTTATCTATTCTCTCCGTTTCATATTACAAGGCATTTGATTTTTTTAGTTAAAGTTTTTTTTAAAATTTGACCAAGTTTGTAAAAAAGTATAGTAATATTTTTAATACAAAACAAACATGTTACCAAAATATATTTAATTTTAAATTTAATTAAATTAATTTGATGTTGTAGATGTTATTAATTTTTTTTATAAATTTAATCAAACATAGAAACTTTTGATTAAAAAAATCAAACGATTTATAATATGAAACGGAGAAAGTAGTAAAAGTAAGGGGAGTGAAGCTCGCTGCATCTCGCATTGTCAGGCCAGGTGTTTACGCACGTAAACAACATTTAGAAAGAGGAAAACAAAAGGTGATCCATTCAGCTTATCAGAAACTGCGACGAAATGGCGGCCGGCGGGCCGGCGGCTTTATGTTCCTGATATGATTAGGAAAAAGAAAACGATTTCAGAAAAAAAAACTGACTCGTCAAGATTGACCCCATGTTTTCCTCTGCACAAAACACATGTGTCGGGAACTCTTTAATCCCATGAGAGCCCACAGCACGGCAACACTTAATCTGATGTTAGGTGGCTGACCTGTGGCACATAATACCCTGAACATCGACTCCACGCACCGAAGGATAATGTTGAGAATCTGCACAAGAATATTATAAATGTGTTTAGTTGGAGGGATATTCAAGTTTCGACAATAAGAAACTAGGGATAGCAGTCAAGCGCCAAACACGATGGGTTAGTATGCAAAGAGGTTTAGACAGGTTCAGGCCCTCTCTAACGAGAGGTAATACCCTACTCCTGTTTCGGGGATTTGATCCACCGAGTGATTTATTGATCTCACGATCTCTTGATTTCGTGGATTTGTGTACTCGTGTACTTGTGTCTCTATCTATCTCTCTCTCCCTCAAGGGACACCCCTACCCTCCTTATATAGTCTCGGAGGGGGTTTACAAGTCGAAGATCCACTCATATTCTAAGTCGGACTCCTCTATCTTACCAACTTTGGACTATGAGCCATTACCTTATCTTAATGGTAACGTAATACCCAAGTCATAACCGGTTTACATAATCATGAGACATAACCTATCCCCTATAGTAAGTCAGATAAGCTAGCCGAGTGGGTATCCGGTACCCATAATTTCCACAGTAGCCCCCGAGGCCTTCACAGTCGACAAGATAACTTCACCTCGAACCAGAATAACACATAGCCGAATGACTCCTTAGCCGAGTGCTTCTATCGCCGAGTGCTTCCATCATCTCTACCTGAGTCTCCCGAGTGCTTTATCATCCAATAGAAAGGCTGTGAAGGGCTGAAAACATCTCAGAAATTTCTTAAGAATAAATACTTAGGTGCATCGACTGATGCACCTAATTAGGTGTAGCCCCCGACTATGCGTTTAGTTAAACAAACTAAGCATATAGTCAAGAACTATAATAATCATACTCTCCTGAGTTAAATAAATGCCTAACCTAAGCCAAAAGCAATCATAAAAAGTCATATAACACATAACCTTATAATCAAGGCATAGTGTATAATGAATCCGAGGATTCAGTAAGCTCATGCTTATCCGAGTCGTTTTGCCCGAGTCATCTCAGAACAAACAACTCAGTCAACCCTTATGGGTAAAAAATTCGAGCACTCGGCAAGCTCATGCTTATCCAAGTCGTTGTGCCCGAGTCGTCCCGGAACATACAGCTCAATCAATTCTTACGAATAGAAAATATGAGTTAATAAATTTATCAGTCATCTGAAAAATACGACCAAAATATTAAATAGCTCTTGCTATAATATTGGTCTTGATAAAAAGAGCACACCAAGGTGGCAAATCAGCATTGATAAATAAAAAATCAAATGCTTTGTAAAAACCAAACAGCTCTTGCAACCTATAAAAAAGGTTATCAGGACAGTTATAAAAACTTCACTGTTTGTCACCTTCCAAGTTGCATCGTACCAACCTTCAACAAGTTGTGTAACTGCTGTATGAAAGGATTTTAAAAGTCATTGGGCAATAAGACACGCGCATATTGCCAGAGCAAATCTGCTTAAGTCCCTAGAGACACGTGTCGAGCCACACCTGTAATATGGGCCGTAAGCTTCTCATGGGTCTCGGCCCAAACACGAGAAAGCCTACTGATACCCTCAAATCTCTGAAGCGTCGTCATCACCGCGCCGCTTCATCTTTCCAAGATTCCCCTCACAAACTCCTGTTCACAAGGTCATGCAAAGAAACCGAGAGCTCATGTTCATCAATCTCCATCCATCCGGAAACTCTTGCCCCATTAGGATTCATCACCTCTTAATAAGTTCCCGAGTGATAAATCTCCCGGGTGTCGTAGACCAAGCGCATCTCAAACTAATAGCTTTTGACCCAAATAGTTATCCCTCATGGGATACACCAAAATAGATTTGATAATTGAATCCCGTCTGGCACAAGAACTCATCTTATGACCTTTGTAGAAAATAATGATTGATCCAGACCATGAATATAGGAGATAAGCTCGTGGCCATGAATTCATGTTGCATAAATCCAGGATAAGCCCAATATTGAAGATTGAAGGTATGATCCTGGTGCTAGAGATAGTAAGCCCCCAAGCATGCCACTTATCCTTCTGTCGCAGTCGAAGTTATCCATTGGTGGCAACTGATGCAGTCGGCACGGAAGCGAGACCACCAATGTGAAGATAAAATTGCCCATCAAAGGTAACAAAGATGTCGGTGGTGGAGACATAGTTGCCCATCAACAGCAATGGCGAAATCCACTAACCATGGAGACGAAGAAAATAGTCGGCGGTGATAAACGTGACCAGCAGTAATGACGACTGGCGGCAGCAGAGATTGTTGTCTGTTGACGGCGACCAAAGCAAGTCGGTGTTGAAGATGAAGACGCACATCAGCAGTAACGATGCAGGCCGGCAATGATGGCGAAACCACTAGTCGACAACGACGGAGATAGCCGAACGATGAAGATGAAAATGCTAATCAGCTGCGACGTGATAGGCCATCAATTGTGACCGACGCAACCGGTGTTGATGATGATTCGCAGCAGAAGATCCACGGAGGAACAAGTAATGGTGCCGATGGTAACATCAATGATAATAATCCATCAAACTGTTGAGAAGATATCGAAGCCCAAGTAGTTTCCTTGACGCTAGCATGTGTGTGGCGAAGAACTCCAAACTCCATGACATATAAATTAAATCTTGAAGCTTGCTCTGGAGCGAAGATTTTGAGTCTTGTATTTGTGTAGCCCCCGACTCTATGCTTAGTTGGGAAACAACTGATCATAGAATCAAGAATTATAGCTTGTCATTGAGTAGCCATTGCTTGAGGCTCTTGGAGACGTCATAGTTGGTGAAGTGGCGAAGCTTGCGAAGTAAAGGCAATAGAACTAGCCGACGATGAAAACGTAGACGCCCAACAACGGTGATATCAGTATGTCACCAATCAACCGTGTAGGCGGAAACACCAGTCGGCGGCGGCGAAGGCAGGCCGACGATGAAGTCGTAGACGCCCAGCAACGGTGATGTGTCCAATCAACCGTTTAGGCGGAAACACCAGTCGGCGGCGACGAAGGCACGCCGACGATGAGGTCGTAGATGCCCAGCAACGGTGATGTGTCCAATCAACCGTTTAGGCGGAAACACCAGTCGGCGGCGGCGAAGGCAGGCCGACGATGAAGTCGTAGATGCCCAACAACGGTGATGTCGTCAATCAACCGTTTAGGCGGAAACACTAATCAGCGGTGGCGAAGGCAGGCCGACGATGAAGTCGTAGACGCCCAGCAACGGTGATGTGTCCAATCAACCGTTTAGGCGGAAACACCAGTCGGCAGCGGCGAAGGCAGGCCGACGATGAAGTCGTAGACGCCCAGCAACGGTGATGTGTCCAATCAACCGTTTAGGCGGAAACACCAGTCGGCGGCGGCGAAGGCAGGCCGACGATGAGGTCGTAGGCGCCCAACAACGGTGATGTCGTCAATCAACCGTGTAGGCGGAAACACCAGTCGGCGGCGACGAAGGCAGGCCGACGATGAAGTCGTAGATGCCCAACAACGGTGATGTCGTCAATCAACCGTTTAGGCGGAAACACTAGTCGGCGACGATGAAGACAGGCCGACGATGACGTCGTAGACGCCCAGCAACGGTGATGTGTCCAATCAACCGTTTAGGCGGAAACACCAGTCAGCGACGGCGAAGGCAGGCCGACGATGAGGTCGTAGGCGCCCAACAACGGTGATGTCGTCAATCAACCGTGTAGGCGGAAAACACCAGTCGGCGGCGGCGAAGGCAGGCCGACGATGAGGTCGTAGACGCCCAACAACGGTGATGTCGTCAATCAACCGTGAAGGCGGAAACACCAGTCAGCGGCGGCAAAGGCAGGCCGACGATGAAGTCGAAGACGCCCAACAACGGTGATGTCAGCAATCAACCGTGAAGGCGGAAACACTAGTCGGCGGCGGCAAAGGCAGGCCGACGATGAAATCGTAGACTCCCAACAACGGTGATGTCACCAATCAACCGTGAAGGCGGAAACACCAATCGGCGGCGGCGAAGGCAGGCCGACGATGAAGTCGTAGACGCCCAACAACGGTGATGTCGTCAATCAACCGTGTAGGCGGAAACACCAGTCGGCGGCGGCGAAGGCTGGCCGACAATGAAGTCGTAGATGCCCAACAACGGTGATGTCGTCAATCAACCGTGTAGGCGGAAAACACCAGTCGGCGGCGGCGAAGGCAGGCCGACGATGAAGTCGTAGACGCCTAACAACGGTGATGTCACCAATCAACCGTGTAGGCGGAAAACACCAGTCGGCGGCGGCGATCAACCATGTAGGCGAAAACACCAGTCGGCGGCGGCGAAGGCTGACCGACGATGAAGTCGATCGATCCTGCGGTACAAACGCATAGGATGAGTAGTATCTGATGCAAATATCGTACTTGAGGAAAATTCAAGCATTTAAAATATTTATGAACATGTATTTCTCCTCTCGTCGATATTGATTTCCCCGAGTAGATGACTCATCACGTTTAAACACTCTGCCCGACTAGTCATTCATATGAGTTCGTCATCAATGGAACAAAGTTTCACGTATCATAATTTACTACTCGGGTACTTTTGCAATTGTCTAGAGCAGAAAATAAATTATCTTATCTCTATGCTTTTGATTTCTTCCGAGTAAAACTTAGTACCGTGCATTATACACTCCATCCAACGAGCCTCCGGGTGCTAGGATTCGGCCCAAAGGCAACTATCCATCGACAAACCAAACGGAAAGCATAGGAAAAATAGAGTTGCACAACTCGATCAGCACTTTTTTACTCAGATTATTTCGCAAGCAATCAAGATAAATATTATAAAAATTATTGCAAAAATATGATATAACATCTGTAGTCCCCGACTCACTGCTCAACGAAGGACCAGTTGATGTAGTGAGGCAGAGAAAAAAGAAAATATCATATAAAAAAGAAAATTAATGATGACTTAGCTCTTTGGTATTTTCGCCGGTGAAGACGATGTTGCCATCGTGGAGGCGAAGAAACCAGTCGGCGACAATGTAGACAACCGACGGTGAAGGCGATGTCGTCATCAACAACGGCGGCGGAGCACATCAACCGTAGAGGCGAAGAAAATAGTCAATGATGACGAAGACGGCCGACGGTGAAGACGATGTCGGTCTTGGCTCGTTCCTCTTGTGCAATCCTACGGGCCATGGCTGAGTCGGTCTCGGCAACTTTGGCCATGAGGATGTTGAAGAACTCCGGAGCGTAATCGTAGTCGAAGTCGGAGTCGTCGAAGTCGTTCGTGGAGATATCGTAGAGGTCGTCGAAGTTGGAAGAGCTGAGGTAGTCTGCGATCTCGGTAGATGAGCGCGATCCGAGTGGTTGAATCATGGCGGCGATTTCTCTGGAGCTCGGACCGCGGCATGATGATGAAGAAGATTCTCCCAAGTGGATCGATTCCAACTCAGAAGATAGAAGATTGTGGTAGGTCTTAGCGTCGTTTGGTAACCCAAAGGGCGCCGCGAGGTTTCCCCCTCCCGACTGGTTTGAATCCGAGTCGAGGAGAAAGGTCTTGCCAAAATTGTCGGTGATGATGTTGAGGCTGTCGAAGTTGAACGCCTGCCCCGGAGGGAGGGCGAAGTCGTTGATGCCTGATGAAGATCCCATCGCGCTTGTCGGCGAGATGAAGAAGAAAACTTGATGCACTGCCCCTAACTAGCGCGCCAACTGTCGAAACTTGGTTTCGGCAATAAGAAACTGGGGGTAGCAGTCAAGCGCCAAACACGATGGGTTAGTATGCAAAGAGGTTTAGACAGGTTCAGGCCTTCTCTAACGAGAGGTAATACCCTACTCCTGTTTCGGGGATTTGATCCACCGAGTGATTTATTGATCTCACGATCTCTTGATTTCGTGGATTTGTGTACTCGTGTACTTGTGTCTCTATCTATCCCTCTCTCCCTCAAGGGACACCCCTACTCTCCTTATATAGTCTCGGAAGGGGGTTTACAAGTCGGAGATCCACTCATATTCTAAGTCGGACTCCTCTATCTTACCAACTTATCTCAATGGTAACGTAATACCCAAGTCATAGCCGGTTTACATAATCATGAGACATAACCTATCCCTATAGTAAGTCAGATAAGCTAGCCGAGTGGGTATCCGGTACCCATAATTTCCACAGATATGATGAGTTGGGTTAGAGCGAACCCGTTTTTTATATGTTTGTTTTGGGATAGGTGGGATGAGATGATCCCTGAAATGAAATATTCTCTCTAGATTCAGGTTAGTTCCATCCTTAAAAAAACTGACGGACCAATCTATCTCACTTCCTCTCTCTCATTGATATATGAGCCACATCCTCCAAACCCTAAAAAAATAGAATCATTTTTACCTTTGTGTCAAACACATAGATGGAACCATCTCATCCTAAAAAACTAAGATGGAACTAACTTGACGGAGCATGAAACTCCTCACCGGGAGACCACGCAGGTCCTCCTTTGCCGGTTCGGCCGGGGGCGCAAGGTGAAATTCTTAGCCCCTGATCTGTGGGATCTCAGCGAGAAAAACGCGTGGACGCAGGCGATTTAGACAGGTTCGGGCCACTAAGAAGCATAATACCCTACTCCTGTGTTCTGGTAGATCTGAGAGTCTGATGGAATCCAGAGAGAGTCCAGCCAGAGTCCAGCGAGTCCAGCCAGAGTCTCCCCCTTTTTTCTTAGGTCTGGGCCTCCTTTTATATGGCAAGGGGCTACCATATGGGCCACGAGCTGCCTAAGAAAAGAAAACATTCTTTTACACTTAGGGCTATCCTATCGTCGGAAGCAGCCTCTGACAGACGTCACAGCACGCCCTCGCTCGGTCAGTCGACCCTTCCGGGGGACGCCCGTTTCAACCTTCATTAAATGACGGGCGACTTCTGCGTCTCGCCTGCGCCGGAATCGGGAAAACATTTGACCGGAGCTGACATACCAACTCCGGGAGTTGGCATACCAACTCCGGCTAAGAGACGAGAGACAGAGGGCTCTCATCATCCTGATGGGACGGGGCGTGGCGTGCACGCGGCGCACATGCATCCTGGCACCACCTAACCCGCGATCTGACCGGTCTGCGACCGGTCACTCACCGTGACCGGTCACGAACCGGATATGCACGCGCCACGTCGCATTAAATGCGGCGCAGTGCGCCCGTCTGAACCGCCATAAATGTGGTTAGGTGGGCTCCGTCGAGCTCACCTGACCTGCGCTCGTGGCACCAACGCCACAGGGGGTCGGGGCGCCCCAGGCCTCGGGGCAGAAATGGGAGCGGCCCGACCCCGGGGGATACCGGGAGGGCAGCCGCCACGTCACCCTCAGGCCCAACCCCTCCGGGGGAACGGGCCACGTGGATCCCTGTGGCCGCCCTTCCCTTTGGTCTCGATACCCCCGGTCCCATGTCACCGACATAACCCATCTCACTTGATTCTCAAACCAAACACACGCTTAAAGAACAGAACTCTGCATACTAGTACTACTTTATGTATTAAATTCGAGTAGTAGTAGTATGTATGTATAGGAAATATAAAAAGTTTCTTTATTATAAGATAGATAAAGTATACTAGAGTATCATAATTTGAAAAAAGAGCAAGTGCATCGTTAAGAGGCTAAGGCTGCGTTCGGTAGGGAGAGTTGGGAACTTTCCCTCCAAACACGCAAAACAAAGTGGTTAATTAGCACGTGATTAATTAAGTATTAGCTAATTTTTTTTTAAAATGGATTAATATAATTTTTTAAAGCAACTTTTGTATAGAAACTTTTTATAAAAAACGCACCGTTTAGCAATTTGAAAAACGTGCGTGCGGAACACGAGGGAAATGAGTTGGTAACTCATCCAGCCGAACTCAGCCTAAGGGGTTGTTAGTCCCTAACCATACTTTATCACTATTTATCAATAAATATTATCATAGTTAATGAGACGATCAAATTTTTGACCACATCTTAGTAAGTATTAGGAAATTTTGTCACCCTTTTTAAAGTCATGTAGGATCTAATTTGCCAGGAGAAAAGAATCTTATCATAACAGTGTATATAACCAAACAACTACCAAATTAATTAAATTTGTCTGATCAATTATGATAAAGTGATCAGCAACCAAACATTCCACAAGTTTACTATTGGATAGACGCGCCTATCAATTGCATACTCGAGCCGAGGTTTCAAAGAGATTTAAGATTTTTTTTATAGAAATTTGGATTCGGGATACTATACTACTGAATACTACCACGTGTAACCATCAGCCAGTTAAGAGGGCATTTATACTACCATTAGTCAGGTTAGATTGATAAAGATGTGCTAGAACTTATTAGACAAAGCAGATATGATGCCTTAAAATAACATCAGGGAAGACTTGAAAATTTGACCTCACCTGGATCGAGCTTGGTCGCCGTCCGCTTGGCTGGATGGATGAAAATCGCCATGGTCGATGCCTGATGTCTTGTTTAAGTAGCAGCCAGCGGTTGCCTCGCCTATAGGTTTGATGATTATTGTTCAGTGCTCTCGCCATCTCTCGTCATGATCATGATGGGACACTTGGTTAATTGTTGCCACCGGGTCCAAGTTCTTGTATGGTACAGTATAGTACGAGGTCAACATGTATCCCTGCATGGAGGTTTCCTATCATCTTCTTCAGTCAGCTTCATCACCATTTGATCGATATTTCTTGTGTAATCATGCAAGGAACCCTGTAATCTTATACTAAGAAAATTTTCTTTTCGGATACGTGTTTAGGCTGTGTTCTTTCCTATCTTTTTCAACTCATCTTTTTCGTTTTTCGCAAAACATACTTTTCAAACGGCTGAACGATGTGTTTTTTATAAAAATTTTCTATATGAAAGTTGTTTTAAAAATTATATTAATTCATTTTTGAAAAAAAATAAATTAATATTTAATTAATCATGCGTTAATCAGTCGTTTCGTTTTATGTGCACAAGAAATTAGTTTTCAAAGTGAAGTGCCGAACATAGCCTTAGTTGTTTACGGAAGGTACTTGTCAATTTGCATGTCAGCATGACGTCAGAAAGATAACAAATGCTTTCTTCAGCCTCCACACTGAAGGAAATGTCCTGGTTTTGACTAGAAAAACAACAGCAGAGGTTACTCAAGCAGGAAAACGTCACTGAATTCTTCTGATCAGGACAGAGAGGAGAGGAAATATGATGTTTAATGGTGGACATGTTTGAGTCACGACACGTGTCTCGATCAGAGCCGTGAGATCTCCATCGGGCGGTTTATCTGCGACAAGTGTATTTTATCCACGAAATCACGATCCATATCTTTGGTGGGGCTTAATAAGGCGTTAAGCGTAATACTAAATTCTTAAGACGATTCTTGTGCACAAGTTTCAGACTAATGAAATCGATCTGGACCATTCGATCTCGATCGGACGGCCCAGAGAGAGCCCCAAGTACCACGGAACGACACGCGCCGTGGGGCCCACACGGCAGCGGGATGGTCGCCTTCACTGAGGCGACTCTTCTTCTCCTCCACCGCTCGCGCCGCCGCCGAGGTCGCCGGACTCCGCCGCCGCCGCACCACCGCCCGCGTGCTCCTCCCACCTCTGGTGGTCGGCTCGACTGCCTTGTGTAGACCGACCATGGCATCGCTGGCCTCCCTCTCGCTCCCCGTCTCCACCGCCCCGCGGGGCCGCGCGCGCGGCGCGGGATCCGTCACGGCGGCGGGGTGGCGGCGGCGGCGGAGGGTGAGCGTCGTGCGAGCGAAGGTGCGGGAGATCTTCATGCCGGCGCTGAGCTCTACGATGACGGAGGGGAGGATCGTCTCCTGGACGGCGGCGGAGGGGGACCGCGTCGCCAAGGGGGACCCCGTGGTGGTGGTGGAGTCCGACAAGGCGGACATGGACGTGGAGACCTTCTACGACGGGATCGTCGCCGTCATCCTCGTCCCGGCCGGTGAGTCCGCCCCCGTCGGCGCCCCCATCGCCCTCCTGGCGGAGTCCGAGGAGGAGGTCGCCATCGCGCAAGCGCGGGCACAGGGTCTCCCGATAGCCCCGGGCCACGAACCCCCTCTTCCCCCCGCGCCCAAGGCGGCGCCACCACTACCACCACATGCCCCTCCTGGACCGCCGCCGCCGACGACGACGAAGGGCGCCGCCACGCCGCACGCCAAGAAGCTAGCGAAGCAGCATAGGGTGGACATCTCCATGGTCGTCGGCACCGGGCCACACGGCCGCGTCACCGGAGCCGACGTCGAGGCGGCCGCTGGTATCAAGCCAAAGCCAAAGGGCCCAAAGGTCGCTCCACACCATCCGCCTCCGCCTCCGCCTCCACCTCCACCTCCACACCCCGCTGCTCACCATCCGCCTCCGCCTCCGCCTCCACCTCCACCTCCACACCCTGCCGCTCACCATCCGCCTCCGCCTCCACCTCCACACCCCGCTGCTCATCCTCCGCCTCCACCTCCACACCCCGCCGCTCACCATTCGCCTCCGCCTCCACACCCCGCTGCTCGCCCTCCACGTCCGGTGGCGGCGGCACCCCCGCAACCAGCAGTGCTGCCACCGGTGCCTGGCGCGACGGTGGTGCCGTTCACGACGATGCAAGCCGCGGTGAGCAGGAACATGGTGGAGAGCCTGTCAGTGCCAACGTTCAGAGTCGGCTACGCCGTGTGTACTGACAAGCTCGACGCACTATGCGAGAAGGTGTCATTTCCATGAATCCCCTGCAAATTGGTGAAATTCATAGCTGCTAGATTGAGATACTGGTTATCTTCTTTCTTGTGTTTAGTGATAGTTTGACTGAAATGAATTGGGTAGGTTAAATCAAAAGGGGTTACAAAGACGTTGTTGCTGGTGAAGGCGGCAGCCATGGCGCTCACTCAGCACCCGGTTGTGAATGCCAGCTGCAGGGATGGGAAGAGTTTCAGTTACTACAGTAGAATCAATGTTGCCGTGGCTGTTGCGATCGAGGGTGGCCTTCTTACGCCCGTCTTGGAGGATGTTGATAAGGTGCATACTTGTTGCAGTAGCCACGTCCTGTTAAGGAATGGAGCATTGTTGCGAATTAGCGTCTAGTGGGTGATCTAACAGCTCTGAAAATTTAACATGGCAGTTGGATATATACCTGCTTGCGCAAAAGTGGAGAAGCCTGCTCAAGAAGGCACGCATGAAGCAGCTCCAACCAGATGAATACAGTTCAGGTACAGAATATGTTGTATTGTGCATTGCCACTTGGTTTTTCATGGAAACCATGCTTACCTGAAGTTTGATGATTTGTAGGGACATTTACACTGTCTAATTTGGGTATGTTTGGGGTGGATAGATTTGATGCAATTCTTCCACCTGGTCAGGTACGTTTTCATGGACTGCCCAGTCAGTATGAAATCCGGACATTATTGTATTTGAGCAATATGAGAACTTAGGCTGTGTTCGGCACTATGCTTTCCAAACGCGCACAGTAAACACGGAAAACGGAACGGTCATTTGCGCGTGATTAATTAAGTATTAGCTAAAATTTTTTTCAAAAATGAATTAATTTGATTTTTTTAAGCAACTTTTGTATAGAAACTTTTTGCAAAAAAGTTCACCGTGTAGTAGTTTGAAAAGCGTGCGTGTGGGGAAAATCACTGTGCGCGCTGAGAAGTCACTCTGCCGAACTCAGCCTTAAGAACAACTGTTTGTCGATGGCTCGATGCAGGGGGCTATTATGGCTGTTGGAGGATCGAGACCTACTTTGGTGGCCAACAAAGATGGTTTCTTTAGCATCAAGAACGAAATGCTGGTTAGTTTGCTTTTCACACTTTACGATCTGTATGCATCGAAGCAAAGCTCATGCTCAGTGACCATTGTTAGTAATTCGTCATATGCATTAAACTCCAAAATTCAATGAGTATGATTTCCTTGCACATGGAACTGAAAGTATATTTTGTCATCTTGCAACCGGATCAGCAAGTGGGATAATTTATATTCACCTGATTGAATGCATAATAAGTGCAAAGTGTAGACCTGTTATTTTCAGCTTCATGCTTGTGTCAATATTGTTGAAACCTAGAGGTGCCAACTGGATGTTTAGCTTCTTTGAGTTGGTTCCTGTAATGAGTTCATACCAATCTGTTTTTCTTTCAGTCAATCACTTAAACAACTGTTCAATGCTTGACTCAGTTTAGTACCAAGAAAAAACGTTTTTGTGACTTTTATCTATATTTATTGTCTATCGATTTTATGTGGACAGTTCCCAGTAACGTGTCATAACCAGGGTTGGGAAAACCGGCGGTAACCGCGTGGTTACCGCGGTTACCGCCCGTACCGCGCAGTACGGTTTAATGAAATTCGCCCAAATTCAAAAATTTTAAAAAAAAAGAAAAAAATCAAAAAAAAATGGTGAAGGTAGTGCTTGATTTGTAGTGTTTTATGGTGAAGAAATTTCTCAAAAAAGAGTAATATTTATTCAAATTTGAGAGCAAAACGGAGAATAAATTTGAAAATTGGAAAAAGAAAAAAAAATGGGCCGGCCCGTTACTGTGCGGCCCGTCACACATCGCGCGGTAACCGCGCCAAACCGCGCGGTTTGCCCGAATTTTTGAATTCAAATTTCGATTTGTAAATTTGTCACGGTTTTGCGCGGTTACCGCGGTTACCGCCGGTAACCGCCGTACCGCCGGGTGGCGGTAACCGGGCCCCCGGCGGTAAGTCCAACCCTGGTCATAACACATCTTAGCTTTGAGCATTTCACTGCAATACAACATTGTTATGTTTTTCCAATGGTTGCAGTAAATTTTGCTTTCAGAAATATTGCTCTGAAGCTTCTGAACTATGTTTGTGCCAACTTTTTCAGGTCAATGTTACTGCTGACCACAGGATTATATATGGTGCTGATTTGGCAGCATTCCTGCAAACATTTGCGAAGATCGTTGAGGATCCTGAGAGCCTAACATTGTAGGGAAAATGTCCCTTACAAGTGCTCCATAAGTATCTGCGATTTGTTCGACCCAAATTGGAAGAATAATTCCACCGAACATTTGTAGCCATTAATTGTAGATAGTTTTGTTATTGTTTTATGTTATTGCCATATGATAAATTTTTTTCTTATACCCACCGCGAAATGCTCATTTTCAGTGTCCATGCATTTTTAGTTGAATATAGATATCCTGAGTTCCCAATTCTCCCAGGTAACGAGTAATTGAAAACTACTTATCTCGCATACAGGTACATTTCCAGCTATGATCTGACCAATTGCCATGGAATTTTAATTACTTTCTGAAGCAAGTAGCATGTTTGGTAGTAGATTTGGCACAATAAAATTCTGATCATACTCTTCCTTTTCCATCTGTATGTGTGATTCTCACATTAGCATTGGTCCTGGATGGCCTGATTCATGTGTGTACTACTTTTGAACTGGAAGGTTACCTGATTTTCATGTGCAGTACACCACAGTTTATTACACGTTGAAATGCAAATATTACACGGCTCCTAAAAAGCCTGTTTTTTCAGTCCAAACTTCGAAGGGATATTTTTTTTTTCCCATTTGCTAAAATTCACAGCATTCATACCTTTTGAAAAATTGAACACCCAAACAAAACAAGGCTACACATCACTCCTGTGTTACAACGCACAAAGAAAGACATATTAATGACATATATTACCGATTAAGCTCTGGTAAATCCTTTGATGAAAAAGGCTTACACATCGTTGTCAAAAGAAGAAATTCAGAATTATTTTTTTTGGGTTAGCTGGAAGAAAATTTCAGAACCTAACACAAACTGTGTCAGTATTAGTACATGGACAGTTCAGGCAAGGCTTCAGCTCTAAGCCTGGCCGCCGCCGCCGCCCTCGTCGCCGGCGGGCGGCGGCGCGGCCTCCCTGACCTCGAGGATCTCGACGCGGCGGTTGGTCCGCTTCCTGATCTTGATCGCCACGTCCTGCGGGCTGAAGGCCCCGAACACGCTCACCCTGCCGTGCTTCCTGTCGATCAGGTGGCTCTCCAGCTCTGCACATAAACCAACCAAACCTCATCAGTCACCGGCGTCGCCATGGCAGAAAAAAAAGCTTCGTTTCACCGGCCGGCATCGCCATGGCTACCTACCTTGCATCTGGAGCAGCGCCCTCCTGATCTTGTGGTAGCACCCGTTGCAGTCGATGTTCATCCTGAGCGTCATGTAGTAGAGCTGCAACACATCAACCAAGCACAGAGATGAGCATCATGATCATCATCCATTGCTTCTCTCAAGCTTTGATACACTCATGGCCATGGCTGTTACCCTGTAGTCCATGGAGAAGGAGGAGGAGGAGCTCTTCCTCGGCGACGGCGAAGACGACGACGACGAAACTGAACGAAGGTTCAGACTACTACTACTACTTCTTCAGAGTTCAGAGCTTCACAAAAGGTAGTGGAAAAAAAAGCATGGAGTTGGCCAGATTCTTGCTTTGCTTTGGTTAGTGCTTAAGCAAGCGTGCCTCTTTAAACCCTTTTTATGGCTGCTCAGTGACTCGGTTAATTCCATTCCCTTGTGTGGGATCGATGCATGTCTTCAGAATCGGATTCTGTGGCAGCCTGGCTTCCATGCACAGCCCCTTTCGCTGCTTCTCATCTCACCTTTTCTCATGAGCTCTCCATTTCATTCTCTGTATCTTCAGCCTGAAGTCTGAACCCATGGATTCAGTAAAAGAACTGGACAGTGAGATGCAGATATGTTTCTCCATCGACTTTGAGACTTCGTTTTTAAAAAGTGCAGACTTTTACAATGCATGTAACAATTTGCTGTCTCCCTTTTTTTTTTCAGAATTTGGTTCGTGATGGATGTTCCATCTGGGGTTTGAGACTTGAATGCAAGAAATTGATAAGTTGAACAGGTGGTATGATTTTCAACGTTTCAAGAAGACATTGGCATTTGAAAAGAATAAAGAATGATGTACTTCATGGATAGATTTGTCATCAGCATACCTGTAAAAAAGGTGCGTCTTTTCTTTTGTAGCTAGATGCAAAATATATTTTGTCATGTCATAGCTTCTTTCTTCACAGTATTATAAATTCAACAATAACAACAAGTATAAAGTTGCAATTAATCAGATGAACTCACTTTAACCCTGACAGTTTTACCGGGGAGCATGATCATTGATCAGATTCTTCAGTCCTGTACCGGTAAAATTCTGCTTCAGCTGAACCAAAAGCCTCTTCGCTACTATCTTAGCTTCTTTTTTCATTTACTGCTCCAGATTCCAGAAACAAATTTGCCGACTAGTGACATCAACTTCATAAGTAGCAATTCAGGGGTAAAAGACTGCAAACTCCTCCTGAGTTATTAAACCTTCGCAAACAGCCTTTCTTTAAGGAAGAAACATCATGGAAGGGGTAGTTGTGTTACACGAAACTATTCATGAGTTACATAGGAAGAAAAAGAGTGGGATCATTTTGAAGTTAGACTTTGAAAAGGCATACATTAAGGTAGATTGGAAGTTTCTCCAACAAACTTTGAGGATGAAAGGCTTTTCACCTCTATGGTGTAAGTGGACAGATATGATTGTTAGAGAGGGTAGTGTGGAAATAAAAGTGAATGATGAAGTTGGAAACTCTTTTCAAACAAAGAAAGGTTTGAGACAAGGGAACCCTCTGATGAGGACATCACTGGCTCGGATATGACTATGGATACCTTATGTGTTCATCAAGCAAAGGTGCATGTTTTTTATGTAAGATTTACATGTTATATATTTGAACAAATATTATTGCACCATGAGTTTTGTGTGTTCTCGTTTGCAGAGGTACTTGCTTAGGTGAAGAAAAGGAGAGCGGACATACGGAGTGCTTGGATGATCAATGAAGTTGATTGGGGACCAACTAATATCCTTCCCCAAGTATATTCTCATGTTACCACGTCACTTTTGGTCCATAGAAGGCAAGAGAAGAAGTTTTGCACGTTTTAGATTTGGATTCGGGCCTCCTGACAGCATCAACTTCAAATGGACCTAGCCACTTGAGTACCATGAGTACTTATTAGAAAGCTTATGGAATCTACTTTTAGATGGTTTTCTCCCCACGTCAAAATTTCTACTGAGCTGTCAGGAATCTACAAAACAAGCCACGTACCTTATCTAGTCCGAGTCTGATTTGGACCTTAGGCCTTGTAATTGTGTTGTGGCTAAGCCCAAGGGGGTGGCGCCCTAGGGCAACCCAAGGACATCCCTAATCATATTTATTCAGTAGACGTCATAGTTTAGAGTCGGGTTTTGCTTAGATTATTTCTACCATTGCAGTTTCGCCGCTAGTTCGATTTGTGGAACCCCAAGTTCAAGTGCTTAATTATTCATATGCAATTGAGTTGCAATCGACCTTGTTCTTGCTTGTGTTTTTCGATTCGCATGCAGGGATTAGCCTTCTCGGCGAGGTCAATCAGGCAGCGCACGGTTGATAACCAGAGCGTGTTGCTGCGATTGCAATGTTTTGGATCATGTTGATCGGAAACCGGATCGTGTGTGTCAAGTTTCCACCAAATCGAAAGTTATCAGTACCTATCAGAAGATCGGAAACTAGTTCCTCATCACCCTCTCTCCTCGATCCTCTTTAATCTAGTGGCCGATATGTTAGCCGTGCTTATACAGAGAGCTAAAAACAAGGGAGAATCCAGGGGTTGGTACCTCACTTAGTGGACGATGGCCTTTGCATCCTGCAGTATGCAGACGATAGAATTCTTTTTATTGAAGATAATATTGAGGAGGCCAAGTATCTCAAACTAGTACTAGGTGCTTTTGAGAAACTATCAAGTCTAAAGATCAACTTTCATAAGAGTGAATTGTTCTGTTATGGTGGTGCAAAGGTGAAAGAGAAGAGCATGTGGAGCTGTTTAGGTGCGAAAAGGGAGACTTTCTGTTCAAGTACCTAGGAATTCCGATGCATCATAGGAAACTTTCTAACAAAGATTGGAGGGTGGTGGAGGAGAGATTTCAAAAACGATTAAGCAGTTGGAAAGGAAAGTATCCCACTGTGGCCATGGAGTATCGATCATGCACTCGGCGAGCGGCTTGTAGCCAACAAGGGCCAGTCCGCCGCCCCTGCATCTCCCTGCTATCGAGCCCGTTGCCCATGCACTTCTCCTGTTGTTGAGCCCGCCGACCTTGCCCCGCTCGGTCCGCCTCCCTGATGAGAACGAGTCCGCTACCCCTACGCATCCACTGAAGAACTTGTCATCCTCTTCGCGCCGGAGGAAAGAGCGGCACCGAAGAGGAAGGCACACATAGGCGGAGCGACGAGCAGCAACGGATTCGTGCGTCCATTGCTCGTTGGCATAGGACCTGCGCCTCCTCGCCTCCATCATCACCAGATCCACACCGCCCGCTCTCTCATCAAGACGCGGTTAGACACATAGTGCCAGACCATCCTCACCACTCGATCTGCCAGAAGCACCTCCCCTCTCTCGTTGCACCGCCGACAAGAGGGACGCCCTGCTCGACTGCTCCACCAAGTGAGAAAGAGAGAGCAGGAGGGAAGAAGGGGACAAGGAAGAAGAAAGGGGCAATTTGGTCCTTAAAAAGTAGAAAATGCAGTGAAGGGGTATGTAGTGGCATATCTGTAATACTTGTGAAATTATAATGGCATGACATCGAATAGTTGAATAGTAATGGCATATTTCAAAACCGTAAAGTTTATAATGGCATATATCCAATTAACCCATTAAGCAAATGACTCTATAAACTGTTTAACAAGGAAGGCATGTGGCAAAATCTTCTCAAAAGGAAGTACTTAGCCAATCGAACAATCACTCAAGTCGAAAAGCGGCTTGGGGATTCACATTTTTGGGCCGGCCTCATGACGGTTAAGAAGGTTTTTGTGCAACTAGGATCTATGGTAGTTGGAAACGGAGAACAAGTAAGATTTTGGGAGGATCGCTGGGTGGGTGACAACTCTTTTGATAAGTTGTATCCCTCGCTCTATTTACTAACATGAAACAAGCATGCAAGAGTAAGCGATGTACTGGGCAATGTTCCTCTAAATGTGTCCTTTAGAAGGGCTTTAGTGGGGGATAACCTGAATGTGTGGTACAAACTGGTATCCAAAGTGGCCTTGTTTAACTTATCTAATAGTCCAGATATTTTTAGATGGGAAGCCAATGGGAAGGGAGTCTTCTCAGTGAGTTCTGTGTACAAGGCTCTTATGTACCAAAATATGGTACCAAGAAAGTCGATAATCTGGAAGCTCAGAATTCCACTTAGGATTAAGATTTTCCTTTGGTATATCAAAGGAGTACTCTTAACAAAGGACAATCTGGTTAAAAGGAGATGGAAAGGAAGTACTAAGTGTTGCTTCTGTAGCTTTGAAGAATCAATTGAACATCTCTTTTTTGATTGTCATGTTGCACATTCAGTTTGGAATGTTCTTTTCATGGTTCTGGGAATACAAGTGCCTACTTCTGTTGCTAATCTTCTAGGTGGTTGGTCAAGGGGCTTAGTACCTAAGCTTAGGGATCAACTTTTCGTGGGAGTTGCTGCTATGTGTTGGGCACTTTGGCTTGCTAGGAATGATGTAGTCTTTAATGCCTCAAAAACTAACTCTATCTTGCAGGTAATTTTTAAGGGGACGCATTGGGCTCGCCAGTGGTCTTTGATTCTTAAAGAGGGTGATGAGGAAACTGTGAAGATTGGGTGCTAAAAATTGGAAGTTACCGTTATGGAATTCTTTTCAAAATCTAGGTGGAATTGGAGAGGAAGATTGAATTGTTAGGCTGGTTGAAATCTTTTGTTGAGAGACTTGTTCTGGATGTCTTTGTTGTCCATTTGCCTCCTATGGTGGCGTTTGCTTGGAATTTGTGTGTAAGCCTAAGTGCTTGGTGATGTAATACTGTGGCTGTGTACATCCTTTGGGATGTAGAGGCCGGGTTCTATTTAATCCATTATCTAAAAAAAGACTGCAAACTCCATTTCATTTCAAATTGGATGAGGTGACAAGGGGATGATAAAAATGGTCTAAACTATACACAAGACATTCACGAAAGATATTTGAAGTTTTTCATGGAGCTGATATAACCAAATGGACTGCATTACACACAAGAATTTGACATCAGAAGTCCAATGCTCAGTTCAGGTGGTGACAATTATAACCTAGGAGATGAATCGAAGTCACACCAAATAACATAATTCATAAAGAAAAAAGAGAAGATGGATAGTTCATAAAGAAAAAGAGAAGATATATCATCCTTCATAATTCATATCCTGCAAGTTCTTTCATCTGGTGAATAGCTATCTGGGAAATGGTTCTCTACTGATCTTGCATACTACTTCTTCATCAGGCACTGAATTCACCAGGATCTCCTCAGGGGCTCTGCTCCTTGATGTATCCATGGCTGATGCTACCACTGCTCCCATCTGAGTACATTCTTGGACCAAAAGATCCTCTAGCCTTACGCTCGGTCCATTTCAGACTGTCTGACTTCAGGACATTTTCAAGATCAACTTGAGGTCCCTTGTTATCAGTTCTGATTTCTTCAGAGGCAGGAACACCGACATACTTGAAGTTGGAAGATCCCAGATCATCTGCTAAATGCCTAATGAGATCAGGTGTGGTTTTCTCAGTAGCAGAGCTGCTACCACCCTTCTCTGCAGCTGGTTTTGCAGAGTTTGAACCACCTTTGTTTATTTGAAGGACTCCCAATTGCCTCATTATCTCTTCTCTTGTAGGAACTTGTTTTGCAGTAATGACTCTTATTCTGAGATCTTGCGCACTAGGGATTTGGCGTGCGATATCTTCCCTGTGAGCAAAAGCCTTCCATTTGCTGTCGATCCACTCGAGCGAATGCCTCAGTTGATCCCTGCGGAATAGCACCATCTTCTTCTCCCCTGCAAATTCAGACAAGGGAAAGAACTCCATTGACATGGCAACAAGCTAAACACAAGCAAGAATTTGCAGCCTGGACTGTTAAATTTGAATCCACTGAGAAGCTAATCAACCGACAATTCACCTGGTAAGTAAGCTTGCAGCCTCCTTGCATCATTCACCTTCACCACAATTCCCTCCCACCAACCATCATACAACCATCCGTCGATGATGGTGCCGACACCGATCGTAGAGGGGTTCTCCCTCTCCGGCACATTGTGTGGACGAATTCTTGTTCTTCCAGAGAGGCGTATGCGCAGCAAGTCAGGATTAGCGGTTCTTGTCACACACAACCATTCCTACAGCAGAACAATCAGTTCATGTCAGGCTTCTCAACTCAAGGTGAGCTGAATGAACATGAGCATGAGCTTGCCATTTGGTTACTACAAAAGAAAGAATTATATTTTACTATAACTCTACCGGTAGTATTCTACTAGAAGTTACTACTATATCTCTACCATACTATCAACAGTAGAAGTTACTATTATATCTCTAACGATAGTGTTCTACTATCAATATTATCGACCGTACAAGTGATCTCAACTGTTAATTTATGAGTTCTACTATCAGTAGAGGACAATATTCTACTATAGTAGTATAAATCGATATGGTCCATTGAATAAGAAAGAACAAAAGGTGTAGATTCATTCTACTACCAATAGAGGCCACCGTAAAATTTGTCGAGAACGAACTGCATTTTCAGAAGTGGTACTGAAATTAGGCGACATACCTCTAGGTTTGCTCTTGGCGTTTCAGGATCTTGGAGGTGTTGGTACCTCACCTTGATGCGATCTCCGTGCCTCCTGATCACTGAACCGACGAACCAACAGCCCCTGATGCCATTGTCCTGGCTCAGGCATTCAACAAGGCAACCAGGAGAGAAGTACTGCTCGAGATAGTGCTCCTGGGCATTGTTCATCAGACCAGAACCAAACTCTGACGGTGAAGCATTGCATGGAGGGACATTGATCGCTGTGGCCTGAACATTGGTCCCAACACCTGCGGTGGGGTTCTCCACGGTCTGATGATGATGATGATGGTCTCCATCTGATGATCTTTGTGTGTTCTTGTTGCCTTCGGATGTGTCGGGATGCACGGTCACGGAAGGTGTGCCTGAGACTGTTCTGAATATCTCCTGTTCCGAGTATCCTTGCAGCTGTGCAATGTCAAAGGTCTTGACATTGCTGTCATTGTCGATCTGCCGGATGCACAGGTAGGGCTGCCAGTTGGTGTTGTTGGCATTTGCCTGAAACTTCTCAAAGTGTTCTTCGTTCAGGACTGAAACCAATCCGTCTATGCATTCAACTCTGATGTCTTGCAGATTGTCGGAGAGGAGGATCTCTCTATCATTAACACCTGGAGAAAGCTGAATACTGGCGGAGTCGAGTGTGTGGAACCATCGTATCTGAACCATGTTGTTTGCACGGTTATCCTCGTAGAGTTCTTCCACATAAGCAACAAGTTTGTTGCCGTGTTGCACCACGATGTAAACAAAATCGTGAACCTAAAAAGGGTCATGAACACAATGGATGTAAGCCAAGATTCAGTCCTCTAAGATTTTTTAAAAAATGCACGCAGATGATTGATAGACATACCATGAATGTAAATCCCCTTCGCCAGAAGGACTTGTAGCTCTTCCCTTTTTTGGAATGCGATTCAGGACCTAACCATTTGAAGTCACCTGAATCATTTCCAGCAGCTGATGATGAAGAGTCCTGAATGAATAAAATGGAATTTCCTTATTAACTTCAATATATAGTGCTTTGTCGGAAGCATTTCTCATGAACAACAAAAATGATCAGAAATTAACTTAATGTACCTTTGGTGTGGAGATATTAGCAAGCTTAGCATCTTCGCCATCATTGTTACAAATTGCAACTTCATCAGATGTAACATCTGTCATGGAGGATACACTATTAGGACTGGCAAAAACAAAAAAACCGAAGATATGCAAGCCAATTTCCACGGTGGTGATTAGCTGACGAGGCCAAACATTAGTGCAGATAGTAAAAATTCTAAATGTTAATAATACGATGAACAAAAAGGAAATCAAACTGAACATGTCCTAAAACAGATTGCTAATATGGGGGTAACAAGGAACATTATCTCATTGAGGTATTGACTACACAATGATGAGGTCCATTCATTTTCCTAATGAAACAAAAGGAAGAAAGAATAGAAGAAGGACATATATGTGTGTGTCGCTAATGCTAGAAGAGTGCATATATCTTCATTAATTCAATTCACAGCTTTGTTCAAGGTCAGGGAAATTAGATTACAAAACAGGATATTTGACTTGTTAAAGAACAAAACTTTACAGCCATTTAAGTGAAGTTCTATGACTGTTTGGGTTTAATAACTGCGATTAGTCTGAAATATACAGATCTGGCAAGTCTTCATCTAAATTGCAAAAGCTGAAATCAAGCCAACCTAGAGAAGTATATGCAAGGTCAAGTCCATACTAATAGCAAGTGGAAACAATATACTAAAAAGAAGGTAAGTTTTTAGATCATTGAACTCTATACGTATATCTTCACTATATATAGGAAAATTTTGCTCACTAATATATACTACAAGCACGTGCATATTACAGAAATAGCATCCATTATGTGACTGGCATATGGAGCCAGGGTCCTATGTACTAGTACATAGGGGTTAGGACCCACACGTCAACAGCTTAAATATGTTTATAGATAAACCGGCAACGGTAAAGGCGTCAAAGGAAATGTCTACCGAAGTAAGACCCTCCTTAGATACAATAAGAAACATATTAACTGTCAAAAAGTATTTCCTTAAATGAATTCATATGGAGATCCCTTTTTTAAGGAATTTGTAGCTCCTTAGGTAGATCCACAATGCAATGGTAAGTTGCTAAAAGTGTAATAAAGCACCTTTTTTTTCTCTTTTTCCTGTGTATGCATATGGATCTCTAGAGATAGGGAATAATCCATATTTAAGTTGGCCCTTACACATTGCTTAATACTATCCATAGCCACTAAAAGCTTAAATGGGATTAACATATCATCTTTTCATAAACAAAACAAGAGCGTAATCAAAGTAACAAACAAATATCAATAAATTAAGCACATTAAACCTAGAAACTCTCACATCCCACACTGTAAATCTACATAGGCTATAAAAGAAATCATTTTCCCCTGTACAGAGGCATGAAATTGCAGCACATTGGATAATAGGATGGAATGGGCTTAGAAGCACTTACATCTCCTTGTCGCTAGTACGGTGGTGTTCGCTCCAACCACCACATCTGAGTGAGCCCTTCCACACCCACGCCCACGGTTGCGCCCGTTCCCATTCCTAGCCCCTCGTCCACGTACATTCATCATCGTACTCGCTAGAGTAGAGGAAGAGAGGATTAGTGACCACCTTGTGCTCGAGATAGTGAAAGAAATGTCAAGTTAGGGGTTAAGCTTATAGTGGTGGGCTACAAAGAATTTGTTTGAAAATACTCTAGACAACGTTGGAAATTCTCACAGCAGGGCAATACAATGTTTGGGCTATGGGATCTAGGGGTTCTATAGGAGGGGAATGAGCATGTTTTTGCATAGAGGACCCTAGGGTTTGCTGTAATTGCACAATTAGGTTTCCTTTATGTGGGTTGTGAAATGGCAGCTTCACCCTGTAGGTTTTGAGGAATTATGCTCTAGGGGTTCCTCATGTGGGATGTTGGGGCTGCTTTGATCAGCCTCATGGAATTTGCCAATGCAATTTCACATGCTTAGTAAATATCATTTTGTTTGGGCTATAACTTGGTCAAGTTTCAAAAATTAAAATTGTACTCCCTATATAAATGTATGCCAAAGTCAGGGAAAGTTCTACGCAAGGAGAACAATCACCCCAAATAATCACCCAAGTTTTGTCATACCTAAAATTTTGTTCAGTTACTACGTGGGATAGTTATAATAAAAACAATTCTATTTTTATGGCTTTCAACTAACCACAGTTACTCTTTCCCATGGAAGCCAATGGTCAGTTGTTGGTTGATAATGTTTTGTCTCGGGAAAGTGTATAAAAAGAAGTGTAAATTACATTGAATATCATGATTAGAGATAATCATGTTTATTTTCATTGTGATAGAATTGGGAATTTATCCCATGAGTTTGATCCATTAGGCATATTTTAGCACAAGTTCTAGCTGAACATTTGAATTTGATAAAAGTGTATAACAGGCAAATGACTATAATATTATTAGGACCCTGTTTCACACAACTTCAGATCCAAGGTTTCTTGGAGCTTTGTATCCGTAGATTCACAAATCCATAGATCTGGATCTGCGATTACGTTGATAACATTTGGATAAATCATTTTGTTCCTGTTTTAGAGTAAAATAATTTATAAAACACTATAATTTAACATACTCTTCAAGTCTAGCGTGGATCTAAGATCTGGCGTTGTACCAAATAGAGCCTAGATATACTGCTAGCGAACTATTAACCTATATCACCATATTGAATATCAAACAACAACAACAACAACAAAAAGACTATAAGAGACGAATCGATTAAAAGAAAATACCTTGTTTCCTCCTACGGTTATCGCACTCCATGGGGACGGTGGTTAGCGCTAGCACAATGGTTGGAGCAAGATCTGCAGGAGTTAATTTAGGTGGTTAATCAATGGATATATTCTAAGAGGAACTACCTTTGAAATTTGCTAGAGTTCCCCATCATCTATTTCCGAGAATAAATCAGGGTCACATTTACTTGAATCTAGGCTAGGCCCTCTTGCCTCCTTGCGTAGTTTTGATGCCTTTTCTCCATCGTTTCCCATCTAGATTTTTTTTTTGGAATTACAAGGATCTCTTGCCTTCCACTATAGCAATTATACGGGAACTTTTTTGGGTGAAGAGTTCTTTCCATAGCAAGTGACTATTTATAATCATAGCCCATAGGCATTCGACCCTTGAGTCGTTCTAGGTGCGGTGTGCTACTGGCTCCTTGTTTGGTTGCCAACTGTGTCTACAGCACACTCCATCAGACGTCACGTGTATTTACTTGCTGGTATAATAAGTTTATCTTGTGGAGTGGGATTTCTCATGAATAAGCTTAATCTCGATTTTGTTTTATTGTAGCATACCTTAGCGTCCTACCATATCTTAACATAAATTGTGCCTCGATTTTTTTTGTCTAAGGTTATAGTCGATAAAAAGTTTGGGTAATTTGATTCTAAATATTTTGACTATAGAATCATTGAATGAGTTCACATAGAACTTATATTCCATTAGACAAAAGGAGAGGTGTGAGTAGAAAAGTAAGAGTACTTTATAAAGGAATATGTAGAAATATTGAAGGGCTAGAATGAAAAAAAATGATGGCATTAATACTAGCATAAGAAAAGCCAAAAATAAAAGTGAAATGCCTAGGGAGGTCACCTGAAATTTGGTATTCATTTATTATGTGGCTACATTTGGACAAGGGTGATGGTCCATGGTTGAATTCACATGTACAATGCATGATATTTGTTTCTATCTTAAGCTTTCTAGCTTATCTCTTCATTTATTCTTAGGGATAGAATGAGTTGGAGGTGGAGTTGATGATGTGGAAGGCTAAAGAATTGACTCATGCATGGATAAATGCATATGACACCTACTTCTGCTCTTGTCCTCTTTAATTATGTGATAGAATATCGTGGTACAGATCAAACATATGAGGTGGAAAATTAAATGGTGCAGCCATAAAAATACAAATGTACAACAAATGATAGTTGTTTACTTTCTTTTTGTGCAATCTTATCATTCACTCTAAGGGATGGAATACGATGGAATCACAGAAAGCATATGATGTGGAAGGCCAAACTAAAAGACTTATCCATGCAAATGCCACAACATAATTGTTCTATGCTATCTTTCACTCTTTTTATACCAGGATTTTTATCATTTCTCTTCAGCTGTTCAAAGCAATATAGGTGCCGAAGCATCCTAGATGATAAAACTAGCACTGCTGTAGTGATATTGCAGTAATGATTATCATTTAGATAAAAATGCAGAAGTCCATATGTAGGTGATATATGTGGTTCTTGCTATATTTTCTTAAAAATATGTGTTATAGTAGGCATATAGTGGTAGAGAAACAAACGGAATTTGTATACTATAGCACTTGAAATTATGTTCTGTCTTTTTGTTATGGAAAGTGATATTTTCCTCTCTGTTTAAAAGATATTGAGTATATAACGTAAAAATCTAGAATTTTCAGATGCATGGATGCTACCATGTGTTATGTGCTAAAACAAGCAAATCACTATGAAATGTAAGAGGATAATTTATATGTATTCTCTATATTTTTTCATCATTTCTGTATTTTACACTAATATATTTTTCACTATTTACAGCTCATTTTGGGGTGTGTTCTAGGTATGGTTTGATTATGTAATGATGTGCTTCTTTTTTGGAACAAGTGCTTTTCGTGTCTGATATACACTTTTCTTTTTTTATTGAATGATTTACTTTTATTGGTACCATTATTCTTTTAGTTACATGTTTCTATCTCTATTACCCACTTCTTGATGTCACCAAGGTGGAAAAGGGGAGTGCATTACTTGTACAGCTAACAGGAGATGAGCACAGGGGCATCATGGCCCAGTGCTGCTATGTTTTTTTATGTTTTCTCATATTTACTCTTTATTAAACAAAGATATTCATACTTAAAATTTCTATAGATTTAAGCATATCCCACAATAGAAGTAATAGATATGGAGTAGATACATGTAATAAATGATTGATTTATTGTATATGCATGTATTGTTCTTCACACAAGTCAAAACATGGACCCTGAAGTATGCATGCACATGTATGCTAGGTGATCTCATGGCGTGCATGCATTCTAAGTGATGTCACCTGGCGAGTGATGAGGCACACGTACATACAAGCCGTGGCTAGAGTATTTTGGCTTTTCCTGCCTCTGCGTGCCAGTGGTGCAGAGAAAAACAATAGTTTTTGTCCGATACCCACCAACTTATTTGGACTCTCCTTTGAGTGTTTTCTCCTTTTTAAAGTTTTCTTTCCTTTTTTTCCCTTCTTTTAGCTAGGTTTATTGGTGCAGAGAAAAACAATGGCTCCTGCCCAACCCTAACAAACCCATTGAGTGTTTCTCCTTTTTCAATTCTTTTTTGGTCGGTTTCATCTAGCTGTTGTCAGGGTTTCTTTTTTCCTCCTTTTCAATGTCTTCTCTTCTTCTTTTTGTCCTATTTACTGGCATAGAGAAAAATGATGGCTCAAGTCCAACCCCACCAACCTGTTAAGCTTTTTCTCCCCTCTTTTTCTTAGACCCTTTTATTTTTTGTCATCTCATTTTTGTTCTTTTTGCTGGTTTGCCTCTGGTTGTTTTATCCCATACAATTTCTTTTTTTTGGACGGTTTTTGCACTAGATGGTTTTCGTTTCCTTCCCTCTAGTTCAGTCCTTCCATTTGGCCTTAGATGATTCTTGCGACATATTGCATTGCATCTTTCCTTTGTTCCAGCTTGACGGGCATGTAGGTTTAAGGAATGTAGTTTGGTGTGTGCAACATTACAAACTTTGCCATCTCCCGGTTACTCATTGCAATAGTTGTAATGATCATTGCATTTCCTTTTTCTTTTCAGGTGTAATGATCATCGTCAGTGTTATAGTCCATCGCTTATACGGTAGTATCATGATTACCAGCGAGAGAGGCATATGTCAAAAATGCACTATATGACTTGAATGTACCTCTTAAACCATAATCATTTGAACCCATATGCAATGTCAATAGAAAATGCATAAATGTTGAATAACCTAATTACAACAGGGGCAGACCTTCCCTTGTGGCATGGTATGGCCACTGCCATAGCTACCCGACGGCAAAAAAGACCCCTACATGTCATCTTTCTCCATGATGCCGAACAGGCAAAGCAACGTTTGGGTGTATGTGACGTTAGCAGAAAGCTGGTTGTGGGTGAGAAACGAGTGTAGGCTAGCAGCCTATCACTCAACCTAGCTGATGTCTGTAGAAAGGTCGTGGGTGAATGCATTACATGAGGCCTTAGGTGTCTGCTGTCGTAGGATAGATAGCTCATATTTCAAGCGTTTTCACACTGCCAGAGAAGGAGCAGCATTGAGTGAATCAGATTAATATTATTTGAGTTGCTTTGGTCCCGAACCTCGTTAAACTATTATTTGTTCTATCCACTCTGTTATCATTAGTATTGCAGCTGCAGCATGTTTGATAAAGCTATTTGAGGCGTCGAGAAAAACTTAATAATCGTTTCTGTGATGGCTCATGTTGTTTACCTTTCTATTTGTTACTAATAAACTTTTTAGCAGAAATTTCTATATTTATAGTTTTATTATTATAGTATAAACCTTACATTTTACTTATAAATACATAAATTCATTACCAAGGGATCATATCACATATCGACATGTTTGAGATTATATATAGTTCCGCCATAGCTAAAATTTTATATTGGGTCCGCCACTGAATTACAGTGCTATGTAAAATCGCCCATATAAATCACATCATGGCCAAATGGGTGGTTATGGCTCATCCAAATTCCATACACACTACATATTCAATGCTACAATAGTAACAACAATATAATGTAAATAAATGTTTCATGTATACTAAAACATACAACTCCTGCTATGAAATGCGAGAGGATAATCTGTATTTATTATTTATATTTTGTTCATCCTATCTTTTTTAAACTTGTATACACTTTTGTTATTTCTAGCTCATTTGGATGGTATATTCCAGATATGGTTTGATTATGTAATAATATGTTTCTTTTTTTAGAACAAGTATTTCTCATGTGTTATAGTTTCACGTTCTTTTTTCGGCAATTTTTTGTTTCTTTACAGATTTTTATCTTTATTAGCACTTATTGACTACAATGTGAGAGCGGGAGTGCATGACTTGTAAAGCAAACTGCTGGTGCAGCTATGAGTACTATGACACTATGGCTCATGACTGTCATGTTGACTTGTTTTCTTTTATTTGCTCATTTTTTTTTAAAAAAAGACACGTTGATGTTCAAAATTTCTAAAGCTTGAACTCCTGATGCCACATGACTGGAGGTAGTACATATGTTGTAATTAAATACATGTAACAAATGATTGCTTTGATGTATATCCATGCGGTGTAATTCACATCAGTCAACAGACTTAAACCAAGAGAGTTAGAATGATCTTTTTAATAGTTAAAAAATAAACATCTTCAAACTAAGATCTCTTTGGGATTGCGAGAAATAGAAATCCCCAATAATTTGACTATATAACCCTTAGTCTCTCACTTGAAATCACCTAGGGTGGTTAGTGACAAGGCATGCGGCACACATACCCATTTTTGACATTGTACAAATTGATTGTATACCTCTAAAACCATCATTTGGACTCAAAAGCAATGTCAATGGGAAACATATAAATGCTGAACCTATTTAAAATGCTAAGAACTGAGAGGAGTTTTTGAATGAACTGATAGGTTTGTTATCTTTTGTTTTGACGAAAAACAGCAAAAGAGGCTCCTATTGTGCTATATCATATTAAAACATATAGATATTTACATGGTATGTACAAAAAGAAAAGGAAAAAAAGGCTATCTTATACAAACATGTCTCCTTACTACGATAGATATTTGCATGGTATATGCTTGGGTGAGAGCGGTACTACGATAGGTTTGTTCATCAGCCCACTGTGGACACACATGTCATCGAAGCTCTTGAGCTCATCCTGCTTCGATGGGGTGCCTTGGAATAGAGGAGACCGAGCATTTGCTTGCCATAGGCATAATTTTAGACCTCCATGTTTCGCATGATGGTAGTTCTGATGATATTAATCTTGTATGGAATAGAGAGGGAATCAAGGTGATGAGATAGCTTGAACATTTCCTCCTTTGCACTAAGAGAGCACCAGCTCATTGAATGCTTTGCAGATGAGCAATTTCCTGCGGGCAAATCGATGTGGATAATTCATTTTCTGGAGACCAGTAGTTTGACTTCCAGTGACAGCTGTGATTATATATAGGATATGAAACTCTCAGATAGAGATGGAGTTCTTATTATTCTCAAGTTCGCAACAAAATTAATGAACTATATTGCCTTTAGTACCCAACTTCCCATCAGTCAAGATATTTTTTTGTCAAATTTGTCAAAGACTGAAAGTTGATGCTATCCAAGATCTTTTTGAAGTGAACAAGCAACATTTCTTACTGGTGAATGCTTGAAATAGGAAAATGGTGAGCTATAGAATGTGGTGGCAAAATCTAGAAGAAAAATCACCTGAGGAAAACCACCAAGGCCACATAGCCTCTGTATTATTTGCTTAGCTTCCTTCATTTATTGCTCCAGAATCAAAATTTCTCACAAGTGACCTTAAGTTCACAAGTAGCACTGCAATGGATGGGGAAAATGCTACAGATTCCATTTAATTTGAATTTCACAAAGATTTCTCTCTAGGAATCTAAAGAGTTCCCATCAAGATAAGAATGCACAAAATCTAGAGAAGAGATAAGATGATACGGGGATGATAAAAATATTATAAACACATAATTGACTTGGCATTAGATTTTTCAGTTTTTTGATGGAACAAATGACCAAAAGGAATTGCAGTATACAAAAGACTTGACATCAAAAGTCCTAGACTTAGGTAGTGTTCAGCAGTTTGAGCTCGCAACGCGTCTGTGTTCCGTGCTCTGGACGCTGCTGGCGCACAGCAAATAGTCTAGCGGATTCATTGTAGATCACACGACGTCCGTTAACGCCGTCAGCGAGCACGTAACGGCGTCCATACACGTGGGCCGCTGGCTAACACCGAGCGGAAAACTTTCCGTCCTCGTCCCCAGGAACGCGATGGCGCATCTCGAATTCTCGATCCCCTTTCTGAACTCAGCTGGTCTCGCGCAAGGCGGTCGCCGAGGCGACCAGGCGACCAAGCGAATCCCCTTTTTCCCCTCTCGATTCCCGGCCGCGCGTCATCTTGCGGTAGCAGTGGCGGAAGGTGGAGGCAGCGCGTGCGCTCGACCTGTCGGCGTCGCCCTAGGGGGGAGTGAAAGCCAGTCAGTGCAGTCGCTGCGCGCGTCGTCAGCAGCGGCCATCTGGCTGGGTAGCTTTTCAGCCGCCCGACTCCGTGACCACTCCCACGGGTGGCACAGCGCTGGCGACTTGAATCGCCTCAAGGCGGCAAAGCTGGCGGAGTTTTTGCGCCACCTCTATTTGAGGCCGAGCCCGTGCTCCGTGCGATGGACATGAGGGGGAAGAAGCGGAAGAGAGAGCAGCAGCTCTTGCGGCCTGCATTGGAGGGGGCCATTGTTCAGTCCCCTCCAACGGTGTCGACCTCTATTCGGGCCACCGATCTGGAGTCCGGCGAGGGTTCCTCCGAGTCCGTCACCTCCAACGCGGGCAGCGCCAAGGCTGCAGCCGACGACGTGCTGCACATCGCCAACGCCTTATGCAAGGTCTGCGCCAAGTCTCCAAAAGCTGTCGTCGAGTTCGTCCGCCGAGTGAGCCCTGCCACCGTCGGCCGTTCAATTGATTGGGATGTCATCCGCGACGACGAGGCAAGAAAGGTATTAGCACCATTCCCACACACGATTTTTCCGATTCATTGTTGCTTGACTTGGGCATAGTAGATGTCGAAAGGGCGTCACCGCTGGACCGATATGGAGGTTCGTGTGTTTCTTGAGAGCTGCTTGGAGGAGATTGTTGCTTACAACATCACCTTCAACACCCCCAAGAACAAGGCATAGGACAACTTGGAGAGGAAAATGTATGAGAAATGCAGGAAGGAGGTCAACCGAGGGCAATTGCAGTACATCTGGCGCGACTGTAAGAAAAGGTTCCACCTGTGGGTGTGGCTGGAATCGCAGGCCACTGGCCTTGGTCGTGATCCGGTTACTTCAGCCATTGTGGCAGACGAATCGTGGTGGAAAAGCCAAAATGGGGTACGTCATTACAGTCACATTTTACTTTTGCAAACCATATTTGTGGCCTGACGAGTATGTGTGAAATTGAAGAAACCAAGATGTAGCTCTGCAATTGAACTAGCCAAAATTTAGCTCTGAAATTGAACAATTTAAATTGAACCCCACCATAAGTTTGCAATGCTAAAGTAAGATATCCCCAATGAATCTAGACAATAAGTAATTAGGGTAATTAATATGTGATCAACTTTTACAAAATTGGACTTCCCACATTAGATTAATTATAGGCATCTGGCTGTCTTTTTTTAGGATGAAAGGTGTACATGTCCTACATCTCTAGTGCAACCACTTTTTCTAGATATAATTTGTCCAGCTAGAGAGAACATCGAAATGTACTAAAGTAGCACTACATTCAAGCTGACATAGAATGTCATAATCAAATGAATTATCTGCCTATATAATTCCAGATGCCTGAGTTCCCATCTAGTCTGTGAAAGTTATATAGCACAGATGCTTTGTAATATGAAATTCCAAGCTGTAATTGGATATCATGATTTTCAGTAATACAGATATAAAAGAACACTTTACATTCAGCCTTAGGAGCTCTTTACATACAGATATACGAACACTTTACATGCTGCTGACTGGGGTCAGTGTTATGCCAATTTTGTCGGAGTAATAATATGTTTACAAATTTACAGTTCCTTCACATGGTGATGCTTGCTTAAAATTGCTTGTTGTTTCAACTGATATGGTATGGTGTTATAAGTAATTTATGTATGGAGCAAATGGTTGCATGTTTTTCATGAATCTTTTTTAAAAATATGATAGTTCCAACAAGTTGCTGATTACCTTAAACTCAAGGCTTGGTAGTAATGTTTGCAAAACAGTAACAGACATGTATTATAATGATTTCAGTCATCCTGCAGGGGTTTCTTCTCAATTGTCACGGTGCTCACCGGAAGTGCACTTTCTCAATTATTAGGACTTAGGAAATATCAGCCCCCTTAGAGCTAAACATTTGCTTGAGAACTTTTGACCTTGAACCCATGTATACTTCAACTAGGACTGGTTGGAAGCATTAACATTTCCTTCTGATGATTGTAGAGGTCAAATTTATGGCCATCATAACCTGTCTTTTTATGCACCAGCACTGTCAAAAGCTTCTCACTGTACTAAATTAATGACATGTGCATAATCTCTGTGCTTTTTAACAGATTAGCATCTATACGAGTTTGAGTAGTGTACACTGTAAAAAATATATTCATACCTGAGAAATTCGTGACAAAATCATGACAGCTAGATGTAGATAGCATTTATTCATAGTACGGTTACAGGCTGAACTTCCCTATTTTTTTCCAAAAGTGTAACATGAGTTTGTCACCTTCTAGCATATGTCCTGTGACTAACTTGGTGCTGCAGTATGCATTCCTGTTTCTGGTTGCATTGAGCCCTAACGTTGCTACTATCCTGATTTGTCATTGCTCCACATTGCGGTACAGCTATTTGAAAGTGCATTATTCATTTGGACTAGCTATGCAATGCCTAACTTCTGGAATATAACCCAAAGTCAATGCAAAGTACATTTTCCATTTGGATAAGGTATGCACTATTACATTTCAAGTTATCCAAACTGTATGCAAAGTGTTTTTTCATTTTGGATAGTCTATTCATGAGTCCTGGGATGAAATTCAGACTGTATGCCAACTGCTTTTTTGGTTTGGAGAAGCTATCTGTTTGTTGTGGAATATAATCCAAACTCAACAACATCCAGATTTGGCAGTTAGACGATCTATGCATGTGTTCTGCAATATAACCCTAACTGAAAGCACAGTGCATCATCGATTTGTGGAAGCTATAACCTGTTCTGTTTGCAAGTTAATTTTGTCAAAACTTGCGTATCTTACATTGCTTATGTTTGTAGAATGCAATTCTCTCCAAAGACATGAACTGTTAACGTTAATTACAAAGAATTCAAGTTCATGCATTTTAATTCCTTCTCAAGAACCCCCTGTCTGCACACTGCTCTGCAAATATGGTCTGCCATGCATATGGTTCACGGTTCACATGTTTTTTTCCATGAGGGTACAGTGAGGGTGTGGTACTTGCAGGCTGCTTGCACACTTGCACTCACCTCTACGTTTTTTTTCAGTGAGCCCTTTTTTTTACATGATTTAAGATTTGCGTCCACTAACAGCTATATGCATATGTTTGCTTTCACAGCTTAGGAAAGGTGTGATGGTCTTCCGTAATGACCCTCTGAAGCACATCGACCTTCACCACGCGGTCTTCGGCGCCCGCACGGTTGTCGGCAACCACTCCCACGTCACGGGGGCTGCCCAGGCCGCCTCCCAGGGAGCAGTACAGTGGCAGACCATCGACGTCACGCAGCTCACTGGGTCTTACAGACCGACACCTCTATCGGCAGCGCCACCACTGAGTGCAGATAGGGGTAAGGGGAAAAGACCGGCAGCGGAGAGTAGTAGCGAAGAGGGTTCTTCGAAGAAGTCCCGCAGCGACTCCACTGGGCAGGCACTAGAACGGCTTGCAGCCCTGCGAATGGAGTCGATGGAGAGCCGTGCAAGGGAGGCAGCTGCAGCTAAGGCTACTGGACATGAGGCATGCCTGCAGCTGGTGGAAAATGATGGCCACCGTATTGGAGGTCCGATTTGGTATGCTGCTTGTCGGCTATTCCACGATCCATACCATTGCTTCTGCTTTGTTCGGCTCCCAGACACAGCAACGCGACTGGAATACATCTCTACTGGTGGAAAGGGAGCCGACTCCTCTTCTGGTGCCACACAGTAGCTGCATGTTGTGCCTAGGTGTATTATTATCCTTCCCGCTGTGTTGAGTGTGTTGCTTGAACATTAAACCTAAGGTTTTTAACTATTCTCGTGGTAACATTTCGTACTGCATGCTGAGTTTAGACAATAAAATTATTTATGCGGAATAGTTCTTGCTTTCCATGTCTGCAGCACATTGAAGTCACACATTCAGGTTGTTCCATGCACTACATTGCTGCCCAGCTTACTACTATTTTCAGCTCTGCATTTTTCCATCTATTGCATTACACATACATAAGACATGACAGTGTTGCTTCTTCTTTGTAATTAGTACATTGCACGCATTATACATGTATGATACGTGATGTTTTTTTTTGGATTGTGAAATTATGAAGGAATAAAGCAATGAGTACTGGCGGTGCTAGATCAAACTGGAGAGGAGGACACTCTAGCAGTGACGATGACGATGCCATCATCGACATACTAGCTGCTACTTTGGAGATAAATGAGAGAGCACCCAACAGAATACCGGTTCAAGCCGGCATTAGTTGGATGATGGAAACATTGGGAAATCGAAACCAATGTCGAGAAATGGTCCGGTTGAGTGCAGAACAAATACACAGCTTACATGACCTCCTCGTCACTTCATACAGCCTCGATGGAACAGCCGAGGTATGTTCAATGGAAAAACTTGGGATTTTCTTGTATATTATGGGTGGAAATCGTACCAATAGAGATGCCAACAATCGGTGGGTCCGCTCTAGCTCCACAGTTTCTATGTACTTCCACCAAGTGTTGACGGCTATGAATGACCTGGCTGCGAATATTTTAAAACCTGTGGATCCCAACTTCACGGAACCGCACCTAGTGCTTCTAAGCGAAGATTGGTTCAAACCCTTTTACCAGTCAGTGGGTGCTGTTGATGGCACGCATATGTCCGTAGTGACTTCTGCAGCTACGTCTATTCAACACCGGAACCAGCACCATGTAACGACGAAAAATGTTCTTGTCATTTGTGATCACGACGGGAGAATTATTTTCTGCGATGCCGGATGGCCAGGATAGATTCACGACCAAAGGATTCTGAACGAGGCAGTGCAGTACTACCCTGACAATTTCCCATGGGTCCCCTTTGGTGAGTACAATATATTACATAATTTATCCGAAGGCTTTCGTTATTACATTTCAAGTTTGACGTGTAATGCAAACTAATAATTTTGCAAATTTCACGCAGGAAGGTACCTACTTGTCGACTCTAGCTTTCCAAGTAGGATGGGATTTCTTGCACCGTATCCACATGTCCGTTACCACAGGGATCAACTTGGCAGGGAAGGAGCGCCACCACCGGAGGGACGAGAAGAGACATTCAACTATCGACATTCCTCATTGCGAGGTATTGTTGAAAGAACATTCGGCATCGTCAAAAAGCAGTGGAAAATCCTTAAAGAAATATCGTACTATCGTGATGAACGTGTTCCCACAAGTATTATACATGCTGCTTTTGCTCTGCACAATTTTAGGTTGGACAGTAGGGATCCGAACTACCGTCAAAGTAATGCTCTTTACAACGGCTATCCTGTGCCCCCGCAGCACCCATCATTCGATCAGCTGTACTACGCAACAAATAGTGAGCATGCTATGAGCAGCTTGCGTGATTGCATTGCCGATGAGGTGTACTATCGCTATCAGTAGTTGCTCTCCAAGTTAATAGTTATCCGAAATGCTGCTGAGCCATCTATTTGTTATGTACCTGGAATATGTATTGCTTTTTTACAAATTTGGACTTTTGTCATAACTACGTTTTATTTTTTTCGTGCTGCACGCAATATTAGAAATACGCGACAATTTTTATGTAATTGCACTATGTATTGGATTTAATTATTAATTATGCGGTTTCACCGTCATTGCCGAGCTTCGACAAAAATTGGACCTTTTGTCTAACTACGTTTTAAGTTAATCTTGCCGGACGCAATGTTACAAATACGTCTCAATTATTACGTTTTCGTAACTACGTTTTTAAAATTTGTACTTTTTCCCTAACTATGTTTTAATTTTTTTCATGCTACACGCAATATTACAAATACGCGTTAATTTCTATGTAATTTGAGTATGTAGTGTATTAAAATAGTAATTATGCAGTTTCTAGGTCATTGATGTGCGTGTTTTAAAAATTAGACTTTTTTTCTACCTACGTTGTAATTTTTGCATGCTCGACGCAATATTACAAATACGAGTGAATTACTATTTATGCGTTTTCCAAGTCATTCTGCAGATTTTTTAAAAATTGGACTTTTTCCCTAACTACGTTTTAATTTTTTCACGCTGCACGCCATACTAGCAGTACGCTTCAATTAATTACGTAATTTGAATATTAATTGGATTTAATTATTATTTATGCGGTTTCCAAGTCATTGCGAAGACTGCCTAAAAATTGACACTTTTTCTAACTACGTTTTAATTTATTAATGCTGGATGGAATATTACAAATTTACGCGTCAATTATTTCGTACTTCCAACATTAATTGGATTTAATTAAACTTTTCGTAGTTTCAAAGTCGTAGGTGTGATTTTTTTTAAATTTGGACTTTTTTTGCTAACTACGTTTTAATTTATTCATGCTGGACATAATATTGCCAAAACGCGTAAGCTAATACGTTATTTCAATATGTGTTGCACCTCCAACAATTTTTTATGCGGTTTACAAGTCATGGCAAAAATTGAACTTTTTTCGTAAGTACGTTTAATTTTTTCATGTTGACGCAATATTCGAAATACGCGTCAATTTTTAAGTAATTGCACTATGTATTTGAGCTAATTATTATTTATGTGGTTTCCAAGTCATTGCGAAGCTTTTTTAAAAATTGGACCCTTTTTCCTGACTACGTTTTAATTTTTTTTTTCATGCATGACGCAATATTACACATACACGTCAATTAATACGTAATTCCAACATTAATTGGATTTAATTATTATTTTTAGCGGTTTCCAAGTCGTTGCTTAGATTTTTCTAAAATTGGAATTTTTCCAAACTACGTCTTCATTTTTTCATGCAGGACACAATATTAAAAATACGCGTCAATTTTTATGTAATTGCGCTATGTATTCGATCTTATTATTATTATTATGTATGCGGTTTCCAAGTCGTTGCGGAGATTTTTCCAAAATTGGACCTTTTTCCTAACTACCTTTTTATTTTTTCATGCTGGACGTAATTTTACAATTACGCTAATTACAATTACGCGTGAATTATGTACTAATTCGAATATGTATTGGATTTAATTACTAATTATGCGGTTTCCAACTCATTGCTGAGATTTTTGAAAAATTAGACATTTTTCGTAACTACGTTTTAATTTTTTCATGCTACACGCCGTATTAACAGTACGCTTCAATTATTACGTAATTCGAATATACGTTGGATTTAATTATTATTTATGCAGTTTCTAAGTCATTGCGGAACTTTTCTAAAAAATGGCACTTTTAAGTAGCACAAGTTTAATTTTTTCATGCTAGACGCACTATTACAAATACGTGTCAATTATTACGTTTCAACATTAATTGGATTTAATTATTATTTTGACGGTTTCGAAGTCGTTGGTGAGATTTTTTTAAATTTGGACTTTTTCCCTAACTACGTTTTAGTTTTAATTTTATCATGCTGGACGTAATATTGGAAATACGCATCAATTTTTATGGACGTAATATTGAAAATACGCGTCAATTTTTATGTAGTTGTACTATGTATTTGAGCTGATTATTATCTATTTGGTTTCCAAGTCATTATGAAGCTTTTTTAAAAATTAGACATTTTTCCTAACCACGTTTTAATCTTTTTATACTGGACGGAAAATTACACATACACATCAATTAATACGTAATTCCAACATTTTTACGGTTTCGAAGACATTGCGTAGAAAATTACATATTTTGTGGGGCCACCGGCAACCCACATCACGTACAAAGGCGTGAACTGCGACGACTTTCGGCGCCGTAGACGGAATCTGTCGGCAGAGGAACGGCGCTCGGGGCGATGGCCAACGGCGCTAATGATGCTACAGTAATGAACAGTATCTGAACATACATACACACACATACATACATACATATATAGCAAAACTATTCTACACCCTATTCTATACCCCACTTCCTCCCAAGGGCCAAACCCATCTCCCTCTCCTTCCCAAGGCCCAAAACTCATCTTCCACCTCAGTCAAAAGTTGGTCAAAGTGTCCCCGCGCCGGTCAGACCTCGGTCAACGTGCCTGCTGACTTGTCCTACCACCCACCTCTTCTCAGCTCTCATTTCGCAAGAACGGTGCAGTAATGTGATGGTCATCGTGCAGTAACACTGTGTCTTACATGCAGTAACAACGCTAAAATATAGTTAAAATATAGTCGTAACGAATCTACTTTTGATAAGTACTTTTTTCCTAGTGTCACGGTGCAAACGATTTAAAAAAGTAGTACATCATCTAAGAGACTGTGTCTTATGTGTAGGAACGGTGCAGGAACATGACGTTCACCGTGCAGTAACACTGTGTCTTACGTGCAGTAACAACGCTAAAATATAGTCATAACAGATCTATTTTTGATAAGCACTTTTTTCTAGCGTCCTGGTGCAAACAATTTTAAAAAGTAGTACATCATCTAAGAGATATTGCTCTTCAAAGATTGGTCTTTTGAAATTTACCACTCCATAAGAAGTAATATTATAGCATTATTGTTACTATTTTCTATTGTGCGTTTACTATAATTCCATCGTGACATTACTACAAGAGTGTGTTAACGACTATAAGTTTTACAGTAACATAGTGTGTTACTGTAATTTCTTGATAGTGTTACTGCAGTAACATATGGTAACAACCGAACACAAGTACAAAACCTACCACCTAGCTTCCACTAGCAAAGCTAAGTGCAAGTGATATCGTTAGAATTCTCATCTTTAAACAATGATATCTCTCACACAACATATTATATTTTCGAACCGTTTGAACTATAATGCTTTAAAAAAAGAGATCTATAAAACTAGATCCGTCATGACTATAGTTTAACTATATTTCATTATTGTTACTGCATGGTGGTCGTCCTATTACAGCACCGTTCGTATGAGACGAGTACATCAAATAGGTGGATGTGGGAGAAGTTAGCAAGCGGGTTTGACCGATGTGGCAACACTTTGACCATGCTTTGACTTGGTGGGAGGTGGGTTTTGGCCCAAAGAAGGGAAGGGGGAGGTGGGTGTAGAAGTCTTGTCACATATATATATATATATATATATATATATATATATATATATATACATATGTATATATGTATATGTATATATGTATGTGTATATATATATATATATATATGTATATGTGTATATATATATATATGTATATATATATATATATACATATCTATAGATATATATATATAGGACAAGACTATTCTACACCTCACCCCTAGAATAGCTATTCTACAACACCCGTCCCCTCAAGGCCCACCTCCCACCTTGGTCAAAGGTTATATATCTATGACTATATATATGTGTGTGTGTGTCTATATATAAATATATATATATATATATATATATATATATATATATATATATATATATATATATATATATATATATATNATGACCTATGAACCATTACAATAGAGCTAAACGTGGATATATATATGAAAATAGAGCTATTTATATATATATATATAAATATAGGGATGTGCTAAACTACACCTAGCTAAAACGTGGATATATATATGACCTATGAACCATTACAATAGAGCTAAACGTGGATATATATATGAAAATCCCTGGTTTGAAATTTGGTGCTAGCAAGGCAAAACAAAAAATTGTTCATATGAAAGAACAAAATTATTTAAGTAATATTCCAATTCATGCTCACCTGTAAGTTCCCGAAAGGTGTGGTGCCTTCAGGGTCTGCATTGCGGTCATCCTTTACTAACTTATCCAGATCTTTTGTATATATCTGTATACACGGGGTGTATATCATATCTATGTCAATCTCTTTGGGTGGAAGAAGGTTGTCAACATACACAAGCTGCAAAAAATTTAAAAATTGAACATCGGGATATATTATTATTGAAATTAAAACTAAGTATTTAAACAAAATAGTGCAATTTGACATCCAAATAATTGCAAAAAATCATAGAATTAACGAAAAGTTGGGTGTTCGATGTGATAAAACACTTACAACCAGGAATGCAACGCATGCAGTGATAGATGTCTGAGGGTTATCTGCCTCCTTATTGTCATGCCAGCATCTGATGCTATCCCGGAGTGCTACAAACACTGCCTTCGACCAGTCTATGTTAGCGACCAGGTCAAGGTCTGAACCAATCCATGCATCTCTTGTGGTCGCGTAGAAATCAGTGGTTGGGAGCAGCAGCTTAGAGACAAGTATCATAACGAAGAAGCGAACCGCATATGGGTCGTCCTTCCGATCCTGGATCTCTTTGATTAGCCTAGTTGTGGTTAGCCTCCCGCCCCGTCCAATGCCAAGTTCATCAGTGATCTTGTCATAGTATCTTCGCATGACCTTGTGCGGTGGGTTGATCACATCTTTGGTCCTGAACGGTGACCCAAGAACAAGATGAACGGTGCGGGGCGTGATCATGAATTTCCTATCACCGGAAATTGTGATGCACATTGTATCTGGGTTGGTCTTGTCCATCAGCCAGCGTGTGAGTTCTGGCTGCTCAAGACCGTTAAGTGACATGCATGCTACCGCATCAAGGCTAATTTCCTCCAGTTTGATGTGGTGCTTGTCTGATAGCGCAGCACATGCCTGGAACACAATCCTGAGGCTACAACGGCTCAGTGTTGGCCCCTTTGTCAGGTTTGCCTGCATAATCAGAAAAAAAACAAATAGGTTATCAGAATTTGTAACATTGATTGGTCGTTACTTTTTTTGGCAAAAAAAGTGCCTAGTTCACTGGATCTAAGCGAGCACATTGGTAAAAGTTTTGGAATTGAGACAATATTTTCTGTAAAACTGTGACAAGTTCACCACATTAGAATCAATGTCTATTCATGAAAATATTTATTCATGAATCACCACGTGATGGAAACTGGTAGTACCATTCAGGCATTGGGGTATCTTTAAAACTGAATCTGTGTACCCCAGCCAAACAAGCTGCATTCTGCAGGATGTGCCTAATCCATAACTGAACTACCCAGCAAGACGTTTACTGACGAAACCAAACAAAGTTGGCTTTAGAGAGGGGGGGGGGGGGGGGGGGGGGGGGGGGGGGGGGGGGGGGGGGGGGGGGGGGGGGGATTAGTTCAGATAGCGACACGAGGATGTGTTGATTGTACGGACCTCGACAAAATCTGCATGTTCAAGATCAGGCTGCACTTGTCTCTTTCGTTTTGGCTTCTTTGGTTTAGCTTGGTTAACCTCCTTGGAGAAATAATCCACCCCGTTAGCTGGTGGATCTGAGGCGGCGGCTTCCTGGGTGTGTGGAACGACAAACTCGCACTCAGTTTGGGAGTCCATGAACCTAATCCTCTTCACCTTCGCCGGCCTTTTACCTCTCCGCTCCATCTGCAAGGGTAAGAAAAAGTAGTGGTTCAGCGACTAATTGATGTTATGCTGAAGAAGACATGCAGTATACTCATTGGTACATAGAACCCAATGAAAAAAAACACGTATATGGTAGTGTGTGCGCGGAGTGCAGTCTGACTTGCCATGGATCCGTGGGTGATGCTGGATGCGAAGGTAGCGACGCCGGAGATCGCCGGACTTGGTGGCGTCGTGTTTGGGGAGGAATAGGTGGAGCGGATTTTTCTAGAAACACTATCCGATTTTTTTTAGAAACAGGAACGCTATCTGTTGGGGGAATAAGCGGCGTCTCTTTTTTTTTTCAAACGGAAGTTAAGTCTCCTAAAAATCCGTTGTTTCGAGATATCGAAGGAATAAAACATTTTTTATTGCGTATAAAAAAATTTACCACGTAAAAAATATTACTGTGTATAATATTTTAACGAAACCATATTCCATTTATTTTGTACGTGTGGAAACATTTTTTTACATTTAATCAGGCAACATAAATTATTTTAATTTTCTCACGAACATTTTGTCCCACCAATTTTCTTTGAAAAAAATAACTATTTTGAGTATAACTGTGGGGGTTAATTCTTGTAATAAAAAATAACTTATACATTCATTAGCAAGCTTAGTAAAAAATATTACTTACTCCATACGTCCCAAAAATAATTTTATTTTTCACACATTCCACACACATCAAAAAGAAAGACTATAATACCTCTAGTTTATTAGAATTTCAATGTAACTATTTCTCACTTTATCAACTCTCGATACATTTATTTTTTTTTCACGAGACTCCGATGCAAATGATTATTTAAACATGAAGTTGTTTTGGGACAAGATGGGAGACCAAAAAATAAACTTATTTTCATGAGTTAAAAAATTACTAACACCTTTTTGTTTGACACTCATCCTATAAGCTCCACTGTTTTAACCCCGTGAGTGAAAAAATTACTAATGTTGGGGGTGGTGGTAGTAGTGTTATGAGTAACAAAATTTACTATGTACCTTCTCAAGACGTCGACTTGGTGAGTGAAAAAATTATTGAGCATATCTATATCTATGTGCTAGGGTGTAGGATTGTGAGTGAAAAAATTACTAGCACATTCCTGTTTGGTACTCCCCTATAAGGCTTGGACTCAATGTTTTTGTGAGTGAAAAAATTACTAATGTTTGAGATTCCAGGGGTGGTAGTCATCGAGGGGAAGAGGGGAAGAAGGCTGTGTGTCGCGCCATCTGGATAGGTTGGGCGCTACACGCCTGCTAGTTTCTCTCTCTCTCTCTCTCTCTATATATATATATATATATATATATATATATATATATATATATATATATATATATATATATACTATATTACAACAAAATTTGGTAGGGTGAGGTCTGGCGCTCGTGTTAACAGCAAAATTTGGTAAAGATATGCTAACAATAGAGATTGGATCCGAGGTAAATTTGAAGGGATAAGGTGGTTTCCAAGAACAGACAGCGCATCGGCTGAGACCGTATCGGCCGATATGGAATCAGACTCAGGCAGCCGATACGGGTAACCTGAAATCGGACTCGGTTAAGCCGATACAGGTAGCCTAGGTTCGTGTTAGATTCGAAGAAGAGTTTGAAGGTGTTGCCAAATAGGAGTTGAGTCCAGATGAGGCAACTGTATCTATTAATTAGGAATAAGAGTTAATTATTTTCTTTTACAATGTCGTGGTAAGAGTTTAGCTAGGACTTGTTTGTTTAGGTAAGTATTGAATAGTGTCCAGTATGGATAAGGTTTGTATGTACGGGTATAAATATAAGTCCGAGGTCTTGTAAGAAAAACAACAACAGTTCAATAAACACTTTCGGCGCATCGCCATAATTTTTTTCTTACTTTTCGACGAGTTCTTACTTCGAGTCCGGTGTCGGTTTCGATTTTCAGCTGGAGGTATGGCTTGTTAATTACCACATAACTTAGCTAATCTAAATCGATGAATCGATTTACCAATATCGGCCAGGCCTTACTCAAGGTTTTATTGGTATCGGCTAAATCAGTTGATTGACTTAGATTAGCTAAGGTATCCACCACCCTGAAAACATTCAAAGGTTTGATTGTCTAGACATCATGTTTCCTTTTACACTTTGTGCTGGATCAGCCTTAGTCATGATTAGAATCATGATTTCTAACCTGTCTCTTGATTGCAATAAGGGTAGCATCAGAGTTTCAGCTGATCTTATCTGATATAACTGTCTAGTCTTGCTTAAATTCTTTTAATCATGTTTTTCATGTTATATATGTCCCTTATACGAGGATATCACACTGATAAATATATCAAGCTTGCCTCGATATATTTGCCTAGCTTGATATTCTTGTATTAAGGCTGTATCAAAGTATTAGCCGATATTGTATCTATTTTTAACCTAATTATGATTTCATCGGCTATAATCTAATCAGATAGATTCTTTACCCATAGATTATATGTTTGGTTATATTTACAACCGATGGAGTATATTTATGGTTTACTTAATAATTCTTTTTATACCTTACAACCGATTCGGTCAGATCACATCGGCTAGGTCCATACGGTACGTCATCGGCTCATTGACCGATTGGCTATCGTATATCTAACCTGTTTTATTTAAATATCTTGTTGGTTGCAAGATCAAACCAACTGGCACGCCCTAAACCCTTTTCTAAGATTTGGATCTGCACTGAAATAAAGCAAATCTCTTAGGCCGTCGTGTTTTGCATCAACAGCTCGCCATACCTCGCACCACCCGTAAGAACCCCCACCCCCGCCTCCTACTCCGTCTATGGCAGTTGCGGCAGAGCGCAGCGTCGCCGTGTCGAAAGAACGACGAGCCATGGTCAAAGGGGCAGCATTGGGCCGCTCGTCCTGGTAGTTTCATTGGCCATTGGGCTTGTATTGACTTGTTGCCTAGTGAAACCTACCTCAAAATTCCCCATCATCCATCTTCAATTCTCCATCGATTCCCTTTCTAGCCATCTCACGAGTGACGATGTCGCCGGCGCGGGAGGTGGCAACAGCAAGCAGCCAAGCGAAGCCGCAAAGGAGCGCCGGCAAGCAGTTGCGGCAGCTGGCAAGGGCGCTGGCAAGCAGGCTGCAGCTGGGTGGCGCACCCACACCAGAGCGGGCGCGCGGCGACAGGCCATCAGGCAGCAGGCACGACACGGCACGGCAAGTAGGAAGCAACATGGCAGGACAACAACAGCAAGCAGCAGACAGCAAGGGTAGGACGGTATGCTTTTACATTTCATCACTTGTTTTTCTTTATCTTATCCACCTCAAAGATAACCTATAATCAATCTTTGCTATTTGTTTTGAAGATTTTATATATATATATATATATATAGGGACGAAATCCATCTATCCATCCTCCCTAGCCCCTATATGTGATGTAATGTTGAAACTTCATTACTTGAGGTATTTTTCAATGTCTACTCTTCTATGTACCCTTATTTACAAATGGATAATGGATTGTGATGAGTGGTTGTTGCCACACTTAATGTAGAATTGTTGAGATAATGTTGTATTATGCAATTGAGCTTGTTTTTCAGTCTATTCTTGTTGTGTATTGACTCTCACAGCCACACCTAGATTTTTTTCGTCCTCCGCCACAGCCTAGGACGTCATCGTCGACGCGCTCGGCCGCACGCGCTAGTTGCTTTTGACCCTGTTTAGTCGGGATCCTTTTTTGGATCAAAATTTTCATCTTTCTACGACCCTGTTTATTTGTATTATCTGCTTGTTGCTTCTGACCCATGGATGTAGGCTCACACTCGATCTAATCGGAGAAGAGCAGCCGGTACACGGCGCGGCGACCTCCACTCTAGGAGGCCTGATCCAGACCATATATGTCGTCGCTGAGCACGATGACCCGGTGGTCCTGCAACCCGTCAGGCAAGTGCTACGTGAGTTCTCTGTTCTAAGCGTCGCCAAGGCACGTGCACAAGCTGTTCGACGAAATGACTGTGCGGGTCTTGTTTTGCGTAGGGTGTCAGGTTTATTCCGGACAGGTTGGCGATGGACATAGACATGGCACACTACCTGCTGACGGAGCCGACAAAGAACGCGACATGTACTGTGCTCTAGCAAATGTGTGAGTTTGGACATAATTGTTAGTTTTTTGTCAAATCCAATCTACTGCACAAGACAAGCAGTATATGCATGTTTTTCTATAGAAATTTTATTTGTTTGTCAAGTGTGTCCATCATCCCAGCGCTGGCCTTGTCGACTACATGAGAGATGGGGTGATGTTGTCCGGGTGGCGCGATGGGTCAGCCTCGTCGATGACATCGATCCATCACGGGCAAGGGGCGGCAGGCTAGCTGCAAGGTTCGTTTGCTCTGTATGTCAATTAGAAATCTATCATTCGTAAAATCTGATTTAGAGAAATGTATTTTTCAAATGCTATTTACAAATGTATAAAGATTCATGATATGAGAATTTATCTTTTTTTCTAGATGGATCTATTTGTTTTTGCTGAAATGCTCACCCTCTAGTTTTAACCCTTCTAGAATTGTGCCATCTGCCCATCTATTTTATCATTCCTAAAAATAAAAATGTCAGCACACAAATATAAGTTTGTAAATATCATTTTTTGCTGAATTAAGATATATCATTTCTACAAAGAATGTCAGTATGTAGGTAGAAACAGTTAATGCTGTTGTGTATTTTCTGGCTTCTACCAACCAAAATCTGAATAAGCCAATTGGCTTGGCAGGAGTATATAGTACTCCCTCCGTTCCAAAATACAGAGAATTATAGGATTGGACACGGGTATTAAGAAAGTAGGTAGAATTAAATGGAAGGAGATTACGATTGGTTGAAATATGGAGATAGGTGGAGAAATTGAATGGTGGACGATTGTGATTGGTTGGAAAGAGAATGTTGGTGAAGAAATTGTTATATTTTGGGACAAATCCTAAAGGCTAGAACTTGTTATATTTTGGGATGGAGGGAGTACCTAGATTTTGCTAAACAATTGATATTTCAGAAATGAAATATTATTTTTGGATGTAATGTACCTGTGCTTTTTTCCAAGGTTAATGTGACTGCTCTTTAAATATGCTGATAAAATGTCATATTTTTGGTGAATGGATATATAAATATCAATTATAAAATATCCACGTAACTACCAGATGCTTTTATTCTTTCCTACTTGATGTGGTTTGTCTCGTCCATTGCAGGCCACCTGTTCGACGAAATGTAGCAGAGAGATGCAGCTTCCAGCCAGATTTATTAGCATCAACTTATTAAGCATCCATCACTTTTTAATGAAAATTTACCCAATGAAGATGATACAACATGGTGCTTCTAGGGGACATCTAAATTGGGAGTACAGCGGCACGAGCGCAGGGGTGATGGCTGGCGAGTTGGGATGTTGCCATCAGCTACATTTTTCTTTTTTTCCTATACCAAGATGAATATGTGTATTTGTCTTCCTTGTGTAATGACAACGACTTTGCTTGTGGTGTGTGGTTACTTATGATGTTGTCAGCACTAACATTTTTCTCTCTTTTTTGCTTACATCATGATGAACATATGTATATTTATCTTTCATGTGTAATTTTGTTGGTCATGTAATAGAAAAAAAATCAATTGTCGTGATATTACCATGTTTTTGTTGTTAATACGATTAGTAAAAAATATATTAACTAGTGGTAATTTTTTTACTAAATCATGTCAAAGAGGAGTGAACAAATTACTAAAGGCAAATGGAGTAAATACATTACTACAATAATGATGGAAAGAAAGTAAGGATATTACTGAAGAGATTAAAATAGACAAAATACCTAGGAGAAAAAATATTACTACCATAAATGAGTTGATTAACTCGTAATCCACTAGCAAGTATTAAAATATTACTATAAATAAAAATATTACTATCAGAGTATATATATGGATGTCCTGTAGAGCGATGAACGAAGACGACCTCGGCACCCCAGGCAACCGACGCCTGTCGCATCTCTCCACCCACCGGCGTCGACCTCGGCAACCCCTCTGCACCACCTCCGGATCTAGATGGCCGGCGCCGGTAGCCGTCCTTGTCGCTGTGGCGCTTCGCTGCTGTTGTCGTCCCTTCACCGGATCCTCCCATTGCAGCAGCACCGATGCCCTCCTGCTCCCATCGCATCCTCGACGAATCAGACTTGTGTACATGCAACAATAGATTGGTTTTTTTCTTAGTTCCAATCCTTTCTTTTCTGTCTTCTGTGGCTGTTCTTCCTTTTCTTCTCAATCCTTTAAGAGGAGAAGGCGTAGCCGCCGTGCGTGGAGTAGGAGTCGAAGGACGACGGAATCCGGTGGCAGCCATAGCGACCCCTCCACCGCGTCGGCGAATGGATCTGGCAAACATGGCTGGCAGCTTGTTCTTGCGACTGGTAGCACATCATGTCTTGCTCGTTTCTCGGGTCCGACAGCAGTACTGATCGTGGTTGGGGAAAGCTGCTTGGCTTCGTTGCCGTATGGCAGTGTGGTTCAAGAATTGACGTGTTTCTTTGATTTCTTTGATTTCCCTCTAGTTCTCTTTCGATTTTTTATTTCATCTGCCTAGGAAAATGAAGCACAACAATCTAGCAGCAGCTCTGAACATTTGTGGAAAATCATTCAACGCCACTGCAAGTCTACATCTCTGTCGCCGCTCCCTCTCCGGCTGCTCGATCTCCTCCTAGTTTGCACCTGATCAGCCACACCGTGCGCCTCAGGTCAGCACTGCCCATGAATGCTGGAGCCACATAGTTGTTAGCGATTTTAATCGATTTCTAGTGCGGTACTAACCGCAATAGTTTTTCATTTTTCCTACCTGATTAATGATGTTTCAATCTGTCTCATTCAGAATTTATTTAATTTAAGTTGGAACTTCTGACAATTTTTGTTGATAAGCTTGCAGTTTCTGAAAATTTTCCCGTTAGCACATCTGTTAGTTGATTAGCTAGCAGTTTTCTGCTATTTTGTAGTAGTCCAATAGAACATTACTCGATCAGTCAACTATGTGATTAGAAGATATGTTAGTAGTTTCTGAAATTTTCTAGTTCAACAGAGCACATTGTTATTGGCTAACAAATTTTTTTCCCTGAAATTCCCTTGTTCAGTAGAGCAGCGGTGCAGCACAAATGACTTTTTTTTATCCTTTACTGAATCTGTTACCTATATGAATTTGATTTTGAGCTATGAGGACGCAATTTGTGATTTTTTTTTTGCATGTACTACATCTTAATTACAAGGACGTTTCCATGCTTAGGAACTTGGTTCTTAATCTACTGAAACTCCATGAACTGATAGATATGTTCTGCTGGTTCCCATAGGCTGCTGCCTGTCGGACTGCTGGTGTTCTCATCGCGTGGGACCAGCGACGGCGTCATGTATATTCGGGAGTAGCTGCTCGTCGGAGTAGTCTGGCCGGTGCAAGTACTACCGAGGAGCCAGTTCTTGTCGTTTTCGGACACTGTTTGCCTCAAGATATTTGTTGGATTGCAGCAGATCAATTGCTTTACTTGTCTACAGAGTTCAGAAAAGTCCAGTTGCCAGGTCGGAGTGCAGCTAGAGGATCACAGGTAATCTCCTCGGGCAAGCACAATAATGCTCTAATTTCTACCCCAAACCTCATCTGCATATCGCATATCAGTATATGGAACAATTTTTTTGTTGTCAACAGGGAGGACTAGTGAATCTGCAGCACTTCATCAGCTCAACGTCGATTTGTGTTATTGGCGTTGTCTTGCTTGTTGGATTCGTGCATGCATAGATGCGTCATTGGCCTTGATCTGCATTGTTGTATTAGTCCTGGCATCAATCTCCATCACCATATCCATCAGCGGTGTTGCTGTTGTGATTTTTTTTACTGGAGCAGTTGTGAGCAGTTGTGATCTTTAATTAGTTTTGTGCATTCTGCCAATGTACCACATTGCATGTGTGATCAGATCGTTGATGTAATACCGAAATTTGTTAAAAAAAATTTCCGGTTTGATAAGAATTTATTAAATTATGTGGTTGGAACAATATGTTAGTTATTCTTTTACTCCCTGGAGTAATTTATATTTGAAAAACGGTGTTGGAAGGAGTAATTAATTTACTAAGAGAAGCATCGCTAGAAGGACTACTTAATTTACTAAGAGAAGTAAGAGTAATTCATTTATTAAGGAAGGACAATAACTATGAGTAATTTATTGAGAGAGTAGTACTGGTGTGGATAGTAATTAATTTACAGGGAGAAATTCTGTGGCTAAAATTTTAAGTATATTTTTAATTTAGAGAAGGCATCGAAAAGATTAATTTATTTACTGACAGAATGATAGAATGTATTGCAAGGAGTAATTTGTTTCCTAAGAGAAGATGTCTGAGTAATTCATTTACTAATAAAAAGATAATAACTGGGAGTAATAGTAATTTATTTACTAAGAGAAGACGTCCGAGTAATTCATTTACTAATAAAAAGGAAATAATTACGAGTAATTTATTTACTGAAAGAAGACTATGTGTGCAAGAAAATATGCGGGTGGTAGTTGGGATGGACAAGAAAAAAGGTGCGAAATGACAATGTAAAGATCAATATATTTGTTAGTAATTTATTTACTGAAAGAAGAATACATCTATAAGAAAAGATGCGAGGTGACAGTAGGGACGATCAGAAAAAAAGGTGTAAGAGAAAAAAATGCGAGAGGGGGGTTGGGTGGGTGGGTGATGGAGTGGGAGGGAGGGGGTGCTGTGAGGAGAGTATTTTAGTTATTGCGCATCCTAGATGTAGTTTAGCACATCTCTTCATACATATATATATATATATATATATATATATATATATATATATATATATATATATATATATATATAAAACCTTTGACTGAGGTGGGAGGTGGGCCTTAAGGAGAGAGGGTTATAGAATAGCTATTATAAGGATGGGGTGTAGAATAGTCTTGTCTCTCTTTCTCTCTCTCACACACACATATATATATACACGTATGTGCATATATGTGCGTGTATATATCCACAGACATACATACATACATACATACATATATACATATATATATATATATATATATATATATATATATATATATATATATATATATATATATATATATATATATATATATATATATATATATATATATATATATATATATACATACATACATACATATAAATATATATACATATATAGACACACACATATATACACACATATATATATACATATATATATATATACATATATATATATGCATATATATATATATATGATATTTTATTGAAGTACTTTTTAAGATTAATCTATACATCCATATTTCTAATACAAATATTTTAGAGATTATTCGTAGTCAAAGATTTTAAAGTTTAATGGCAGCCTTATTCAAAACGATAAGTATTATCAGCCCAGACGGAGTATTACATAGGGGTCAAGACCCGCGTTTCAGAAACCACATGTTTTATGGTCAAAGTTGCATAAAAACCTAGGTATTATGACCGGTGGCACATAACCCCTACATATGTTGAGTGTGAATGTACTTAAAAATTTCAAACAAAGTGTATATGATATTTTTAATTATTGAGTTCTTGACTAGTTTAGCTCTTCACTACTTCGAAAAATATTGTTTCAGGTGTGCTGAAATTAATTGATATTTGGATAAAGGTTTTATGAAACATTTAAACCATAAAACCTGTGGTTTTGTGTCACAAGTCATAATACTATAGTTTTATACAACTTTAACTATAAAACATGAGGGTTTCTAAAATTTACTCATGTTAATAATATAAACAGACAGCAGTCAATGCATAAAAGGAACTCCTACCAAAATAAAATCATCCTTGGATACAAGAGGAAACATCTTAGCTTTAAGTATATCCTAAAATGAATTCATATGAACTACCACCATCCACAATATAAGGGATTTGTGGATCCATTTTATTTGTGGATGGAAGTAGTAACTCCTTTGGTAGATCCACAACAGAAAATCAATGGAAAGTTGCTATGAATAAATTTTAAAAAGTACTATTACTGCAATAAAACAACATTTCTGTTATTTTTCCTACAAATATGGGTATCGACATCCAGAAATGGGAATTCATCCACATTTAAGGTGGCCCAAGCACACCGCTTAATCTACCACAAGCTTCAATGGGTTTAACATTTAATGTTTTCATACCAAAAAAAAAGGGAGGGTAACCAAAGTAACAAACAAAGATCATTAACTTAAGCACATTAAAGTAGGCCATTCTCACTTCCCTCTCTACAAATCGAATTTAGGCAAATGTCAAATAGGAAATAGGCTACTATCTTGTTAGATCTATTGCTGCCCACATCACCTTACTGAATGTCAAACAACAAGAGAGACTACCAAAGACGAATCAATTAAAGAAAATACCTTGTTGCCTCTGGTGGTGATTCCTCTCGATGGGGACAATGGGGAGCCTAGTTACTTCCATGTAGTCACAAGCAAGATCTGCAATAGCTACTTTAGATGGTTCATCGGTGGATGTATTCCGAGAGAAAATACCTTTAAAGTTTTCTAGAGTTTTCCCACCATCTAGGCATGGTTGCACTTACTCAAATCTAGGCATGGCCCTCGTGCTCCATTTCTTCCGTTTTGATTATTTTTCTCCATCGTTCCGTATTTAGAAGTTTTTGGGTATTACAAGGCTCTCTAGCCTTCCACAATAACAACTGTAGAGGAGCTTTTTTGGGGGTGAAGAGTTCTTCTTACAGTGTGCTACTATTTATAATCATAGTCCATAGGTTTTTAAACCTAGAGTTTCGATTAGCAGCTAGGAAGCGGCCGGATGTGCTCCAAGGCCTGCGGCCGACAACGTTCACTTATGGCGAGGCGAACCACCATGCGCAAGCAGCAGCCAGTAGCAACGACAAGGTATTGCATCTACTCATCATGTATTAGATTGATGCGCATCAAACAAATTAATTTAATTTTCTTGTTATCTTGACAACTTGAGTTTTTATTTCTAGGGCAATCAGATGAATGCTTTACGTGAAGAACAAAATATAGTTATGGTTCTTATTTATTATATTCAATTTTTTGAAGAAAATCACAGCATATGACACATCAAACTAACTTAGTTCTGTCAGCATCTTCATTTTTTTCAGTGAGACAACGAGATGTATGTGTTTGCTTTATTATTCGCAAATACTGTACATGGACAAAATACAGTTTTGATCTCTATTTTCAATCTTCTAAAGAAAATCATAGCATATAATTCTGTCTAGAAACCTTTTTTTAGTGCCTTGCCATAGTGTACAAATATCTCGACGAACGTATAACTAAAATTCAAGAGAAAAAGAAGACCAATTATTCCATATGGTCGCTTAGTTCGTTTCAAATGTATTCAGGAAGCTGTTTGACTTGCTTGTTGAAAAGCTACATGATATAGATATACATGTCATCGTAAGATGATTTAGCTTCTGGTGTTCTACAATAATCTCAATTATATGTACATTTTCTTTCAACATTGAAGTATAATCGTTTTGTTCTTCAATCCTGAATGTTCATATATTTTGAACACAAATGGTAAACTAATAGTTCAATTATATTTTTTCCTAAAAAAAAATTCACAAAGAAAAAAAAAATAATCATACCTATAATTATTCCAAATTATTCCAGTTGTAACGCATGGACACTTTGCTAGTAATTAATAAAGTATGTTATGTCATAATTATAATTGTAGTACCCAGCTAAACACCAGGCTAATAAATTGTGACATGGTTTGATGAGGCAACCTTTGGCAGCCAATCGAAGAGCCCTAGGTGTAGTATGATGTTTGTGAAGTGAATTATGGTGTGTAATGTATATAGTCTGTTGATTCGATTAAAATGTTAGATCTTGTGATCCAAGCATGGCCATCGATTTGCCTGGTCGATGTCACTCCAAAAACGTGGAGAAAATTGTTTGCCTCTAACTCTTGTGAATTGGCTTTTGTCAAGTGCTTCTCAAACGGTCAAACCGCCCGCCAAAACAGAACCACACTCCCGTGGCCGTACACCGTATGCCTCCCTGCTTCCCGCGCCGCCGCTCGCCGCCGGTGAACGCCGCGGGCACCGCTGACCTTCTGCCGCGCCTCCGCCTCGCCGCCGGCCAGAATTCGCCATGGCGCGTCCTCCTCCAGTCCCTGGCCCTCGTCGTCACCTCCGGCCTCTCCGCCTCCCACCGCGCCCTCTCATCCCGCCTCCTCAACTCCCTCCTCCCCCACGCCCCCCGCCGCCGCCACCGCCTCCTCCTCCCGCCGCTCCTCCGCCTCCTCCCCGGAGACCACCTCACGCTTCTCCTCCTCCTCTCCTCGAAGCACTACTCGCACTCCCTGCCAACCGCCTCCGCGCTCCACGCCCTGGCCGTCTCCTCCGGCCACCTCCCGTCCGACCTCCGCATCGCCAACTCCCTCCTCTCGCTCTACCTCTCCCTCGGCTCCCCGGCGTCCGCTCGCCGCCTCCTCGCCGACATCCCCCGCCCGGACACTGTCACCTGGAACACTCTCCTCCGTGCCTGTCTCCGGCTTGGCCTCCTCCCTGCCGCCCGCCGCCTGTTCGACGAAATGCCGGAGCGGGATGTCGTCTCGTACAACTCCATGGTGGCTGGGTATGCGGCCGAGGGCGACATGGCCGGTGCGAGGAATCTGTTCGATGAAATGGCGCGGAGAGACGTGGTTACGTGGAACTCGATGATCTCCGGGTATGCTCGGCACGGGGACATGGAGAACGCCAGGAAGATGTTTGATGCGATGCCGGAGAGGGATGTCGTGTCATGGAACTCAATGCTGGATGGATATTCCCAGGCTGGGGATGTAGAGATGGCGAGGTTGGTGTTCGATGGCATGCCAAAGAGGAGCATCGTGTCGTGGAATGTCATTCTTGCGTTGTATGCAAAGCTGAGAGATTGGCGTGAGTGTTTGGGGCTGTTTGATGCAATGATAACAGAAGGAAACACAGTACCAAACGAGAAGACGTTTGTGAGCGTTCTGACAGCTTGTGCAAACCTTGGCGATCTTGAGAAAGGGAGGTGGGTGCATGATTTGGTTCGCGAGAGGTGGGATAGGCTTGTGCCAGATGTTCTATTGCTTACGACATTGTTGACGATGTATGCCAAGTGTGGGGTGATGGAGACTGCAAGGGAGATCTTCAATTCAATGGCTGAAAAGAGTGTCGCCTCATGGAATTCAATGATCATTGGGTATGGGTTGCATGGGCAAAGCGAAAAGGCTCTTGAGTTGTTCTTGGAGATGGAGAGAGATGGACCTAGGCCAAATGAGACAACTTTCATCTGTGTCTTGAGCTCATGCGCTCATGGTGGTTTGGTGCTTGAAGGCTGGTGGTGTTTCGACAGGATGGTCAGGTTCTACAGTATTGAGCCAAAGTCTGAGCATTTTGGTTGTATGATGGACCTTCTTGGTCGCGCCGGACTGCTTGAACAATCAGAGAATCTCATTGGGAATTTGCGAGGTAAGGTGTCACCGGCATTGTGGGGCATACTAATGTCAGCCTCTCAAACTCAGAACAAGACCAAATTCGGAGAGTTTGTTGGAAAGAAGTTGATTGAGATGAGGCCAACAGAGGTTGGTCCGTATATCCTTCTGTCAAACATTTATGCGGCAGAAGGAAGATGGGATGATGTTGAGAAAGTAAGGAAGGTGATGGAGGAGATGGGGGTGGAGAAGGATGCAGGGTTGAGCCTGGTAGGATCAAGGGGAGGTGGTCATTTCATTAATGGAGGTGGAGCTTCAGGTCCAAGGAATGATGTGATGATGTTCATGCTGGGTGAGATGAGTGTGCATATGAAGCAACCGTCTGAAGGTCCAACTGCAGGAAAAGAAGCTCCTCTGCTCCTTGAAACTTGAAGATACAGGACACATTATTTTGCTGTGTGACTGTCAAAGGAGAACACAAAAATGGGATGTTTATGCCTCACTATCACGGTATCACCTATTTCTTGGATGATTTCAGCGACAACTCAACCTAGGAATTCACAGATATTCTTGCTAGCTAACTGCATGGAGGTGAAACAAGCATCAAAGTCAAAGAAGGTACTCTAGGAAATGGAGGATCAAAGAATGCACAAGTATTATTGTTACAATAATGGATCAGGTCATTTGGCAATCGCAACATTACATCAGAACCGTGGTGTTACATCACAAAGTACAATGCTGTCGTCAAGGTAGAAAAGAGAACTGGCTGGTGTGCAACGACGCCCGTCTGTTGCGATCTGCAAGAGGTATTTGATCTTTGACTCAACTGGTCACGACAGAGGAAGCGCTAATTTAATTTGCTTCTGTGAGACAGTGAGAGTGGAATTCTGACGTCGACCTGAAATTTGGATCTGATTAGAAACAACAGGACAAGTGCGAAAGCATATTATTCCAAGGGACATACAAGGGACTGCGGCCAGCAAACCGTTCGGCCGAAACCGGCCCAAACTTGGGCTGGCCCGTCTACGCGCATGCGAGCGAGCGAGCATCGGCCCACGGTCGCGGTAACGGGCTGATTCGCGGCCGGCCCAAAGAACGGCCCGGCAGGCCGCGTATTGAGCGGCGGCGGCGGCCCGAGCGGGACAAGGCTGAGCCGTCCGATCTGATGGACGGCTCAGATTGCCCCCGCGCGGATGAAGTCAGTGATGGGAGAGAGAGAGTGAAACCCTAGCCCCCAAATTTTGCTCCCTTCCCGATCCCCTTTGTCTCCGTTTCTCTCCCCGGTGACCGAGCGTGGGAACGGTGATGATGGCGCGACGGCGGTCCGGCGAGGCGAGGCGCGCGCGGCGGGCGTCCCATCCGGCGGCTCCACTTCGTCGGCTGGGCGGCGCGGCTCAAGGCGACGCCAAGCCGTTGCTTCCCGTCCCGGCTCGGCGGTGACGGCGGAGGGAGCTCCAAGGTGGCGCGTGCACGTCGGTGGCCGGCACAACCGCAAGGAGGAGGAGGTGACGGCGAGCACAGGCCGAGGCGCACTGGGCGAGCCCGTGTGGCGACGGCATCGATGCCGCTTCCCGGCGAAAAAATCCCTCACCGCGGTGGGGTTTTCCCGGCAATTTTAGGGTTCCAAATCGGTAGGTTTCCGAATTGAAGGAGCTTTCATTTTTTATTGCAAAAATTTTGATTTGGAATTTTGGAAACTTAAGAGCTTTACCCGAATTAGGGTTTTCTTGATTTTGGGTTTTCGGGAAATTTCAATCTTGTTTATTCCCTCTTCTCGAGTTCGGGGAGTTTCAATCTCGTTTATCCCCTCTTAATTTCGGGAATTTCAATCTAGTTTATCCCTTTTCTCAATTTCGGGGAGTTTCAGTCTAGTTTATCCCCTTCTTCTTTCTTTACTCTTACTGCTAAGCAAGAAAACAAGTTTAACCCTAATCCGGGCTAATTTGACTTAAAGGATGTAATTGATTGGCACAGATGGCTTCTCTGCTAGGGATGATGTTTAATCTTGATTTTTCACCGAGATCGCCTCAGGAACCCCTTCCAGCGCTAAGCCGATCGGGCGATTTAGAGTTTTAGGGTTTTAGGCAGAGAATACGGCGTCCCTTCTCCTCTGCCCTTCATCTCTTTCCTTTCCTTAGCAAACCGGCATTTAGCCGATAAAAATCAACCAACACTCTAAACCTGAAGATCAGTTCTCCCAATCCTTCGTGAATGGGGCATGACTGTCATTGCACATAAACTAGGCACCACAACTGCTGGGGCTTCATTCTTTCTTGATGGAACATTTTCTCTGTGTCTTTAAATCAAGGTGTTCGAGATGAAACAATTAGTTTGGCAAACCGGTAAGTTTACTTCATCTATGTGGCATTTTTGTTTCCAAAATTCTCCCATTCTTAGCGTGTTTTATAAAGTGCAATATTTTTTATTGTTGGACTTCTGTACAAATATGCATATGGCTGGCATCCTGTCACACTGTCCTTATTACATTGCCCAGTGTGGTATACTAGCCAGGTAGCAACCACGCATGATGAAATTCTGAACTGAATCATCGTAATTTATTTTGACAACTAAGGCTGAGTTCGAATTTACCTATAGGGCTTAGGTACTACCTTGTTTTTTTTATGAGCATATGCTTCTCACACTGCTCAACGAAGCGTTCTTTTTGCAAAAAAAAAAGACTTTCTATATTGTTTTTCTTTTTTTTATGCGTGGCAAACCCTTTCTATATATATAAGAGAGAGGGAGAGAGGACATATATAGATGGATACAGAGATTTTTTATTCCAGGTGTGAGACGCTCATTACAATATATAACGCCGCACACACACATCACACGCCAAACGCAGGAGAGTACTAGTACGTGTGCAACAGTGCGAGTGAGACATGCTCACTCGGTACACACATGGCGATGGCGTCAATTCCCGAAGCACTTGTCGACCACGACCTGCTTCAGCACACACTCGACCAGACGGAGGATGTGCAGGTAGAACTCCCCCAGGCACCGCTGCGCAGACTGCACAAGGCACTCTTGGCACCTTCCGTCGCAGCCCAGTGGGTCGAGATCCTGCATCTGCTCGTACAGATGCATCACGGCTGCCGCCGGCAGTTTGCCTGCTGCGACTCCAGGGGGGGGCGCTGCAGCATCTGCATGGATCAGCACCAAAGAAAGAAACAGTAGGAGGATGGAACTAGCCTTGATCTTGATGACGAGAGAAGCCATGCTTCCTCTACTGTGTGTTTTCTTTCTTTCTCTGCACTACACGCAGCAACTATGACTGGACTGGAGGAGTATATACTAACTATGCAGCCAGCAGTCACTATTTATATGGCAAGCAAAGCAAGCCGACCGAATTTTTATCTCATTCTTCTGCTCACAATTGCATAATTGCATTCTCTACTTTTTTTTTTATTTTCCATTTTTTCCCCAAGAGGCAGGCTGGCTGCTGGCCTGATTAGGCTGGTGGGCAGATCCAAGCTATTCTTCTGCTTTCAATTGCATAATTGCATTCTCTCTCTCTTTTTTATTTTCCATTTTTTCCCCAAGAGGCAGGCTGGGAGCTGGCCCGATTAGGCCGGTGGGCAGATCCAAGCTATTCTTCTGCTTACAATTGCATAATTGCATTCTCTCTTCTTTTTTTTAATTTTCATTTTCCCCCAAGAGGCAGGCTGGGAGCTGGCCCGATTAGGCCGGTGGGCAGATCCAAGCTATTCTTCTGCTTACAATTGCATAATTGCATTCTCTCTTCTTTTTTTTTTATTTTCATTTTTCTCCTAGAGGCAGGCCGGGAGCTGGCCCGATTAGGCCGGTGGGCTGATCCAAGCTATTCTTCTGCTTACAATTGCATAATTGCATTCTCTCTTTTTTTTTTTTAATTTTCAATTTTTCCCCAAGAGGCAGGCTGGGAGCTAGCCCGATTAGGCCGGTGGGCAGATCCAAGCTATTCTTCTGCTTACAATTGCATAATTGCATTCTCTCTTCTTTTTTTTTTATTTCCATTTTTCTCCTAGAGGCAGGCCGGGAGCTGGCCCGATTAGGCCGGTGGGCTGATCCAAGCTATTCTTCTGCTTACAATTGCATAATTGCATTCTCTCTTTTTTTTTTAATTTTCAATTTTCCCCCAGAGGCAGGCTGGGAGCTGGCCCGATTAGGCTGGTGGGCAGATCCAAGCTATTCTTCTGCTTACAATTGCATAATTGCATTCTCTCTTCTTTTTTTTAATTTTCCATTTTTCCCCAAGAGGCAGGCTGGGAGCTGGCCCGATTAGGCCGGTGGGCAGATCCAAGCTATTCTTCTGCTTACAATTGCATAATTGCATTCTCTCTTCTTTTTTTTAATTTTTCATTTTTCCCCAAGAGGCAGGCTGGGAGCTGGCCCGATTAGGCCGGTGGGCAGATCCAAGCTATTCTTCTGCTTACAATTGCATAATTGCATTCTCTCTTCTTTTTTTTATTTTCATTTTTCTCCAAGAGGCGGGCCGGAAGCTGGCCCGATTAGGCCGGTGGGCTGATCCAAGCTATTCTTTTGCTTACAATTGCATAATTGCATTCTCTCTTCTTTTTTTTTATTTTCCATTTTAACCCTATACTATACTAGTAACTAGTACTCCAATAATAACTGTAGTAACTAGTAAGAGCATCGCCAACCCAACCATTTAGCTCCAGATCATGGCGATTTCGAGGTCAGCTCCATGGCGATTTCGAGGTCAGCTCCAATGGAGGAGAGGGATCAGCTGCAGGGAGCAAGAACAGCGGTCAGAGATTTCCAGGAGCAGAAGCAGGATGGAGTGTACCTGATCCATAGCCAGGTGAGGAGGATCAAGGAGGAGGAGGCCAGGGAGCTGCTCCTCAAGCTGCAGCTGCTGGAGACGCGGCCGGCCGGCGGCGGTCGCTGCCCGGCGATGATGCTGCGTGCCTCCCGGTCGCTCTCCCCGCTCCGCCGCGTCGGCGGCGCCATCCCGGTCGGGGAGTGATCAATTGATCCATCGATCGATCGATCATCATGCGCGGATGTACATGATGTTCTTTCGTTTTGTGAGATCTGAGAGTTAGTGCCTGATGCCTGTCCATGCTGTGTACTGTGATGTCTGCATGGATCAGAGCTTTAGCTGTTGGTTGTAGCACGCCAGATGTACATGTTTTTCCCCTCTCTTGTTTGTGTTGTAAAATATCAGTGATCGAGTTTACTTACCTTACTTAGCAAAAATCCATGGATGTTTTGGTGCTGTGATTGTTGATTTGATCCCTCTCCCTCCTCTCATCAGTAACTCTGTTCAGATTGTTTATGAATTAGTTCAGACTGCAAGGTATCATGCCATCATAGTCTACAGTCTACTCATCAATAGTTAATAGTCATAGAAAAAATTAATGAAACTTGGAAAAAAAATTAGCCCGTACTGACTGAGGTTGCAAACATTGACAAGCAACTAAGAAGCAGAGCCAGTCCAATAAATTGGTGCTGAACCTGAGAGCTTAATTATTTGTATCTTTCACATGGCTGAAGAGCTAGAAGATGTGAGACCGTTTGACCAGTCGTTTCTCCACCTGGAGTTGCTGACACGGCAGTCGACCGGGAAGAAGGATCCATCGGCTTCGCCTCTGCCTCCACGTCGCGGCGAGCAAGCCGACCTGCCTGTCAACATCCGGAAGATAATTGAGCCACTTGGATGCAGCGTTGGACAATTCACGAGAAGAAAGGCTTTTGGATTTGATATGCATGAGAAGAAAGTTCTAGAACCACTGTGATGGTTTACAGAGCATGGCAGAGATACGTGGCGCCGGCCGGAGGCGATCTTGAGGACGACTATGCCGAAACTGTAGACGTCAAAGTGCACCTGCCGGACGCCACCCGGCGTCGGCAACGCGAGCACCGCCGGACGCAAGGAGTGGTCCGGTCGGGCGCCTCGCGTATGCGCCACCCTCGGTTCACGGGTTCGGGGAGCGCGCCCTCAGGCCTCGGCGAGATCTGTCCCTCTCCGGCATTTCGTCAAACAGCCTGCCGGCGAGGCGGCGCTGGCCGCCGGCGGTCAGCGACTCAGGCGGCCGACTACTTCACGCTGGCCCACCAAACTCCAGCCCGATCAAGGCCAACTCACGGACAAAAGGAGCGGCCCAAATAAGCTCACTAAAATTTGGATACTACCAAAGAATAAGTTCACTAAGGTCCCTTAACTTTACACCAAGTCTGGTTTTCGTCCTTAGCTGAAAAACCAGATACAACGGCTTGCTCAAATTACAAAACCAGTACAAACAAGACCCCTCGATAGTATTGTCCCTGGTTTTGGCTAACGTGACGTTGACATGACACTGGGAGCAAAATTGAAAACTAAAAAATTAAAACAAAATATGCTCTAATCAAACCCCGCACTAATCCTTTGAGTATTCTTCTCCCTTTTTCCATTTCCTCTTTTTTTTTTTTGACTGGTTTCGCTCCCATTGTTTTCTATTTCCTTTTTCTCCTTTTCAGTTTATTTTCTTTTTTGCCGGTTTCTTACTAGTTGTTTTCTGTTTGTTTCCCTGTAAGGTTCCATTGGATTCTAATGACAGCGTGCACTGCCTTTTCCCTTCAGGTGTCTTGGATTTTCTGCTATCTTGGCTGGCCTGTTGGATTAAAGGAGAACAGTTTGGTGTTTGCAATATTACGAGTTTTCCACCAACTGGGCTGGCCCTTGGATTAAACGAAAGTAGTTTGGTGTGTGCAACATTACAAGCTTTCTTATCTTCTATTACTCATCGCAGCAAATATAATGGTCATTGTTTTCTTCTTTTGGGAGACGTAACTATCGTCATTGTTATAGATTATCTTGTATACAGTAGTATTATAATTACCAGCAATTCCAGGCATATGTAGAAAAAACACTATAAGACTTGCCTCTGAAACCATAATTCCTTAAAACCAAGCGCAATGCTGATGGAAAATGGATAAATGTCTAACAACCTATTTATAATGCTATGAAACATCGTTCGTATATCATCAAAATTCCAAGAGTTTACAACTTCGATGTAACCATAGCTACAGCAATAAAATATGAAGAAATGGTTCGTGTATACTTAAAAAATTCATGAGATGTAAATTTATTGTACTTCATAAACCATAACCATTTAAACTCAAAACGCAATGTCAATGGGGAACGTATAAATGCCGAACCTAATTACAATGCTCCGAAAAACCGTTCGTATAAATCACCTCACGATCAAAAGGGTGGTTACAGCTCATCCAAATCCAAATCCCAAGACGGACTGTACTACGCCTCCAATGCTACAGTTGCTACAGTAATGAATACCAAGAATGTTAACTGCACACTATAGATACAAAAAATCAGAAGAACGTTGGGACAGTGGGATCGGGGTTTAGCCAAACGGGGAAGGCACAGGTCCAGCAAGTGCGTCAGATCTCTTGATGCTCCCCATGCCACAGATGACGCACCCTGGTGCAGAAAGAGCGGAGAATTTGGCACCACAGAGATCACAAACATCATGACCGATGGTCGAGAGGCGGCTGAGGGTGACAGCACAAAACTGAGAGGGGTCTTCAAATGGGTCGATAGATTTGTTTGTCAGCCCCCTCTGGACACACATGTCGATCAGGCTCTTGAGCTCATCCTGCTTCGATGGGGGTGCCTTGGAATAGAGGAGGTCGAGCATTTGCTTAGCATAGGCAAAGTTCTGGACCTCCATGTTTCGCTTGATGGCAGTTCTGATGCAATTAATCCGGTGCTTAGCTTGGATGGGTAGGGAAGCAAGGTGGCGAGATAGCCTGGCCATTTCCTCCTTCGCACTGAGCGCACCAGCTCCTTGAACCCTTTGCAGGCGAGCAATTTCCTGCACAAATCAATAGATTTAAGCAACAGATACTTAGGGGCAGTTTGGTTGAGTGCCAAACTTTGCCACAAGTGACCAACTTAGGCTAGCGTTTGGTTCATGCCACAACTATAGTGTGCCATACTTTTTCAAGAATCAGGCCCACTCGTCATAGACTTTGTTGCACAACTTGCCACAAGTGTGGCCAACGAATGTGTGGTATGCCACACTTTGCCAAAACTTTTGTGGCAAAGTGAGGCTAGCATCCAAACAACCCCTTAACCAATTCCATGCGAATAATTGTTCTTTTAAGACCAGTTGTTTCACTGACTACCATGATAGAGATGGAATTTTATTATTCTCGAGTTCACCAAAAGAATAAAAGAAGTATTGCCTAGAGTTCAGCATATATTTAATCAAAGTTATCAGACTTGAAACATTTCTACCAGGTCTTTCCCATTGGGGCCAAGTTTTTTTTTTTAAAAAAAAGGAAATGGTGAGCTGCAGAGTATGGTACCAAAAACTAGCAGAAAATTCACCAGGACACACGGTAAAACCAATAAATAACTCTTAGAAAACCATGATAAAAACTGTGCTGTTATGAGGTATATCACGACAAAAATGAATATTACCTGTAGCAAAGCAACAGCTATCTTATACTGTGCACAAATAGTGGCCTGCGCTTTGATATCAGCTTCACGTGACTGGTCCTTTGCAAGGGCCAAGAATGCTTCATCCAAACAAGATAAAGCATCCATAAGCTGATTTTGCTCCAGATGAGCAAGGCCCACCTTGTAGCACTCTGCTGCAGGAGCACCACGTGGAACCTGTAATCATCGATGGTAGTGTCAAAGAAAGTTATGGAATAACATCAATTTTTTAAAAGGAAAAATAACAACTTAAGCACCTGTCCAGGCCGCACAGCAGTAGGCGCAGGGGGGCGAGGAGCCTGCTTTCCCTGTCCTGGACCTTCAAGAGCACTAAGATCAATTGGTTGCGACATGGCAGGAATAGCAGGTTGAAAGCCATGTGGCTGTGGAGGAAGAGCCTGGGGTTGTGAAGGAAGAGGTTGGCTCTGTGGGGGAACGCCACCATCAGGTAGACCAATAGGGTCCATAGGCATGCCTGGTTGCTGAGGAAACTGTGCCTGTTGCATCGGTGCCTGTGGTGGAACCCCACCATCTGGAAGACCAACATTAGCCATCATGTTTTGATTATGAACAGGCCGAACTACACTCATTCCAGGAGCAGGTTGAGCAATTCGTGACAGAATTATTCCAGGTGGGGGTAGTCGAGCTGCAAGCTGCTGCGATGGAATAGTGTTCTGGAAGAAATCCTCAGGAATAGGTCCAGCCGTCACTCCCATGCCACCAATTACAGGACCTGTGGCTCCACTGGGAGCTTGTGGTTCTACTAAAGCATTGGTACCAAATAGATCAATTGCAGCATTTGGCATTGCTGGACCAGCAGGTGGTGCGAGACCTGGCGGCAGCATAGGAGCCTGGTTAAAGTCTTGAGGCGTCCCTGATAACGATCTTGTCCTAGTGATTGGAGGACCTAAACCTAGCTGTTTAGTGGCTTCTTTCAGTTTGTTAACATCAACAGTAGATGCGGCAGGCTTATCACGTATCCTGATGTGTATCTTTTTACTCTTTGATGTAGACTCGTCTTCATCACTACTTCCACCATCAACAATACCATATAAAGTCTTTTTGAACTCCTCTGCTGCTTTTGCCTGTTCATCTGCAGAAGCAATTTGAACCCCTAGCTGCCTGGCCAGAGTATCACCAACTGAATCACCCCCAGCATTTGCCACATTCTTCTGTGCCGATTCAGAAGATGCTGGTCTCGCATTATCGCTACTGGCTGCTGCAATAGCTTTAACCAAGCTCTTTTCACTTACTTCCACTACGGTACCTCGGCCTTTCATCACGCCCAAGTAAACACCAATATGATCTGCAGTGACAGATGGAATACCAGCATCGGTAGTCTTCATGTAGGGCATGACCTCTCCTGCAAGCTCCCATTGAGGTATACTCTTCATGTTCGTAGGTGTTTTGATTTCCCAGTTTCCTCCTGCCCATTCCGGACCTTTAGGCACCATACTTTCCGCAGCAAAATTTGCAAAGACACCTTGTGTCCATCCAGTTGAACGAACTCTTAGTATTCTCTCAAGGTAACGCCTCAACTCAGAATCTGTAGCAGATTCTTCCAGCTTCTGTGAAAGGCGTCGCAATGCACTAGGATTTAGGTGGCATATAAACAGATCTAGCATGCTCTCATGATCTGAAATAACCTCGAATGTTTCTTTTGCACTGTCAAGCTGACCATACCTACAGAGTTTCAATCCCAATGAAATTAGACACAGTAAAAAAACAAGATAACATATTGTATACAGAAGTAATTAGCTCAACAGTATTACTGGCCAAAATGACAATTATTTGTCATGGCTCAGCATCATGCAGGAATCATTATTCATCAGCAGCACGCACACATATCCTCTTGGATTGTTATGTAAAACATTAACCAGACAAGATCCCTTTCATTGACTACAGACACAAAAAATAAAAATAAAAGGAGAAAAGGAAAAATAGTTGGTTTTGCCAGCCATTCTGACAACTACTGTTCTGCTAGAGGAGCAACACTGTATAGGTCCAACTCAGTAAAGGAGCTACATTGTTATAGATTAACCCAGAGTAAAATTGGGTATTGCAAAGTACTGCAATTACAGATCCAACTCAGTAAAGGTTTTCAAACTTTGGTTCTGGTTATTCTGAAAGTTCAGAATTTTGGAGCACGCCTGAGGTCCAAAACTCCTAATTACTTCGGAGGACAAAATTTGAAATACATCTAAACTATTTCAGTATTTAGTTGAGATCAATATGTTGTCCTGGATGAAAGTCATGACACTTGTAAAGCATAGAGAAATTCTTTAATTAAAATCATTTCAAATAAATATTTGCAGTTGAGACATCAGGACAAGATGGCATCCTGTTTCAGAAGAAGTAGAGAGCATAGTTGACCATACTTTATGCATGCATATCCCAACTCCCGGAAACGCTGGAACAGGTGAGAAGTTGGAGGGCATTGAGGATAATCTCTGGAACGCAGGAACTCATCTTTCAAGATCGAAAGAGCAGTAGAGAACCGGAGGGCTTTGATTGCATAATTGCACCGCATGATCTAAACAATATGGAAGAAAGTATTAGATCAAGCAAAAGAGAAGAAAAGGATGATTATGAGCACAAATTAAGCATACTTGGGTAAACTGAGGGCCTGCTTGAGAGAGTGATACAGCAAGATCTCCACAAACAGGGGGTCCTTTAGATAATATGTCCAGTGACCTTGGAGTAACACGTAAACTATCAAACCTGCAGAGAAATAAACACAAACCAATACAAGCATCAGAATATGGTGATCCATCTATTAACCCTTCTGCGGTACGGTAGGAAGAAACAACATGCTTTGAAGAACAAGAATAATAAAATGATGACAAGAAGCCAGAGCATGATGATCATTTTGTCACAAGGTGCAAAGCTCAAGGGACTGCATAGCCAGTTCTCCATGAAGATCAAGTGATTCCTCTAAATGATCTATCAACGGGATTTTTCCACAAAGAGGTGTGCATCCAAATTGAATAAAACAGAGTAGTGAAGCTTTAACCATAGCCAAGAGTTTGAATGAAGCAGGTAATGTATTTATTTAGGAGAGAAATCTTGTCATACTTCCTATCAAACTTCAATCTATGATTCATAACTTCTTGGCTTCTTGCAGGTCATAAGCATATTGAATTAAGTTGTATGATGATATATAGTAACGACTTCAATGACAAAGCTGAGAATGAAAAATGATTTTGCTCGGAGTGAAGCTGATGAGGGTGAGGACAATATATTCTAATACACGATGCAAAACCTTATCATTTGCTGGAAGATCTAATGCAGCAGCAGCACTAACGAATGCACATGAAACTGAGAATATGAAGACTTGTACTAAACCAGTAATGCACTGAAATACTGAATATCATATTTTGCTCTCTAGATACAGTGTAAAGAGCCTTTATAGTTGCGACTAGGTTGTTCAATGTCTCAATTACAAGATCATCTTTATAAAAGACAAAATCACTAACTTTGAACTATGACTACGTTGATGACTACAGTTATGTGCATTGAACACTGCAACAATTTGCGTATGGAAATGTTATGAAACAAATTGGGCAGGAAAAATACCTTGAGGTTATCTGATATAGCACCTCTGAAAGATCAAGTTTTTGCTCAAAGTATTGCTGCATCGTAGCAAATCCAATAAGAAGAGGTTCAAGAAGCCCTATTAGACAGCTCCTTATTTCCACTCCCTTTTTCTGTCTTGGATTTATGTCTGTTGGATTTACAAGCAGCAAGCGGTCGTTCAAGGCACCAAGCAACACTGCATGCATAAAAACACATATGGTTTAGTTCAGCACAAACTGATGAAAATAAGAAGAAATAGCATATCAAAGCATGTTAAAGGAACTGGGAGCATCAGAAGGACTCTAGGTTAGTCATTTTTAATTGAATATATTATAATCTTACCAGAACGAGGGAAGCTAGTAGAAAGGATAGATCGAACTTTGTTGTCCCATCCAAGCATACTTATTGCAGTTGCACTAGAGAAGATAAGTGCTGGTCCAACCCACAACATTGAGCGATAGTACAAAGTAGTTAAGTGATCAACAAAAAATGACAGTTGGCAACAGATAATACCATGATACCCCAAGTTTGTACAACAAAATAGGAAAAGAGTGCATGAAAAGTAGATGCTAGACTGAGATCAAAGGATATTGATGGAAGACCCCGGTCATATTTTGTTGAGCTGCTTGAAAGTATGTCAAGATCAGCAGAGGCTATCATTACCCTCTGGGTTGTCAATATTCCTACAACAGGACCTCTTAGAGTTGTTTGCCAGTGCACCTGAATAGAGGAAAATTTTGATTAGAGTGGTGATCAGTAGTGCACTAGTGCATTACAATTATTACTGGTGAAGGTTAGATATAAAGCTTTATGTCTCAAAAGCAAAGATCAAAGTGTAAGTTCATTACTTCATTTTTACAAATCCGTTATGCAATTAGTGTCAAAGTAAATGCCAGAGCAAGCAAGCAGCTGAATTCATGAATCCTATGATTAAGAACAGTCCAACAAAACATAGAAAGATTGATTATGGAGCTAGAGGAGATAATAGAACACCTGGAGAACGGACTCGTTTGGTTTCAATTTGATAAATTTCTTCCCCTCCGTTTTCGTGGAGATGGATACCCCGTTATCTGCAGATAACCTATATCCCTCTAGGAGCTTCACCAGTCCAATGTGCTTTCCCGAAATTACATACAACATGGTTGATTCTACAAGGAGTATCGCATTGCTCAGCAATAATTTTCATGCCACAAAAAAACATGGAAGATAACACTATTATCCTTGCCCATCCTTTGATGAAACCGGCGAGGCAGGTGCGTGAAGCAATATGAGAAGGAAAAAGAAATCCACACAACCTACCTAGTGGAGCAGAAAATATGCGATCAACCTCTGATTCAAAAGTAAACTGCACAGGACCCTGGCGTTCTGTCGGATTGGTAGCATTATCAGCAAATGTGTTTTCTTCAAGCACTGCGGCATTATTTTCAAGAGCTTCCTTTGTGGCTACTGCTTTGAGATTAAAAAGATTCAGACTAGTTCTATCTTCCTCCAGGATAGCATATTGATTATCATCCGGGCCTAAAAATGCAGCATCTCGACCTAACAAGGAAAACATAATGCATTGGTTAGCCAGTCAAGCAAAAAAAAAAATGACAATCAAATAGTAAGGCGCATGTCAGAAAGATGGAAACCTTTTATTGAACTTCCTTTGCTGTTTACTGTCTGTAGATCAGTCTGCTCCCAGTAAAGAACAACTTCATGAGCTACTCCATTTGGTCCACTTAATTCAAACACAACAAGAAACATATGCTGTTTAGGACTGTATGCAATGTTCTTCGGGTGGCATTCCATATTTGAAGGTATCTGGTAATAGAGAACTTGAGAATTAGAAAACAAGTAACAAAAAATAAACAAGAAAAGGTTGTTCTACAGGCGCTACATACCGTTGAGTAAAGTTTCTTATAGAGATTATCAGCTCCTGATGACAGATTATGGGCCATCAGGTTAAATCCATCCAAATAGAAAGCTCTAACTGGATATTGAACCACGCGGTTTTCCTGGTTGAAGAAATTCAGCTCCAGATGGAATGGCTGGAGTAAAAGAAGAAATAAACAGGTTAGAGAGTGGCAACAAGTAAACAAGTGATAATATCCATTATAGTATAAGTTACCTGACAAACCGGAACATCTCGCAAAAGGTTACCAGAATCAGAAATTGTAATGAGTGGTAAACGAGAGATTGGACCACTTTTAGCATGTCCCTCCATGAAATGCTGCATACATTGAACACAAGAAATTTGAAACGATATGTAAATGCAAATACTGAACTCAAAAAGTATGGCGTACAAAAAACTAGCTGAATGGAAGGTTTTATTGGTAGTATAAGGGTGAATAGGTAGAGAAGAAAAGAGTTCAGGACTATAAGTTTTCTGGCTACAAGTTTTCCATAAACTGCAGAGAATAAGATGCAACAACTGCTAACAAAAAGAGCACATACACTGTGAAGAAAAGCCTTCCTTGCAATGTCTGAAATAGTTAGCTGACTCTGGCTGACAAAAGGAAAACAAATGAAATCAAAGTTAAACCATCAATAAAAAATTGCATGACATTAATCAAGAATGTACCTTGACATAGTCAACAATTTCTAAGCCTAAAAAGATTCGAGTTTTACCCCTTCAAGTGCTGCTCTTGCAGCTGAGCCTGGAGCTGGTGCTCAGCTAAAATTCCAGATGAACCCAGGGCTAAAAGTTTCTCCTTCAGAACAGCAGCTGCAATGCCAAAAACAAATTTTAAAGGATGTATGGGCTGCTCAAATATAATCGTTTGTTAATAATATATGTTACCAATTATGCTGTATGAAATCATAATCAAGAGGAGCAATTCAGATTAGGGTGACATAATTACCCTGCTACAATTGTTCAAAGTTCAAATTAAGGAAAAGCAAATAAAATTCCTCTGCCATTTCCAACCAATGGTCACGTGAACTAAATAAGAATTTTGAATATATACAAAAAGTAAGAACAAACAATCATTTGCTTACCAGTCGATCCCCTGGCTCCCTGAAGAACAGCAAAAAGTTGTCTCCTCCCTTCTCTTGTGTATGCAGCCTTGTTCTTTGCAACTTCTGTCCCAGACATATCCTGCAAGTCAAATATAAATTATTTCTATAATTACTGCCATTAAGTACCAAACTTATATAGAACTCGGAGTTAATGCGACCTAACTGCAAAAATTACTGCAGCCAAATTAAACTTGGGGTGAACTGCCAAGTTTCTTATTCGAGGTAAAGGGTACACTGCTTCTCCACCTTGAAGAGTGAGTATCTTCGTGATATCCATTGTTTCAATAGCTGCATAGTTAAACAGAAACAGTTGAAACTTATTCTCATAAGAAAAAAAGGTAGAATATGCAATCGGCAAGTAACACTGCTAAATAAACAAGATCTTGTGTGATCAGCATATGAAATAAAATAGCTTAGAAGCTAGTATGCTATTAACCCAGGACACAGACGGCAAACATCATATGGGGGTTGCACTTACACCAACACCAGGAGGCCACAGCAGCAGGGGCCAAACCAGCCCAACTCAGAATAAGCCGATTGTTTTTATTTGTTTGTTATCTCCTTAATTAGGTAACTAGAGAAAAGATTGGTTTGAATTAGACATTTTTTGTCATGGCCTATCTATCTTCTCTAATGCTCCCTTGTGTGCCCTCTTCCCCCATGTTTTGCTTTTCCCCTGCAGCACCACTTTTGAAGTCCCAACACATGCAGGTCCAGCCAGCGAGACCCAGGGCCAAAGAAGTTCACTAAACACGGCAGCCCATTCTGTTTCCATCCCCAGGATGTGACATAAAATCAACCCAGATACATATTAACCAGGGAAATAGCAATTGAATCTGAATTATAAGGGGGGAAAGCAGCTTGAGAAGAAAAGCATAAGTAGCATGGAAACAAACTAACCTGCATGCTCAAAGAAATGAGTTTCCATAGGTTGTCTGTTAGGATTAATTATAACTCGTGTTTTCCATACTTGAAGTGCCCCATCCTTTGAAATTGTAACAAGTAACCGTAGTGTAGGAAGCCAGGAAACAGATGTGATAGGCTGGGAACCAGCCTGTGTACTGAGTAGAAGTAAAAGACAGAAATCAGATAAAATGAAACAGGAAAAATAGAAGAGGTAAAAGACAAGCAGAAGTGCAGAACCAGAACAATCAAAAGTATATTGAATAGTATCCATCCAAACAGAGACATACAAAAAGTTAGCTGCACTAAGAATATGTGTTCTAACATTTCTCAATCAAATTCATGCCAAGGAATTGCAAGTATAATATTAGAACTTATATTGAAGGTACATCAAAATAGATCTGCATGCTAATGTATCTTATGGGGGCACAGGACCACACTGAAACTTTGGTCCAAAGACAGTGCCTAGAGCCCATTAGACCTATTTTGATTAAATAATAAAAAAAGGAGGTAGCCCCTTGAATGCTTGTGCACATAGTCAACACTGTGAAACTTTAATCTGAGATATTTAACTATTTGCCACTCTCAGATGTGGCATTTAACAATTGCCACCTGGACCTACATGTCATAGACATATGAGTGGCAAGTTATTAAACGCCACATCTAAAAGAGGCAAATAGTTAAATGCGCTCCACTGGTGCTTCAAGCAACTCAATGCCAAACCTCAAAGTATTTCCAACAATTAAAATCTTACTGGCTTGTCCAGATAATGAATATCAAATAATAGCATACATTGGAAAAGAAAGAAACAAAGGAAAATGGTCCTGTTTTTCCAACCTGAACAATATATAATGTAAAAATATACTTACATTCCAATCATACTTGGTCTCTCCGTTGATACATCCCATGCCAAGAGAGTGCCACCTCTATCACCAATAAATATCCACTCTAGGGTTGGATGAAATCCAAAAGCACCCGCTCCGACAAGCTTAATTGTACTGTCAACAGCAACTACGGAAAAGTACAATCTAAGAAACGTACAAAAGGCTAAACATACTTAAATATATGAAAATAAAGTCCTGCATCTTACGTTGCAAGGTGTAGTGAACAACATATGTCTGGATGTTATAGGCGCGTATCAAGCCTTCAGCGTAAGCTACATACTGAAATTATAATTTTGCACATCAATATATGACAAATACAGATACACAACAAGAAGACAACCTTGTGCAGGACTGCAGTGCAATCACCAGCCAAAATGTAAAGCTCTGATTGTATTTACCAGGACAGGAAGGCGAGGATGGCAAGCCAGGTTAACAACAGGTTTTTTAAGATCAGTCTTTATTTTTGTTGGCGGCCTCCCTCCTTCAACAGTCCCAACAACTGGAAGAGAGGAAAAGACATAGTTGTTAACATAAATAAGTGAGACTTTTAAAAGTATAGTCAAATAGAGGACCATTTAAGCCTCAGAAGCAAAAAAGACAAAGTAACGAGGAATAACCTGTCACACTCATTCTTTTGTGAAAACCGAAAAAGACAATAGGCTCAAGAGGTGTCAATGCAAGATGAACTTCCGTGTCTATTGAAACATGATCTGTTTTTTTCTCTGGTGAGTGCAGCACAAGCGTCTGCTCAGTGGCAAAATCACAGGATCTGATTGTAGCATCCTGAACAAGATATATAAAGGAACAAAATACATGAGTTATTAACATAAAGTGAAAACTAAACATATCCAGACTACAGCATCATATGAACTAAGAATATGATATAAAAAAAATGTTCTCATTGGAATAAAATATCACTGAACACTATACTGGAAGCTCATAAATGAAAAATCCACAAGACCATGCTTACTGATGAAGCTGAACCATTATAAACTTTCTACACCTAACATTGGAAGCACTAAGGCCAATATTTCGGTGCTAGGTAATGAAGAGTGTTTCATATTTTCATATAGTGAAATATTCAAACAAACCTCAAGAATAGCAATGACAATGTGGCTAGCAGTAGGGCTATATGCCATACGAACAACACGAGCTCCAAGGTCAATCGAAGCTATCTTGCTTCCAGTCAAAGCATCAAATTCTGCAAACAAATGAGCAGATATGGATAATAAAGAAGATACAATGCATCATGTGCAAGAAAATAACAACTAACTACAGTAGTCTTTATTGTGTTAATACTACTCTGTAACACAATCACCTTTTACAAGAACAAGTAGTTTGATCAAATAATGAAAGCAGCAAGTAGGTGATTTTACCAGCAAAGTACATAAAGAGATTAAATGAATCAATGAGCTCATACTGTAACAGTTCAAGAATTATGTCAAGAAGTGGAGTGTGGTACAATGTATTGGAAATTTAGGAACAAATAATCTACCAGTGTTATTTTTCAGAACAATCATAAGCCAGACAATTGCTATTACTCCACAGATACCATGACTACATAGCACAGCAACTAAACTCTGAAAGGACTCTTGCACAGCATTTCAAGCCAACAGTGTTCCAATACCAACATTTTCACTCATCAAACTATTATTACTGGCAGCAACTATGTAAGTGCTCTGCAAACTAACTATCAATTATTACTGGTTCATTATACTCCTGAAGAAAGGTGGACGGTGGACATGCTAAATCAACACGAATTTACACAGATGGAATGGAAGGGCAGCACGACGCGTTTATAGAAACGCTCATTGCTCATCAAGGTCAAATCGGCACAACTGTTAGCCACTGAGATCATCCCAGCTACACAGGAGCAGCGACACTAGTCCAGAATTCTAACTCCACTTCCATTCCTACCACCCCCCAGGGCGAATCTAACTCCAGCGTCCTCCTACTCATAGCGGCACAAGCCTCAAATCGCCACGGAACTCCACCCCCCTCCCCCCCCCCCCCCCCCCCACACACACACACACTGCCTACAAACTCCTCGACCTCCGAACTAGTCCAGAAGGGCGAGCTACACACGTACCGACGACGTGCGTGCCGATGGCGACGGCGACGATGGCCTGCGACGCACGGAAGGCGGCGGCGTGCGGCTGCAGCGGGCGGGCGGAGGCCCCCCGGCGGCCCCCCGCGTGGCGGAGATCCAGGTGCTGCACCGTCGCCCACTCCATCGCCGGCGTTGGCGCGCGCGCGGCGGATCTGGGCGCTCCGGCGTCAGATCTGGTGGGGCGGGTGATCACCGGTCGGTAGATTTGTGCGGGGGAGGCAGTGGCCCGGCTGGACTAGCTTCTACGGGAGACGATATGAAGCTGGGGAGGGAGCAGATCCGGACCGTTAAGGCTTTTTTGACAGGTGGGCCTTGGTACAACAGTTGGATTGTCTGACCGGTAGGACACGTGCTGAATCAGCACCAACGGCACAACAACTTGACAGGTGGACGCGATTTAGTGCAGTAACTTAAGAAATATGTAGACCGATATATAAACTTGGCAACCAACTGTATTTTGATTAAAAACGTTATTACAAATTTACTCTCAAATTGTCAATGACAGATGGGTCAACATTACATTTACATTATAACATTAGTTGGCTAGGGCATTTTGAGCGTGTTTGGATGGTGTCGTGACTTGAGGGCTCTCGCTCAAGCAAGTGCATCCAACCACAGGCCCTTTAGCATTGAGGATCAGATAAGAAAGAAGAGAGAGAGTGTAAGCTCTGTGATGAGAGAAACTACGTAAAAGCTAAGTTCCTGTGGAGGATCGATGTGAGATGATATGCATGACTATGTGACACTGATCGAAGCAACTAGCTCAAGGGCAACATGACGGCACCCGGCATGGGAGCTCATGAGCAAAGAGCTTGATAGCGACACAATGAGAGAGGCAAGCTCATTAACGACGGCAAAAGCTTCGAACTCGAGAGTGAAGACCCGTTCGAAGGTAGCTTGGTGTCTTCTATACTCCATATGACTCAACGGATTTCGATCAAGCTAGATTTGGCTGTTGAACCTATGGCAACAACAGCTTGTTCTTAATGCATGGACTCCACGCCAAGATTTGGACGTGGCTCTGATCGATGGCTAGCCAAGACCAAGCTCTTCGATGAACAATGCTAGCAACCGAATAACAATGGATGCGAGTGGGATGAGGATGATCACGGGAAGAAGAAGATATTAATTATAGGCATCAGTGTAGGGAAAGATGAATTAAAAAATTGTTAAACAAATTTAATGGAGTTTGTGGCTATAGCCAGCTACTGTACATATATCATGCAAGGTTTATCTTACCGTTTTCGAGCTAAAAACTGCTCCCTATGAGTTTACCAAAAACCAGCGAAACCCGATGAAAATTGACAACTTTTGTACGAAGACTAGCTGGAACCACTCGGTGTTCACAAACCAATTCCTAGCACTATGAGCGGTTTTCACGAAAACTGATTGAAAATGTAAAACCCTGATACCATCTCTTGGTTATCTCCATCACCGACATATGTTTTTTTACAGCCAACGTCCATCTATAATACTGAACTTGTTCTAAGCAAGGATAATACGACTAGCGGGCTTTCTTGTTTCGACTGAGATCTCTTTGTTAGGCTTAGCTTATATATTAGTTTATGTAGTTAGTTTAAAGCTGACTTTTCCCGTTTGTGGTTTAGTTAGTAATAGTGTAAGTGCAACATATGTATAGATAATACGAATTAAACCAAACATATTGCATGCAACAAATATCTAAGCTTGATATATTATAAGAGAACAACAATTTTATTATGTTATAAACCATATTAATAATGGTAATATAAAATACTAATCTTAAGCCCTAGATTATTTTAAGAAATTAAATTCCAAGTAAACATGATATGTTACTAAAATGCCAACCTAGTTTTTATTGTTTTTCATCGATGGAAGTCACATAAACAGATATTATCTCTAAATTAGTCCAACCAGAGAATTAGTGAGGTGCACAAAAATTATTACTTTTGCCAGCATATACCTTAATCATGCCCGCTTGAGTTTGTTAAGTGCAAAAGGCTTCAGAACTGATACCTTAGCCTACACCATATTTTCTTACTCATCGCAACAAACTCATCACTTATAAGATCATCACTTCTTTAGGATCTAAGGCAATCACTCGAGGTACTTGCATATATTTAGGCAGCAAGACCTTTTATCAATGTTTGTAAGAAAAATCGTCAGGTGTTTAGAAAATAAGAGAAGAGCATACAAACTTATATACTTTTTTCGAGATAGTATTTTGCTCTTGGACAAGACAAACTTATAGCCATCATGATCATGTCACTAGAATTGACTCTTGCAGCCATGTTTATGGCATTCAGAGTACTAAGAATGAAACATTGTTAGGAGGCTGTCTCAATGTGGCATAGCCAAAAGCTTGATGATACCTTTGAGGACTTACGTAAATCAATAGAATACATTAAGTTTTTAGGTACACTTGTTATAAAGTTGGTGTTGAAAATAAAGCTTAAAACATAATTAAATAGTGACACAACACTACTAACTACTCCCTCCATTTTAAATATAAGCACTTCTAGCATTTGAACGCTACTTATGGAACACCGATTTAATCAAAGAAGTATGCATCGTTGATAGTCACATGGACATGCTCATCAATATTGTTGAAAACCTTTATTATTATGATATTTTCAAATATTCCAAATTGTCGCAATATGGATCATCCCATGGAAGCAACATTTGCCACACAACCAAGTGAAGAAAGCTAAAGGTTACCACAAATTGAAATTTGTTCATAATCGCTGCCGCCTTGGAGCAGCGAAGGAAGAGACATTTTAATGTCTTATGTTTTAGAGAAGGAAAGTATTGCATTAGGACAATCCTATAACAAGTTTGTAGTGGCGGAGGTAGCTCCTGGGCAGATCGGGGCACCCGCCCGGGCTTCGCCACTGTCGCCTTCAAAATTGATCGTTCGCTGTGAAACACTATTAATCATCGGGCTCAACGACGATGCTGGCTCCACCATTATAAGTTTATGTATCATCAACTTATTTTACTGTATTATATGAATTGAGAAATTATTTTAATTTAGTGCCTAAATTAACGGTATTAACTTTTTTATAAGACAAAGTTCTCGGGACAACGAAGTTCAAATAATTATTAACTTTGGGCGACGAACCCTGACATACCGGCCTGGCCCGAGAAAACCCACGAAGAAGATAGTTTGTGTGATTCGATTTAGACATTTTAGATCCCCTCCCCACCGCCCCCCCCCCCCCCCCCCCCGGGCCCATACTCCGTCTCTGTCCCCGTCCCCGTCCACACGCACGGCGATCCTGACGGAGTCACGGCCTAACCGTCACTCCATCCTTGCCCACCTCTCCTCCCTCTCCTCCCTCAAACCCTAGATTCTCGCCGCGCGGGCGCAGCTCCACCCTTCGCTCGCCCTCATTCCCGGCTTCCCCGCCACCCCGCGCAGGGGTTAGCTAGCTAGGGTTTCGGCGACCGACGACGATGGCAGCGGACGATCTCTCATCCCCGGCACGGAAGCGCGGCCGCGACGAGGAGGAGGAGGAGGAGGATGAGGAGGAGCTCGTCGACGGGGCGGCCGCCCAGAAGCGCGCGCGCGGGGAGGATTCGGAGGGCGGGTCGCTGCTGGGGCTCGCCAACTACGAGGAGGACGAGGACGAGGAGGAGGCGGCGGCTGCAGGGAGGCGCCGCGCCAATGGCCGACACGAGGAAGAGGAAGAGGAGGAGGAGGAGGAGGAGGTCGACAACGACGTGAGGAGGGCTCCGGAGCGGAGGCCGAGGCAGGTGGAGCTGCGCCGGGACTGCCCTTACCTCGACACCGTGAACCGCCAGGTATGGCTTTTAGCAGTAGCGTTTTAGGTGCCAATTTTTAGACATTTTGTGTGATTCGATTGATGCGAATAACCTCGATCAAATATAGTTTTCATTATGTTCACAATGTCCAATATACTTCGGATCCACCATTCACGCCTGTAGTAGTTTGATTATCAATTGCTGGTGTTGTGATAGAAGTTCCTTTTTTTTGTGTGTGTGATTTAATACTGCTGAACAACATAGATAGATGCAAAAGGGAGACTTAACGTTCATGGTGCCATTATATCGTCATAGTGAATTCCAATTGATTTTATTTTTGTTGTAGTGTGCAACATGTGAGCCTGTTCATTTGAAGTAATACATGATTTTTGTTTTGTTATATGTCTGTCTTGGTACTTTTTTTCTTTTTTGTTCGAGAGCACTGTTCTACTGCTACTCTAGCGTGTGTATTACTATAATAACTGAATGAAATATATTTATCAAATAATTATGTTTAGTTCTTCCTTCCCCTGGTGGCTATTAGGTTTATGGTTGTATTGGGTTGAACGCTGGTCCCTTCCACTATGGACTGTTTCTTAACTGACACAGTCCCTTAGGACATATCAGAAAACCTCTTATGTTTGCTGCAATTTTAAAATGAAAGGCTTTTCCCTTCAAGTTCCTATCCGTTCAACTTGTGTATCCCTTTATTTCCTCGTTCTCACTGGCCGGTACATAAAAGCTTTAATTAAACTAAACAGTATCTTGTGAGCTGTGGTTAGCTTTTTTCTAAAATAGATCCTTAAAATAGCTTTAAACTAAACAATTGTAAGCTCTTGTAGGATCTTTAAATCTATCCTTCTGTTTTAGATGGCCAGTGTGATGAGTTACCCATCGGTGCTCTAACAAAAATACTTGTATGCACCAAAAACCTCAGGTTCCATGGGGTAAATCCATTAAAAAGGGACAAATTTTAGGGGGAGGCTGGGCTGCTACAGTTGGTGGGGAACTTGCTTTAGGAAAAAACATATTAGTAGCTTATATGCCATGGGAAGGTTACAATTTTGAAGACGCAGTATTATTTAGCAAACGTTTGGTATATGAGGATATTTATACTTCTTTTCACATCCGAAAATATGAAATTCAGACGGATACGACAAGCCAAGGCTCCGCTGAAAAAATCACTAAAGAGTTTGTACAATTAAAATCTATGGAATCACTTCCATGCTATATTGTATATACGTTTTACACTCTTCTGGCAGAATGTGTGCTGGACCGTATTATTGATGGGCTATTTTCACATGTTCATTGATTGCTGAATATATTTTGCCTACATTGTAGGTCCTTGATTTTGATTTTGAGAAGTTCTGCTCAATCTCCTTATCAAACTTGAACGTGTATGCATGTTTGGTTTGTGGAAAGTATTACCAAGGAAGAGGCTTGAAATCACATGCATATACTCACAGCCTTGAAGCAGGCCACCATGTGTTCATTAACCTTCAAACTGAGAAAGCTTACTGTCTTCCTGATGGATATGAGATAAATGATCCATCGTTGGAAGATATTCGACATGTTCTGAACCCAAGGTGCTTTTCTATCGTCACCCATGTTAACTTTAGTAATGAGCTTAGAGCTATGCAGTTTACTGATTGGTGTGCTTTGGCAGGTTCACAACAGAGCAGGTTCGAAATCTTGATAGGGACAAGCAGTGGTCTAGAGCTCTTGATGGCTCCAATTATCTACCTGGAATGGTATGTATACGTGAAACTAATACAATGGTTCTTAAACGTATAAATGATTCTTTTCCTATGGACATAACCTGCTTGCTGTTGCAGTGCTGTGGAACCCTGTTAATTAAGGGAATCCTTTGCAGTTCTAGCAAAAAAAAATGTTTCCCTCCCTAAACCATGGGTTTTGTTTAGTTGGTCTATCCTGAGAAATAACAAAAATGAAAAAGTATCTTCTGAAAAAAAATCACAATGACAGTGAAATCCTAAAAATTTGTGGACTTGAATAGAAGCAGCGAACTTGGTCATGAGCATTTTTTTAGCCAGGTTGTTTGATTCTGTATTAAGTTATTATTATAGTGGTGTTAAATGACCGTCACCATATCACAACTTAAAAACATTGTAGATTTCCTATTGCACCTCAATATGTATTTGCAGTTCTTTCTGCTTTGACCATTATTATCCTATGGCAGTAGTCACCTTTCTATGCTTAAATTTGCAGGTTGGTCTAAACAACATCAAGGAGACAGATTTTGTGAATGCCACAATACAGTCATTAATGAGAGTTACCCCTTTAAGAAATTTCTTTCTCATCCCTGAAAATTATCGGCATAGCAAATCTCCATTGGTTCATCGATTTGGAGAACTAACTCGCAAAATCTGGCATGTGAGGAACTTCAAGGGCCAGGTTGGTTTATTAGTGAGATAGCTGCATGCCTGCATATTTGTGCTGTTCCTCTACCTCCACAAATGCTCAAAAGTTAACATGTTGCTTTCTGTGCAGGTTAGTCCACATGAGTTCCTGCAAGCAGTTATGAAGGCCAGTGATAAGAGGTTCCAGATTGGTGTTCAGTCTGATCCAGTGGAATTTATGTCATGGCTCTTGAACACAATGCACTCGAAACTAAAAAGTAGGAAGAGAAACAGAAGCATCATACATGATTGCTTTCAGGTATAGTTTTCGTCTATACCAACAATTTGATTAATAAAATTGCATGCAACTTATCTTACAACATTGTTTTTGTCAGGGAGAACTTGAAGTAGTTAAGGAATTTCACAAGAAGCATATTGTGGAAAAGAAAGAGGATGGCGATGAACAGAATGGTGATGCAGGTTCAGATATTGTCACTGAAACATCTAGGGTCCCATTTTTGATGCTCGGCCTTGACCTACCACCTCCACCTCTTTTTAAGGACGCCATGGAGAAAAATATCATTCCACAGGTTTGTTTTATCCCAAATATATATATTAGTATCTTCTGGTTAAAATTTCGTAGCTCGCGTTTTGCATGTATAAGTGATTCTAGTATGATGATGTTTGCTATGGTTCTTTTGATGATTATGTGAAAACCAACTAAATGACTATTACAGTTTGCTCAGAACATTGATAGCAGTAAGGAGCATGAATCGCAAGAATTATCTCGAACAGTCTTCTCAAGATTTCTGTTACTGTAACATTTATTTGAAACCACCTTTTTGTTACATAAAATTTCCTGCTTAGAACTTCAAACCTGACCTCGTTTTCTTTTTCCTTTTTTGGCTTATGTTCTTATTTATGACGAAGATAGTTGCACAATTTAACTGTCTTATAAGTTCATTTTCTTTATCCATTTTGTATATTTGCATGGTGTGTTGCCATGGCTGCAGAATATTTGCATGTGTCTGCATGTTAACAATTTGACCATTCCATTTACTTGGTGGAGTGGAACCACATTGGGTGAGGCAATATATTTAAAATCTTGACATTCAACTTTTATGTTTTTTGAACTTAACTCAAAAGCTTGTGTGATGTCCAGGTACCACTGTATAATATATTGAAGAAGTTTGATGGCGAGACAGTTACAGAGGTAGTGCGACCCTCCATTGCTCGTATGAGGTATCGAGTCATCAGACTTCCAAAATATCTGATCCTTCACATGCGACGGTTTACCAAAAATAACTTCTTTGTAGAGAAAAATCCTACTCTAGGTAAAATCCTTGTTGTTTTGATTTAATTAGCCTCTTCAATCCACTGGGTACATTTCTAAGATGTTTACATATTTATCTTACAGTGAATTTCCCCGTGAAGAACTTGGAATTGAAAGATTACATTCCATTACCTAAGCCAAAAGATACTGAGAAGCTACGCTCAAAGTATGATCTCATAGCCAACATTGTCCATGATGGCAAGCCAGGCGAGGGATGTTACAGAGTATTTGTACAGCGGAAATCGGAAGAGGCTTGGTATGCTCCTCAGCTTATTCCTAGCATGGGTATTTATTTTGTGCCTGCAGTTGAGTGGGCCTTGTAAATCATTTTCCATTCCTTATTTTAGGTATGAAATGCAAGATCTCCATGTTACCGAGACTCTTCCTCAGATGGTAGCCCTTTCAGAAGCCTACATGCAAATATACGAGCAGCACGAATGAGTGATGATTGGTGATCATCATGTAGCATCTTCCATACCGACCTTTCTTTTGTTGCTTCTCTCAAATTTTATCATTAGAAGCTAATCCTCATATCTGGAGCATTTTTTTTTTTGAGAGAACTATGGTTGTTCCTTTACCCTTGTTCCATACAGTTAATTGAGAAGCACAGGGTAAGAATGCTGTGTTGGAACTGTTAGATTGTCACACCGGAGGGACTCTAGGAGCTAACAGCTGTAAAATGTAAAATTCATGGGTATTATATTTCCCAGAGCTGTGGTTGACCGGTTGTTTAGAGCAGAAAACACTTTGGTTTCCAAGTAATTTCCCTTTATCCATTGCATTATATTAGCATGTACCAGCTGTACAATATTTCGCTGTCAACCATCACAATACTCGGTTAGGGGTTGAGCCGTTGAGGTGAGCAAAGCAATATGAAGATAAAAAAAAGGAGCAAAGCAATATGTACGTATGCCCCCTGAATTTCGGTACTCATCTGTTTATCAGATTAAGGTTACCGATGGAATTTTCTCTTAAAAGTTAATAACATAAACAAATGTGTCTTCATTCTTGAGGGATGTTATGCATACTAGTAATATGTAATGGATGTTATGCATACTAGTAAGATGTAATTATTGATTTATGGGTTTATTCGCCCATTTGATAGGGAATGGGCTGAGAGAGAAATCATGTGTTAGGGTGTGGTGTGTTCTTTTTCTAGTTTCCCTTTTGCAACCCTCTAGTTTGCCGTGAGCATATATTTTTGAAAATATTAAACGGTGTGTTATTTTAAAAACTTTCTATATAGAAATTTTTTTTGAAAATCAAATAAATTTATATTTTAAATTTGTAATCGGCAATACTTAATTAATCATATGCTAATGGCTATTCTTATTTTGTGTGCGGCGAAAAAGCCAAACCAATCTAGCTTCTCGAACGAAGCCTTAGGGTATATTTGAGAGGACTACTTAGTAAAAGTAAGAGTAATTCATTTATTAAGGAAGGACAATAACTATGAGTAATTTATTGAGAGAGTAGTACTGGTGTGGATAGTAATTAATTTACAGGGAGAAATTCTGTGGCTAGAATTTTAAGTATATTTTTAATTTAGAGAAGGCATCGGAAAGAGTAATTTATTTACTGACAGAATGACAGAATGTATTGCAAGGAGTAATTTGTTTCCTAAGAGAAGACATCTGAGTAATTCATTTACTAATAAAAAGATAATAACTGGGAGTAATAGTAATTTATTTACTAAGAGAAGACGTCCGAGTAATTCATTTACTAATAAAAAGGAAATAATTACGAGTAATTTATTTACTGAAAGAAGACTATGTGTGCAAGAAAATGTGCGGGTGGTAGTTGGGATGGACAAGAAAAAAGGTGCGAAATGACAATGTAAAGATCAATATATTAGTAATTTATTTACTAACAAAAAGATATTAACTGCAAGTAATTTATTTACTGAAAGAATAATACATCTATAAGAAAAGATGCGGGGTGACAGTAGGGACGATCGGAAAGAAAGGTGCGGGAGAAAAAAAATACGAGAGGGGGGTTGGGTGGGTGGGTGATGGAGTGGGAGGGAGGGGGTGCTATGAGGAGAGTATTTTAGTTATTGCGCATCCTAGATGTAGTTTAGCACATCTCTCCACATATATATATATATATATTTGACTGAGGTGGGAGGTGGGCCTTAAGGAGAGGGGGTTATAGAATAGCTATTATAGGGATGGGGTGTAGAATAGTCTTGTCTCTCTTTCTCTCTCTCACACACACATATATATATATACACGTATGTGCATATATGTGCGTGTATATATCCACAGACATATATATATATATATATATATATATATATATATATATATATATATATATATATATATATATATATATATATATATATATATATATATATATATATATATATATACACACACACAGTTGAGTCAAAGATCAAATACCTCTTGCAGATCGCAACAGACGGGCGTCGTTGCACACCAGCCAGTTCTCTTTTCTACCTTGACGACAGCATTGTACTTTGTGATGTAACACCACGGTTCTGATGTAATGTTGCGATTGCCAAATGACCTGATCCATTATTGTAACAATAATACTTGTGCATTCTTTGATCCTCCATTTCCTAGAGTACCTTCTTTGACTTTGATGCTTGTTTCACCTCCATGCAGTTAGCTAGCAAGAATATCTGTGAATTCCTAGGTTGAGTTGTCGCTGAAATCATCCAAGAAATAGGTGATACCGTGATAGTGAGGCATAAACATCCCATTTTTGTGTTCTCCTTTGACAGTCACACAGCAAAATAATGTGTCCTGTATCTTCAAGTTTCAAGGAGCAGAGGAGCTTCTTTTCCTGCAGTTGGACCTTCAGACGGTTGCTTCATATGCACACTCATCTCACCCAGCATGAACATCATCACATCATTCCTTGGACCTGAAGCTCCACCTCCATTAATGAAATGACCACCTCCCCTTGATCCTACCAGGCTCAACCCTGCATCCTTCTCCACCCCCATCTCCTCCATCACCTTCCTTACTTTCTCAACATCATCCCATCTTCCTTCTGCCGCATAAATGTTTGACAGAAGGATATACGGACCAACCTCTGTTGGCCTCATCTCAATCAACTTCTTTCCAACAAACTCTCCGAATTTGGTCTTGTTCTGAGTTTGAGAGGCTGACATTAGTATGCCCCACAATGCCGGTGACACCTTACCTCGCAAATTCTCAATGAGATTCTCTGATTGTTCAAGCAGTCCGGCGCGACCAAGAAGGTCCATCATACAACCAAAATGCTCAGACTTTGGCTCAATACTGTAGAACCTGACCATCCTGTCGAAACACCATCCTGCTTCTGCTCCTGGTAATCTCTGACCGCTGTTCTTGCTCCCTGCAGCTGATCCCTCTCCTCCATTGGAGCTGACCTCGAAATCGCCATGGAGCTGACCTCGAAATATTGATCCAGGACAACATATTGATCTCAACTAAATACTGAAATAGTTTAGATGTATTTCAAATTTTGTCCTCCGAAGTAATTAGGAGTTTTGGACCTCAGGCGTGCTCCAAAATTCTGAACTTTCAGAATAACCAGAACCAAAGTTTGAAAACCTTTACTGAGTTGGATCTGTAATTGCAGTACTTTGCAATACCCAATTTTACTCTGGGTTAATCTATAACAATGTAGCTCCTTTACTGAGTTGGACCTATACAGTGTTGCTCCTCTAGCAGAACAGTAGTTGTCAGAATGGCTGGCAAAACCAACTATTTTTCCTTTTCTCCTTTTATTTTTATTTTTTGTGTCTGTAGTCAATGAAAGGGATCTTGTCTGGTTAATGTTTTACATAACAATCCAAGAGGATATGTGTGCGTGCTGCTGATGAATAATGATTCCTGCATGATGCTGAGCCATGACAAATAATTGTCATTTTGGCCAGTAATACTGTTGAGCTAATTACTTCTGTATACAATATGTTATCTTGTTTTTTTACTGTGTCTAATTTCATTGGGATTGAAACTCTGTAGGTATGGTCAGCTTGACAGTGCAAAAGAAACATTCGAGGTTATTTCAGATCATGAGAGCATGCTAGATCTGTTTATATGCCACCTAAATCCTAGTGCATTGCGACGCCTTTCACAGAAGCTGGAAGAATCTGCTACAGATTCTGAGTTGAGGCGTTACCTTGAGAGAATACTAAGAGTTCGTTCAACTGGATGGACACAAGGTGTCTTTGCAAATTTTGCTGCGGAAAGTATGGTGCCTAAAGGTCCGGAATGGGCAGGAGGAAACTGGGAAATCAAAACACCTACGAACATGAAGAGTATACCTCAATGGGAGCTTGCAGGAGAGGTCATGCCCTACATGAAGACTACCGATGCTGGTATTCCATCTGTCACTGCAGATCATATTGGTGTTTACTTGGGCGTGATGAAAGGCCGAGGTACCGTAGTGGAAGTAAGTGAAAAGAGCTTGGTTAAAGCTATTGCAGCAGCCAGTAGCGATAATGCGAGACCAGCATCTTCTGAATCGGCACAGAAGAATGTGGCAAATGCTGGGGGTGATTCAGTTGGTGATACTCTGGCCAGGCAGCTAGGGGTTCAAATTGCTTCTGCAGATGAACAGGCAAAAGCAGCAGAGGAGTTCAAAAAGACTTTATATGGTATTGTTGATGGTGGAAGTAGTGATGAAGACGAGTCTACATCAAAGAGTAAAAAGATACACATCAGGATACGTGATAAGCCTGCCGCATCTACTGTTGATGTTAACAAACTGAAAGAAGCCACTAAACAGCTAGGTTTAGGTCCTCCAATCACTAGGACAAGATCGTTATCAGGGACGCCTCAAGACTTTAACCAGGCTCCTATGCTGCCGCCAGGTCTCGCACCACCTGCTGGTCCAGCAATGCCAAATGCTGCAATTGATCTATTTGGTACCAATGCTTTAGTAGAACCACAAGCTCCCAGTGGAGCCACAGGTCCTGTAATTGGTGGCATGGGAGTGACGGCTGGACCTATTCCTGAGGATTTCTTCCAGAACACTATTCCATCGCAGCAGCTTGCAGCTCGACTACCCCCACCTGGAATAATTCTGTCACGAATTGCTCAACCTGCTCCTGGAATGAGTGTAGTTCGGCCTGTTCATAATCAAAACATGATGGCTAATGTTGGTCTTCCAGATGGTGGGGTTCCACCACAGGCACCGATGCAACAGGCACAGTTTCCTCAGCAACCAGGCATGCCTATGGACCCTATTGGTCTACCTGATGGTGGCGTTCCCCCACAGAGCCAACCTCTTCCTTCACAACCCCAGGCTCTTCCTCCACAGCCACATGGCTTTCAACCTGCTATTCCTGCCATGTCGCAACCAATTGATCTTAGTGCTCTTGAAGGTCCAGGACAGGGAAAGCAGGCTCCTCGCCCCCCTGCGCCTACTGCTGTGCGGCCTGGACAGGTGCTTAAGTTGTTATTTTTCCTTTTAAAAAATTGATGTTATTCCATAACTTTCTTTGACACTACCATCGATGATTACAGGTTCCACGTGGTGCTCCTGCAGCAGAGTGCTACAAGGTGGGCCTTGCTCATCTGGAGCAAAATCAGCTTATGGATGCTTTATCTTGTTTGGATGAAGCATTCTTGGCCCTTGCAAAGGACCAGTCACGTGAAGCTGATATCAAAGCGCAGGCCACTATTTGTGCACAGTATAAGATAGCTGTTGCTTTGCTACAGGTAATATTCATTTTTGTCGTGATATACCTCATAACAGCACAGTTTTTATCATGGTTTTCTAAGAGTTATTTATTGGTTTTACCGTGTGTCCTGGTGAATTTTCTGCTAGTTTTTGGTACCATACTCTGCAGCTCACCATTTCCTTTTTTTTAAAAAAAAAAACTTGGCCCCAATGGGAAAGACCTGGTAGAAATGTTTCAAGTCTGATAACTTTGATTAAATATATGCTGAACTCTAGGCAATACTTCTTTTATTCTTTTGGTGAACTCGAGAATAATAAAATTCCATCTCTATCATGGTAGTCAGTGAAACAACTGGTCTTAAAAGAACAATTATTCGCATGGAATTGGTTAAGGGGTTGTTTGGATGCTAGCCTCACTTTGCCACAAAAGTTTTGGCAAAGTGTGGCATACCACACATTCGTTGGCCACACTTGTGGCAAGTTGTGCAACAAAGTCTATGACGAGTGGGCCTGATTCTTGAAAAAGTATGGCACACTATAGTTGTGGCATGAACCAAACGCTAGCCTAAGTTGGTCACTTGTGGCAAAGTTTGGCACTCAACCAAACTGCCCCTAAGTATCTGTTGCTTAAATCTATTGATTTGTGCAGGAAATTGCTCGCCTGCAAAGGGTTCAAGGAGCTGGTGCGCTCAGTGCGAAGGAGGAAATGGCCAGGCTATCTCGCCACCTTGCTTCCCTACCCATCCAAGCTAAGCACCGGATTAATTGCATCAGAACTGCCATCAAGCGAAACATGGAGGTCCAGAACTTTGCCTATGCTAAGCAAATGCTCGACCTCCTCTATTCCAAGGCACCCCCATCGAAGCAGGATGAGCTCAAGAGCCTGATCGACATGTGTGTCCAGAGGGGGCTGACAAACAAATCTATCGACCCATTTGAAGACCCCTCTCAGTTTTGTGCTGTCACCCTCAGCCGCCTCTCGACCATCGGTCATGATGTTTGTGATCTCTGTGGTGCCAAATTCTCCGCTCTTTCTGCACCAGGGTGCGTCATCTGTGGCATGGGGAGCATCAAGAGATCTGACGCACTTGCTGGACCTGTGCCTTCCCCGTTTGGCTAAACCCCGATCCCACTGTCCCAACGTTCTTCTGATTTTTTGTATCTATAGTGTGCAGTTAACATTCTTGGTATTCATTACTGTAGCAACTGTAGCATTGGAGGCGTAGTACAGTCCGTCTTGGGATTTGGATTTGGATGAGCTGTAACCACCCTTTTGATCGTGAGGTGATTTATACGAACGGTTTTTCGGAGCATTGTAATTAGGTTCGGCATTTATACGTTCCCCATTGACATTGCGTTTTGAGTTTAAATGGTTATGGTTTATGAAGTACAATAAATTTACATCTCATGAATTTTTTAAGTATACACGAACCATTTCTTCATATTTTATTGCTGTAGCTATGGTTACATCGAAGTTGTAAACTCTTGGAATTTTGATGATATACGAACGATGTTTCATAGCATTATAAATAGGTTGTTAGACATTTATCCATTTTCCATCAGCATTGCGCTTGGTTTTAAGGAATTATGGTTTCAGAGGCAAGTCTTATAGTGTTTTTTCTACATATGCCTGGAATTGCTGGTAATTATAATACTACTGTATACAAGATAATCTATAACAATGACGATAGTTACGTCTCCCAAAAGAAGAAAACAATGACCATTATATTTGCTGCGATGAGTAATAGAAGATAAGAAAGCTTGTAATGTTGCACACACCAAACTACTTTCGTTTAATCCAAGGGCCAGCCCAGTTGGTGGAAAACTCGTAATATTGCAAGCACCAAACTGTTCTCCTTTAATCCAACAGGCCAGCCAAGATAGCAGAAAATCCAAGACACCTGAAGGGAAAAGGCAGTGCACGCTGTCATTAGAATCCAATGGAACCTTACAGGGAAACAAACAGAAAACAACTAGTAAGAAACCGGCAAAAAAGAAAATAAACTGAAAAGGAGAAAAAGGAAATAGAAAACAATGGGAGCGAAACCAGTCAAAAAAAAAAAAGAGGAAATGGAAAAAGGGAGAAGAATACTCAAAGGATTAGTGCGGGGTTTGATTAGAGCATATTTTGTTTTAATTTTTTAGTTTTCAATTTTGCTCCCAGTGTCATGTCAACGTCACGTTAGCCAAAACCAGGGACAATACTATCGAGGGGTCTTGTTTGTACTGGTTTTGTAATTTGAGCAAGCCGTTGTATCTGGTTTTTCAGCTAAGGACGAAAACCAGACTTGGTGTAAAGTTAAGGGACCTTAGTGAACTTATTCTTTGGTAGTATCCAAATTTTAGTGAGCTTATTTGGGCCGCTCCTTTTGTCCGTGAGTTGGCCTTGATCGGGCTGGAGTTTGGTGGGCCAGCGTGAAGTAGTCGGCCGCCTGAGTCGCTGACCGCCGGCGGCCAGCGCCGCCTCGCCGGCAGGCTGTTTGACGAAATGCCGGAGAGGGACAGATCTCGCCGAGGCCTGAGGGCGCGCTCCCCGAACCCGTGAACCGAGGGTGGCGCATACGCGAGGCGCCCGACCGGACCACTCCTTGCGTCCGGCGGTGCTCGCGTTGCCGACGCCGGGTGGCGTCCGGCAGGTGCACTTTGACGTCTACAGTTTCGGCATAGTCGTCCTCAAGATCGCCTCCGGCCGGCGCCACGTATCTCTGCCATGCTCTGTAAACCATCACAGTGGTTCTAGAACTTTCTTCTCATGCATATCAAATCCAAAAGCCTTTCTTCTCGTGAATTGTCCAACGCTGCATCCAAGTGGCTCAATTATCTTCCGGATGTTGACAGGCAGGTCGGCTTGCTCGCCGCGACGTGGAGGCAGAGGCGAAGCCGATGGATCCTTCTTCCCGGTCGACTGCCGTGTCAGCAACTCCAGGTGGAGAAACGACTGGTCAAACGGTCTCACATCTTCTAGCTCTTCAGCCATGTGAAAGATACAAATAATTAAGCTCTCAGGTTCAGCACCAATTTATTGGACTGGCTCTGCTTCTTAGTTGCTTGTCAATGTTTGCAACCTCAGTCAGTACGGGCTAATTTTTTTTCCAAGTTTCATTAATTTTTTCTATGACTATTAACTATTGATGAGTAGACTGTAGACTATGATGGCATGATACCTTGCAGTCTGAACTAATTCATAAACAATCTGAACAGAGTTACTGATGAGAGGAGGGAGAGGGATCAAATCAACAATCACAGCACCAAAACATCCATGGATTTTTGCTAAGTAAGGTAAGTAAACTCGATCACTGATATTTTACAACACAAACAAGAGAGGGGAAAAACATGTACATCTGGCGTGCTACAACCAACAGCTAAAGCTCTGATCCATGCAGACATCACAGTACACAGCATGGACAGGCATCAGGCACTAACTCTCAGATCTCACAAAACGAAAGAACATCATGTACATCCGCGCATGATGATCGATCGATCGATGGATCAATTGATCACTCCCCGACCGGGATGGCGCCGCCGACGCGGCGGAGCGGGGAGAGCGACCGGGAGGCACGCAGCATCATCGCCGGGCAGCGACCGCCGCCGGCCGGCCGCGTCTCCAGCAGCTGCAGCTTGAGGAGCAGCTCCCTGGCCTCCTCCTCCTTGATCCTCCTCACCTGGCTATGGATCAGGTACACTCCATCCTGCTTCTGCTCCTGGAAATCTCTGACCGCTGTTCTTGCTCCCTGCAGCTGATCCCTCTCCTCCATTGGAGCTGACCTCGAAATCGCCATGGAGCTGACCTCGAAATCGCCATGATCTGGAGCTAAATGGTTGGGTTGGCGATGCTCTTACTAGTTACTACAGTTATTATTGGAGTACTAGTTACTAGTATAGTATAGGGTTAAAATGGAAAATAAAAAAAAAGAAGAGAGAATGCAATTATGCAATTGTAAGCAAAAGAATAGCTTGGATCAGCCCACCGGCCTAATCGGGCCAGCTTCCGGCCCGCCTCTTGGAGAAAAATGAAAATAAAAAAAAGAAGAGAGAATGCAATTATGCAATTGTAAGCAGAAGAATAGCTTGGATCTGCCCACCGGCCTAATCGGGCCAGCTCCCAGCCTGCCTCTTGGGGAAAAATGAAAAATTAAAAAAAAGAAGAGAGAATGCAATTATGCAATTGTAAGCAGAAGAATAGCTTGGATCTGCCCACCGGCCTAATCGGGCCAGCTCCCAGCCTGCCTCTTGGGGAAAAATGGAAAATTAAAAAAAAGAAGAGAGAATGCAATTATGCAATTGTAAGCAGAAGAATAGCTTGGATCTGCCCACCGGCCTAATCGGGCCAGCTCCCAGCCTGCCTCTTGGGGAAAAATGAAAAATTAAAAAAAAAAAGAGAGAATGCAATTATGCAATTGTAAGCAGAAGAATAGCTTGGATCAGCCCACCGGCCTAATCGGGCCAGCTCCCGGCCTGCCTCTAGGAGAAAAATGAAAATAAAAAAAAAAGAAGAGAGAATGCAATTATGCAATTGTAAGCAGAAGAATAGCTTGGATCTGCCCACCGGCCTAATCGGGCCAGCTCCCAGCCTGCCTCTTGGGGGAAAATGAAAATTAAAAAAAAGAAGAGAGAATGCAATTATGCAATTGTAAGCAGAAGAATAGCTTGGATCTGCCCACCGGCCTAATCGGGCCAGCTCCCAGCCTGCCTCTTGGGGAAAAATGAAAATTAAAAAAAAAAAGAGAGAATGCAATTATGCAATTGTAAGCAGAAGAATAGCTTGGATCAGCCCACCGGCCTAATCGGGCCAGCTCCCGGCCTGCCTCTAGGAGAAAAATGAAAATAAAAAAAAAAGAAGAGAGAATGCAATTATGCAATTGTAAGCAGAAGAATAGCTTGGATCTGCCCACCGGCCTAATCGGGCCAGCTCCCAGCCTGCCTCTTGGGGGAAAATGAAAATTAAAAAAAAGAAGAGAGAATGCAATTATGCAATTGTAAGCAGAAGAATAGCTTGGATCTGCCCACCGGCCTAATCGGGCCAGCTCCCAGCCTGCCTCTTGGGGAAAAAATGGAAAATAAAAAAGAGAGAGAGAATGCAATTATGCAATTGAAAGCAGAAGAATAGCTTGGATCTGCCCACCAGCCTAATCAGGCCAGCAGCCAGCCTGCCTCTTGGGGAAAAAATGGAAAATAAAAAAAAAAGTAGAGAATGCAATTATGCAATTGTGAGCAGAAGAATGAGATAAAAATTCGGTCGGCTTGCTTTGCTTGCCATATAAATAGTGACTGCTGGCTGCATAGTTAGTATATACTCCTCCAGTCCAGTCATAGTTGCTGCGTGTAGTGCAGAGAAAGAAAGAAAACACACAGTAGAGGAAGCATGGCTTCTCTCGTCATCAAGATCAAGGCTAGTTCCATCCTCCTACTGTTTCTTTCTTTGGTGCTGATCCATGCAGATGCTGCAGCGCCCCCCCCTGGAGTCGCAGCAGGCAAACTGCCGGCGGCAGCCGTGATGCATCTGTACGAGCAGATGCAGGATCTCGACCCACTGGGCTGCGACGGAAGGTGCCAAGAGTGCCTTGTGCAGTCTGCGCAGCGGTGCCTGGGGGAGTTCTACCTGCACATCCTCCGTCTGGTCGAGTGTGTGCTGAAGCAGGTCGTGGTCGACAAGTGCTTCGGGAATTGACGCCATCGCCATGTGTGTACCGAGTGAGCATGTCTCACTCGCACTGTTGCACACGTACTAGTACTCTCCTGCGTTTGGCGTGTGATGTGTGTGTGCGGCGTTATATATTGTAATGAGCGTCTCACACCTGGAATAAAAAATCTCTGTATCCATCTATATATGTCCTCTCTCCCTCTCTCTTATATATATAGAAAGGGTTTGCCACGCATAAAAAAAAGAAAAACAATATAGAAAGTCTTTTTTTTTTGCAAAAAGAACGCTTCGTTGAGCAGTGTGAGAAGCATATGCTCATAAAAAAAACAAGGTAGTACCTAAGCCCTATAGGTAAATTCGAACTCAGCCTTAGTTGTCAAAATAAATTACGATGATTCAGTTCAGAATTTCATCATGCGTGGTTGCTACCTGGCTAGTATACCACACTGGGCAATGTAATAAGGACAGTGTGACAGGATGCCAGCCATATGCATATTTGTACAGAAGTCCAACAATAAAAAATATTGCACTTTATAAAACACGCTAAGAATGGGAGAATTTTGGAAACAAAAATGCCACATAGATGAAGTAAACTTACCGGTTTGCCAAACTAATTGTTTCATCTCGAACACCTTGATTTAAAGACACAGAGAAAATGTTCCATCAAGAAAGAATGAAGCCCCAGCAGTTGTGGTGCCTAGTTTATGTGCAATGACAGTCATGCCCCATTCACGAAGGATTGGGAGAACTGATCTTCAGGTTTAGAGTGTTGGTTGATTTTTATCGGCTAAATGCCGGTTTGCTAAGGAAAGGAAAGAGATGAAGGGCAGAGGAGAAGGGACGCCGTATTCTCTGCCTAAAACCCTAAAACTCTAAATCGCCCGATCGGCTTAGCGCTGGAAGGGGTTCCTGAGGCGATCTCGGTGAAAAATCAAGATTAAACATCATCCCTAGCAGAGAAGCCATCTGTGCCAATCAATTACATCCTTTAAGTCAAATTAGCCCGGATTAGGGTTAAACTTGTTTTCTTGCTTAGCAGTAAGAGTAAAGAAAGAAGAAGGGGATAAACTAGACTGAAACTCCCCGAAATTGAGAAAAGGGATAAACTAGATTGAAATTCCCGAAATTAAGAGGGGATAAACGAGATTGAAACTCCCCGAACTCGAGAAGAGGGAATAAACAAGATTGAAATTTCCCGAAAACCCAAAATCAAGAAAACCCTAATTCGGGTAAAGCTCTTAAGTTTCCAAAATTCCAAATCAAAATTTTTGCAATAAAAAATGAAAGCTCCTTCAATTCGGAAACCTACCGATTTGGAACCCTAAAATTGCCGGGAAAACCCCACCGCGGTGAGGGATTTTTTCGCCGGGAAGCGGCATCGATGCCGTCGCCACACGGGCTCGCCCAGTGCGCCTCGGCCTGTGCTCGCCGTCACCTCCTCCTCCTTGCGGTTGTGCCGGCCACCGACGTGCACGCGCCACCTTGGAGCTCCCTCCGCCGTCACCGCCGAGCCGGGACGGGAAGCAACGGCTTGGCGTCGCCTTGAGCCGCGCCGCCCAGCCGACGAAGTGGAGCCGCCGGATGGGACGCCCGCCGCGCGCGCCTCGCCTCGCCGGACCGCCGTCGCGCCATCATCACCGTTCCCACGCTCGGTCACCGGGGAGAGAAACGGAGACAAAGGGGATCGGGAAGGGAGCAAAATTTGGGGGCTAGGGTTTCACTCTCTCTCTCCCATCACTGACTTCATCCGCGCGGGGGCAATCTGAGCCGTCCATCAGATCGGACGGCTCAGCCTTGTCCCGCTCGGGCCGCCGCCGCCGCTCAATACGCGGCCTGCCGGGCCGTTCTTTGGGCCGGCCGCGAATCAGCCCGTTACCGCGACCGTGGGCCGATGCTCGCTCGCTCGCATGCGCGTAGACGGGCCAGCCCAAGTTTGGGCCGGTTTCGGCCGAACGGTTTGCTGGCCGCAGTCCCTTGTATGTCCCTTGGAATAATATGCTTTCGCACTTGTCCTGTTGTTTCTAATCAGATCCAAATTTCAGGTCGACGTCAGAATTCCACTCTCACTGTCTCACAGAAGCAAATTAAATTAGCGCTTCCTCTGTCGTGACCAGTTGAGTCAAAGATCAAATACCTCTTGCAGATCGCAACAGACGGGCGTCGTTGCACACCAGCCAGTTCTCTTTTCTACCTTGACGACAGCATTGTACTTTGTGATGTAACACCACGGTTCTGATGTAATGTTGCGATTGCCAAATGACCTGATCCATTATTGTAACAATAATACTTGTGCATTCTTTGATCCTCCATTTCCTAGAGTACCTTCTTTGACTTTGATGCTTGTTTCACCTCCATGCAGTTAGCTAGCAAGAATATCTGTGAATTCCTAGGTTGAGTTGTCGCTGAAATCATCCAAGAAATAGGTGATACCGTGATAGTGAGGCATAAACATCCCATTTTTGTGTTCTCCTTTGACAGTCACACAGCAAAATAATGTGTCCTGTATCTTCAAGTTTCAAGGAGCAGAGGAGCTTCTTTTCCTGCAGTTGGACCTTCAGACGGTTGCTTCATATGCACACTCATCTCACCCAGCATGAACATCATCACATCATTCCTTGGACCTGAAGCTCCACCTCCATTAATGAAATGACCACCTCCCCTTGATCCTACCAGGCTCAACCCTGCATCCTTCTCCACCCCCATCTCCTCCATCACCTTCCTTACTTTCTCAACATCATCCCATCTTCCTTCTGCCGCATAAATGTTTGACAGAAGGATATACGGACCAACCTCTGTTGGCCTCATCTCAATCAACTTCTTTCCAACAAACTCTCCGAATTTGGTCTTGTTCTGAGTTTGAGAGGCTGACATTAGTATGCCCCACAATGCCGGTGACACCTTACCTCGCAAATTCCCAATGAGATTCTCTGATTGTTCAAGCAGTCCGGCGCGACCAAGAAGGTCCATCATACAACCAAAATGCTCAGACTTTGGCTCAATACTGTAGAACCTGACCATCCTGTCGAAACACCACCAGCCTTCAAGCACCAAACCACCATGAGCGCATGAGCTCAAGACACAGATGAAAGTTGTCTCATTTGGCCTAGGTCCATCTCTCTCCATCTCCAAGAACAACTCAAGAGCCTTTTCGCTTTGCCCATGCAACCCATACCCAATGATCATTGAATTCCATGAGGCGACACTCTTTTCAGCCATTGAATTGAAGATCTCCCTTGCAGTCTCCATCACCCCACACTTGGCATACATCGTCAACAATGTCGTAAGCAATAGAACATCTGGCACAAGCCTATCCCACCTCTCGCGAACCAAATCATGCACCCACCTCCCTTTCTCAAGATCGCCAAGGTTTGCACAAGCTGTCAGAACGCTCACAAACGTCTTCTCGTTTGGTACTGTGTTTCCTTCTGTTATCATTGCATCAAACAGCCCCAAACACTCACGCCAATCTCTCAGCTTTGCATACAACGCAAGAATGACATTCCACGACACGATGCTCCTCTTTGGCATGCCATCGAACACCAACCTCGCCATCTCTACATCCCCAGCCTGGGAATATCCATCCAGCATTGAGTTCCATGACACGACATCCCTCTCCGGCATCGCATCAAACATCTTCCTGGCGTTCTCCATGTCCCCGTGCCGAGCATACCCGGAGATCATCGAGTTCCACGTAACCACGTCTCTCCGCGCCATTTCATCGAACAGATTCCTCGCACCGGCCATGTCGCCCTCGGCCGCATACCCAGCCACCATGGAGTTGTACGAGACGACATCCCGCTCCGGCATTTCGTCGAACAGGCGGCGGGCGGCAGGGAGGAGGCCAAGCCGGAGACAGGCACGGAGGAGAGTGTTCCAGGTGACAGTGTCCGGGCGGGGGATGTCGGCGAGGAGGCGGCGAGCGGACGCCGGGGAGCCGAGGGAGAGGTAGAGCGAGAGGAGGGAGTTGGCGATGCGGAGGTCGGACGGGAGGTGGCCGGAGGAGACGGCCAGGGCGTGGAGCGCGGAGGCGGTTGGCAGGGAGTGCGAGTAGTGCTTCGAGGAGAGGAGGAGGAGAAGCGTGAGGTGGTCTCCGGGGAGGAGGCGGAGGAGCGGCGGGAGGAGGAGGCGGTGGCGGCGGCGGGGGGCGTGGGGGAGGAGGGAGTTGAGGAGGCGGGATGAGAGGGCGCGGTGGGAGGCGGAGAGGCCGGAGGTGACGACGAGGGCCAGGGACTGGAGGAGGACGCGCCATGGCGAATTCTGGCCGGCGGCGAGGCGGAGGCGCGGCAGAAGGTCAGCGGTGCCCGCGGCGTTCACCGGCGGCGAGCGGCGGCGCGGGAAGCAGGGAGGCATACGGTGTACGGCCACGGGAGTGTGGTTCTGTTTTGGCGGGCGGTTTGACCGTTTGAGAAGCACTTGACAAAAGCCAATTCACAAGAGTTAGAGGCAAACAATTTTCTCCACGTTTTTGGAGTGACATCGACCAGGCAAATCGATGGCCATGCTTGGATCACAAGATCTAACATTTTAATCGAATCAACAGACTATATACATTACACACCATAATTCACTTCACAAACATCATACTACACCTAGGGCTCTTCGATTGGCTGCCAAAGGTTGCCTCATCAAACCATGTCACAATTTATTAGCCTGGTGTTTAGCTGGGTACTACAATTATAATTATGACATAACATACTTTATTAATTACTAGCAAAGTGTCCATGCGTTACAACTGGAATAATTTGGAATAATTATAGGTATGATTATTTTTTTTTTCTTTGTGAATTTTTTTTTAGGAAAAAATATAATTGAACTATTAGTTTACCATTTGTGTTCAAAATATATGAACATTCAGGATTGAAGAACAAAACGATTATACTTCAATGTTGAAAGAAAATGTACATATAATTGAGATTATTGTAGAACACCAGAAGCTAAATCATCTTACGATGACATGTATATCTATATCATGTAGCTTTTCAACAAGCAAGTCAAACAGCTTCCTGAATACATTTGAAACGAACTAAGCGACCATATGGAATAATTGGTCTTCTTTTTCTCTTGAATTTTAGTTATACGTTCGTCGAGATATTTGTACACTATGGCAAGGCACTAAAAAAAGGTTTCTAGACAGAATTATATGCTATGATTTTCTTTAGAAGATTGAAAATAGAGATCAAAACTGTATTTTGTCCATGTACAGTATTTGCGAATAATAAAGCAAACACATACATCTCGTTGTCTCACTGAAAAAAATGAAGATGCTGACAGAACTAAGTTAGTTTGATGTGTCATATGCTGTGATTTTCTTCAAAAAATTGAATATAATAAATAAGAACCATAACTATATTTTGTTCTTCACGTAAAGCATTCATCTGATTGCCCTAGAAATAAAAACTCAAGTTGTCAAGATAACAAGAAAATTAAATTAATTTGTTTGATGCGCATCAATCTAATACATGATGAGTAGATGCAATACCTTGTCGTTGCTACTGGCTGCTGCTTGCGCATGGTGGTTCGCCTCGCCATAAGTGAACGTTGTCGGCCGCAGGCCTTGGAGCACATCCGGCCGCTTCCTAGCTGCTAATCGAAACTCTAGGTTTAAAAACCTATGGACTATGATTATAAATAGTAGCACACTGTAAGAAGAACTCTTCACCCCCAAAAAAGCTCCTCTACAGTTGTTATTGTGGAAGGCTAGAGAGCCTTGTAATACCCAAAAACTTCTAAATACGGAACGATGGAGAAAAATAATCAAAACGGAAGAAATGGAGCACGAGGGCCATGCCTAGATTTGAGTAAGTGCAACCATGCCTAGATGGTGGGAAAACTCTAGAAAACTTTAAAGGTATTTTCTCTCGGAATACATCCACCGATGAACCATCTAAAGTAGCTATTGCAGATCTTGCTTGTGACTACATGGAAGTAACTAGGCTCCCCATTGTCCCCATCGAGAGGAATCACCACCAGAGGCAACAAGGTATTTTCTTTAATTGATTCGTCTTTGGTAGTCTCTCTTGTTGTTTGACATTCAGTAAGGTGATGTGGGCAGCAATAGATCTAACAAGATAGTAGCCTATTTCCTATTTGACATTTGCCTAAATTCGATTTGTAGAGAGGGAAGTGAGAATGGCCTACTTTAATGTGCTTAAGTTAATGATCTTTGTTTGTTACTTTGGTTACCCTCCCTTTTTTTTTGGTATGAAAACATTAAATGTTAAACCCATTGAAGCTTGTGGTAGATTAAGCGGTGTGCTTGGGCCACCTTAAATGTGGATGAATTCCCATTTTTGGATGTCGATACCCATATTTGTAGGAAAAATAACAGAAATGTTGTTTTATTGCAGTAATAGTACTTTTTAAAATTTATTCATAGCAACTTTCCATTGATTTTCTGTTGTGGATCTACCAAAGGAGCTACTACTTCCATCCACAAATAAAATGGATCCACAAATCCCTTATATTGTGGATGGTGGTAGTTCATATGAATTCATTTTAGGATATACTTAAAGCTAAGATGTTTCCTCTTGTATCCAAGGATGGTTTTATTTTGGTAGGAGTTCCTTTTATGCATTGACTGCTGTCTGTTTATATTAGGGTTAATTTGATTCATGCCACTGCAAATATGACATATTAGAAAAATACCACTACTATTCGTGATATCGGCTACGTGCCACTAGAATTTGGGAAAATTGGAACCATGCCACTCCCGTCCATTTTTCAGTCAACCTCCGTCTAATCCACTTGTGAAATGTCACTTTTGCCCCTTCCCCTTCCATCTCTCTTTATGCAACCTGAGCTGCCTCCGCGTTGAGCTCCGGCTCCGTGCGGCAGCCCCCGGTACCGCCAAGACTGCCCGGGCCCTGGCGTGGAGCTTCAGCTCCGCACGTCGGCCTCAGACCGTCGAGCTCCGTCAAGCCTCCGCGTTGGGCTTCGGTTCCGCACAGCGGCCTCTGACCGGCAAGACCGCTCGGCCTCCGCGCCGCCCATCCCGCCCTTCATCATCCTGGACACCACCGCCGGGATCGCCGCCTCCGCCTGCTCGCACACCGCGGCGCGCCCCTCGGCGCAGCCCACGGCGGCCTCCAGCACGCGGAGCGCCTGGGCGTGGGAACCGCCGCCGCCCACGCCGTGCTGCTCCGTGGCGAGGACGCGCACGGCGGTCGGGACGGCGCCCAGCCGGACCATCTCGGTGCGCGCGCGCCGCGTCCCGGTGACGATGGCCGCGAGGCAGGATAGGCCGACCTCCACGGCCTGCCTGTCGAGGCTGCCCTTCTCGTCGACGGGGCCGATGAGCCGGATCAGCTCCGCGACCAGCTCCTCCGACTCGGCGACCGCCGCCCTCACCTCCGGTGTGGCGCTGCCATTCCGGAGCAGCGACTCCACCAGCCTTGCCGCGTCGACGCGGGTCTCCAGCCCGCTCTCGCTCCGCATCACGCGTGCCAACGAAGCCACCGACGACGTGGCGTCCTCCGCGGCGACGCGCCTCCTGTTCTCCTCGTCGATGCAGTCCGACGTGGCTAGCACCACGAGCACCCGGACGGCCGCCTCGACGGCCTCCACGCCGCCGGCATCATCATCATCATCCTTCCCCCTCCTCCTGAGCACCGACACCACGGTCTCCGCCGCGCCACCGGCCGCGAGCGCGTTCTTGTCGAACTCGTCCACGTCGTCGTCAGACAGAAATGCCGCGAGCTTACGCAGCGGCGGGCACGGGTCCATCCCGGGCGCCCGAACCCGGCGAAGGAGCTCCGCCGCCGTAGTGGTTGGTGTGTGACCGACAGGTGAGGGTGCCAGGGACGGCGACGAGGATGCCCAGAGCGCGATGAGGCGGCGCAGGGTGAGGTTGGGAACGAGGTCGGTCGACGGCAGCGGGAGAATGGTGGCGGGGCAGGTGCTGTTGTCGGAGTCGATCCAGCGCTGGATGGATGCCCGGTCGTAGGTGACGCCGATGCATAGGCTCACCGGCGAGCGCATGACGTCGAAGGAGATGGGGCACCGGAAGAACGTTGGGACCTTCACCTCCAGGCCCTGGTACTCCGCCGCGAGCTTGCCGCCGCCGCCCATCTCCTTCCTCACCATGGATGATTGATCACTGCTCGATCTCGTTCCAACCAAACACTTGTTGCAACAATGGCGATGAGCTGAGGATGGAAGTGGAGGAGATGGAAGGGGCAAAAGTGACATTTCACAAGTGGATTAGACGGAGGTTGATTGAAAAATGGACGGGAGTGGCATGGTTCCAATTTTTCCAAATTCCAGTGGCACGTAGCCGATATCACGAATAGTAGTGGCATTTTTCTAATATGTCATATTTGCAGTGGCATGGATCAAATTAACCCTTTATATTATTAACATGAGTAAATTTTAGAAACCCTCATGTTTTATAGTTAAAGTTGTATAAAACTATAGTATTATGACTTGTGACACAAAACCACAGGTTTTATGGTTTAAATGTTTCATAAAACCTTTATCCAAATATCAATTAATTTCAGCACACCTGAAACAATATTTTTCGAAGTAGTGAAGAGCTAAACTAGTCAAGAACTCAATAATTAAAAATATCATATACACTTTGTTTGAAATTTTTAAGTACATTCACACTCAACATATGTAGGGGTTATGTGCCACCGGTCATAATACCTAGGTTTTCATGCAACTTTGACCATAAAACATGTGGTTTCTGAAACGCGGGTCTTGACCCCTATGTAATACTCCGTCTGGGCTGATAATACTTATCGTTTTGAATAAGGCTGCCATTAAACTTTAAAATCTTTGACTACGAATAATCTCTAAAATATTTGTATTAGAAATATGGATGTATAGATTAATCTTAAAAAATACTTCAATAAAATATCATATATATATATATGCATATATATATATATGTATATATATATATGTGTGTATAGTCACGACAGAGGAAGCGCTAATTTAATTTGCTTCTGTGAGACAGTGAGAGTGGAATTCTGACGTCGACCTGAAATTTGGATCTGATTAGAAACAACAGGACAAGTGCGAAAGCATATTCCAAGGGACATGTAGCTCTTGTGTTTATTCGAATACTATTTGCTTGGGCAACATTTGGGCACATAATACACATACCATATTTTTCTCCCTTGAAAATGTGAGACACAAATTACTTGTATGCCTATGAAACTGTTTACTCGATATCTCTGATGTCTCACCTACACAACACGTGGATCAGAAGTCGCCGTATCTTCTTTACTGGAAAAAGAAAAAAGGGAATTGCCCCTTGAGCACAAGGGACTGGCTTCATTTTTTTTCCTTTTTACACCAAACAAAGCAGAAAAAAAAGACTATATTTAATTTCCATCAGCATCTGACTATTTTTCCTTCCCTTGTGCTTGCAGAATTACCCAATGACAAAAAAACAAGAGAAGAGAACAATATAAGTCCTCCGCCGAACCGAACCGAACAGATTCGTGAAGGGAGGAGAGGAGACGCATTCCGGGGAGGCGTGACGAGTGTAGGGGAATCACCTGCGCGCGTCCGTGGCCCCACCCGCAAGACGACACGAGAAGCAGCATAAAAGTGCNGCGGGGGGGCCCCCCCCCCCCCCCCCCACACACACACACGCGTACGTGAGAGAGAAGTAGAAAGCTTTAAAACCGGCACGGCGGCACGAGAGATTCAGCCGCGGCCACAGATTCGGAGCTCCTCCTCTTCCTCCTCCTCCCCGCTGATCTCATCTCCCTCGTCCACCCCTCACACCACGGCGGCATCAGGGGGCCCTCCCATGGCGGCCGCCACTCCCAACGGCATCGCAACTTCCAGGTATCCTTCTCACCTTCCCCTTCTCCTGTGTTCTCCGTCTTCTTGAGAGTATAGGCGGGGATGAGATTGTTGTGCGGGTTTTTTTTTTGTTTGGGGGTGGGGTGGGGGGTTATGATTCTTCTCGTGATCCGTGCCTGTTTTGAATCCTGGGGTGGAGGCGATCCAAGCGTGGTCAGAATTCAGAAATTAATCACAACGATCGATGAGTCGTGGTAGACTCGTAGGAACCCACGTGGGTTGGTCGACGATAGGTCGTAGCGATGAGGAAAGCTTTAGATCGAAAAGCCAGGGGAAGACGGATCCTGAAAGCTTCGGATCGAAATGTTGGATGGCAATTGATCGAAAAGCCAGGGGACGAACAAATGACAACTCTAGTGCGAATCCTGTGTTTGGTCGCTCCGTGCAAGAAATTGCACTGTAACCGCTGGAAGAAATGCTCTGCATATGCACCTAAAAATAAATAAATCAGTTTTTGCTTCTGTAGTTTGCCACCTGTGTCAGGTAGTACCACTCCTATATGTGCACTTCCCATCAATAGTTTCTCAAATGCTCAGTTCAGAAACAACAAGGAAAGGAATGATATACGACAATCAATCTCCAAAAGTACTATCATATACTTATCAATTTTTTATACTTATTCTAATATAAAATTGGTTTTCGGAATTTCTAAAGTTCAACCGAATCTTATCTTAAACATCAAATATAGACCAGAGGGAGTAGCAATCTGTGAAAAACAAGAGGAAAAGAAAAATTAAATTGTCTGTCAGGCTTGGCCTTCTGTGTATTCTTTTTGGTACAAACACCATGAAAAAATTTTAGGTGGATAGGACGTTAAAGTGATATCTGATTCCAATTTTTGTGGATCGGACATTAGGTGGATAGGACACTGTTCTATGATCAGATTCACCATTAAGAGTTTCAGGCAATTGTGCCTTGTGAATGATTATCGGTTCCAATTCTTTCAGACCTCTGGCTTCATCTGTTCCAATCGAGGCAGTTCTGTTCGACATTGATGGGACCTTGTGCGACTCAGATCCTCTTCATCATGTGGCCTTCCAAGAAATGCTTCTTGAGGTATGGAATTCTTATACTTCTTTTTTTCCATTAACTTTTGTAGAAAGCTAATTGAGAAGATGTCTTTATACAGATTGGGTATAACAACGGTGTGCCAATAGACGAGGAGTTTTTCATAAACAATATTGCTGGAAGGAGTGATGTTGAAGCTGCCCAGAATTTGTTCCCTGATTGGCCCCTTGAGAAGGGGCTGAAATTCCTGGAGGACAAGGAAGCTAAATACAGAAGGTACATTACAGTTAATGACAACATCAATTGTGTATTAAGGGTGTTTTTTTTTGGGTGGTGAGAAACGGTAACTACCAACGGTTGTTAACATTACTGAATCAGTATATCTTCCCAGACTGAATATTTATAATTTTTAACTTTTGCAGTTTGGCAAAGGAGCGTTTGGAACCTGTAAAGGGCCTTGCTAAAGTGGTTCAGTGGGTCAAAGATCATGGATACAAGCGTGCAGCTGTAACCAATGCCCCCAGGATTAATTCCGAGCTTATGATCTCCCTCCTTGGCCTCACAGACTTCTTCCAGGCCATCATCGTTGGAGGCGAATGTGAGAAGCCGAAACCTGCCCCATTCCCCTACCTGAAGGCTCTCAAGGAGCTTCAGGTGTCTGCAGACCACACCTTCATCTTTGAGGTAAACCACTACTTCATTTGTATCTGTTGCAAACTTGTCATCTGGTTTTATTTGCAGTTGAAAAATGTGTGCTTTTGTTGCAGGATTCTGCTTCAGGCACACGTGCAGGCGTTGCTGCTGGAATTCCTGTTGTTGCTTTGGCAACAAGGAACCCAGAGAAGTCCCTACTGGATGCAGGAGCCACCTTGATCATCAAGGATTATGAAGACCCCAAGCTTTGGAGCGCACTTGAAGAGATAGACAAAGAGGAAGCCAAGCTAACGAAAGCTGATGCATGAGATGAGGGTTCTCGTTTAGATGATATATTGCAGATTTAGCTCCTTTTGCATTTGCAGTAATATTGTAGCCGAAGTGATGGCGCACAGAGCTCATCTTTGCACTTTTGAGCTTCTGTGGTTTTATTATTCTTTGTTGCTACTCAGCCTATTGAGTTGGGACAGAGAAATAAAGACCCAAAACTCCCATTGAGTTATTCTTTATGGATGGATGTTACTTCTGAAAAGTTTCAGATGTGATCTTGTTCATCCGGCCAAAACTATTGCATTTGCTTGGCTTCTTGTTAACTTTATCCAATGGTTAAGTTAAAAAAAAAGAAGACATATTTAACCAGTACAGGAGCTACAAAAGGGCGAAACTTGCAGACAAATTAAAGTCAAGAAAAGACAGAAATATATGAACATTTCTCCACTTCAAAAGGGAGAAATGCTGGAGCAAAAATATAAATGAGCTGACAAGAACCAATAATTTCCAGTAAAATTTGCACGGTTGATGTACCAAACATTGCAGCCATCTACCATGTAATTACAAAGTGGGAAAATACTGGTAGAGCTCAGTTTACAATTACCAAACATTTGCAGCCATCTACCAAGCATTTCTTCTCTCTTATAGTCATTCAGTCGGTCAGTAGTCACTACATAGCTAAACACCCACCTGGTGATCATCCTTGGGCCTGAAGTAGAGTGCGGAGAAATGTTGCAAGGAACATGCATTTACATGGGCAATCCATATATCCAGACCCAGTTCTTCACTTCTTCATGTGAACTTGAAAAAAATACACAGTAGCAGCACATTCAAGAACCTTGAAGATTACTCAATGAGGGCATTAAGCCCACAACATAGCACTCAAAATGAAGCCAATCCAGAAAAAAAAAGTCACTAAGGTGGCAAAAATGGGGCAGCCCTCCATTAAATTGACGGGCAAAGCGATGGCTTATTCTCCAATGACCTGCACCTTAGCACGCTTCTGCACTTCATGGAGCAAGCCTAAACTTGATGCCTGATCCTCCCGATGATGCATTGCCTTCACGACGCGGAACAGATCCTTGATGGCGGCAAATTTATCCTCCTGTGCACAATCGGGCTTATTCTTTGTTATACCCGATCGCTTCCCATAACTGGCCTCAAAATCACTTGACTTCTCATTAGCCCTTTGAAGCACTGATGCAGGTATTCCTGGATATCAAGATACAAGTTTGAGTATGTGGCACTTGTTCCCCAATTAGATTTGCGAGAGAATTTTGAGTAAAAACCATAGACAAAATATGTATTAGCTTGGAAATAACCTGCCAATCGAGCAACATTTACACCATAGCTTTTGGGGCATGAACCAGGCGTTAACTTGTAAAGGAAAGTAACTTCTTCCAAACCTCCTTCTCCCTTGCTTATCTCACATGCCATATGGCAGAGTGATACCTGAGATGTGCGATATTCAGTTACGCAATTCAATACATAAATAATGTCTATTCAGGGTACAAGATATGAATCAATTACCTTGCTATCCTTATTTTCTGCTGCTAACCTATGGTAGTGTGTTGAAAAGAAGCCTAGGCACTGCACACGATGAACTAGATATTCTAGAACAGATGCCCTGAGCAAATTAATAAACTCAATTAATATTCTCATAGGGAGCATAAAACACAGCAACAAGACTAATGAGATATCTGAGTACATAATAACTCAATGCTATGATCTTTTAAATCAACATACGCAATAGCTTGTCCATCAGAGGTTGATGTACCGCGCCCAAGCTCATCTAAAGCCACAAGAGAATTCTTGGTTGCTGATGACTGAAGGAAAAGTGGCACACAGAATATTAGATCAGTGAACATGAAAATTAGTGTTTGCCATTCATAGCAGGGAGGAGAAACTTACAAGCACAGAAGCAGTTTCCATGAGCTCCACCAAGAACGTACTTTGCCCAGCCATAATATGATCCCTTGCTCCCATTCGAACAAACATACGGTCAACAAGAGAAAGTTCAAAGCTTTCAGCAGGAACATTTGCTCCAATCTGCCAAACAAATTTGAAGTATTGTGAAGTGCGAGGAAGCAAAAAAGTTTTTGAGATGCGTGTGAGGAAGCAATGTTGACGGATAATAAAATTGGTTACCTGTGCCAAAATTATGGTAAGACAAACTTGACGCAAAAGAGTTGATTTACCACCCATATTTGGGCCAGTAAGAACAATAAAGCTGGCATTTCCTGGCCCACCCATATTAATGTTATTGGGTACAAAAGATCCACTGCCTAAAGAATCACTTCGGAGGGTGGGGTGCCCTAGATTTCTTGCATGGAGAGTAGGAGTATCATCTGGACCATATGATTCTTTGATAATTGGACAGCAAGTTGGTCCCTCAAAAAATTCACTGGCAATAGCAAGACTAATCAAAACATCAAGCTCTGCATGTTAAAACCAAAGGTAGCATTTAGAGACCCACTAATATAATGCATGTGAATGTGGACCGTGGTAATTATCTTAGAAAACTTTTAACTATGCATCACAGTATACAAGTCATACAGTTATCTACTTATCTTACTCCTCAAGAACCAATCAAATAATCAATACAATCATGTATAAACTCTTGTAATCAATATCACTATTACTATTTTCATACTCATCATGTTATCAGTTGAATTACAAAGTAAACTTTTTTGTACTAAGCATGTCCTTAGAAAATGATATCACCATTGCTACCTAGCAGCTAGTATTTTTTTTTTCAAATACACCACAGCATCTTCAGTATCTCTTTCCAAATAAGATGGGAGATCAGAGTAAAGTGAAAAGGATAGGTAGCAGTCAGACTGCAGAATTAGAAGAGTGGCACAGAGTACTGCTCATCTAAGTTAAAATTACAATTGGTTACATAAATAAAATAACGTTAGATGAATAGTTACCAGCAACTACAGAAACCAATTGTCTCCACTTGCTGTGATGCTCAACAAAGAGTTGAATCAGATTCTGAAGAATGCATTTCAATTTTGCCTCTTTCTCTGCCTCAGCCTTAGAAAGTTCTGATATTAATTCTTTTACTTCTGGCGTCCAGTACCGATAGAAACCCTGGAGGCAATTGAAATTATATTTGTAGAACTTCAATGCTTAATGGATAATGCCAGTTTGAGTTAAAACATCTATAGGTCTATACAATACATTGTCACTATGTGTTCAGGCAAAGTAAGATAAATGAACTAGTACTTTAGTGTAAGGTGACTACAAGACAACCCACTTGGATAATACAAAAACTGAAAGAAAGACAAAAGAAAAGGTGCACAAATGTAAACACTCAGGCTCCATATCCAGACAGTCATTGTATCTTAAAAGGAACCATGCTGGCAAGAAGATAAGACAATAATAGGAGATAAATGGACTTCACTACAATTCTGAGTCCATTAGATCACTTCCATTCAGACACATCATTCATGATTGATGTAAACTCCTTGTTTCAGACATTTAATCAGCATTGATAGAAGAGTTTGCAAATCAGTTTTTGGAAGAAACAAAAATATCAAGCAAGTCATCCAACTAAAGAAAATAAACAAATAAAAAATGGACAGGCTGAAAGGCTAGGCACAAGTACAGGAAAAACGCCTTTTCATTACCTTTTTTGTAGACTGCAACTCATAGTTCCGGGGAACACAACCTCGCAGGTTCTCAGACACTTCAAGAAGGTACATGTCCTTTCCAACATTTACATATTTTACCTGCACCGTTGCTCACTAGTTATTAGAAATTGCCAACGAGTATTAAACTATGGAAACTTTGAAAAGCATGACATGCACTACCAATGAATCGCCCAATAGCTTTCTTTGTTCCTTCAGGTATTTTTTAAGACTGGAATCAATCTCCTCAATTGCAATGCAAGCAGCATCATATTGAGGATCACAACCTTCATGAGGTATGATCCGACCATTCCTGTCTGCTTCTGACCAATCAAATGCATCTCTGAAGTGGTCCAGAATAGATGAGACATGTGGTAGCCCTTTGCCTGTAAACAGTTAACACATGCAACCTCACCTTACACAATAAATGTAATTGAAACAATATAATAAGCAACCAGACCAACGGAAACGATATTGAAGATCAAAAGAGTCACATATGAGTGCACTGAGAAAAGGCTCTAGAGATATACACATGCTGCATATGAAGTTATGAACTACCAGAGAATTCAGTCACTCAGCTCATACCTGGTGATAACAAATCATTTAATAGAGAAGATCCATCTGTGCTTGTCAACATACTAATAGAAGAGCATGCTTGGAACATCTGCTGGCAACCACGAAGAGCAGCAGTGAACTGATGAAGCAGTCTCTTTGATGCATCTTCATAAAGAACAACTGACTTTGAACTTCCATTCTTATCACTGCAAACAAGTTGTAGCATTCAAATTAAACAATGAGCTAACAGATTGCAGAATTCCATAAGTACGCCCTCCGTCTCATATTACTTGTCATTCTAGTATTTATTTATTTTTTATGTCAAAATACTTGTCATTCTCACATTCCAAAGCATTTTTTGGTTAAAATCTTCCCTCTCTACCCCTCATCAATGCATCCACCACTCATTGTAATCCACACCTTCAACTCAAAGGAGTATTAGTACTGCTGTAATTAATAGGGGTAGCTTAGTAATTAGCCATAGCTACATATTTTGTTTGAAAATTGCTAGAATGACATGTAATTTGAAACGGAGAGAGTAGGAAAAGTAAGATTCAGAGCAATGAATGATCAAACCAAAAGGCACAGAAATCCTGCTTATTACATTGAGATATTTCAACTAATTATTAAGCATATCATATAATACTAAATTACCAGCTAGAAAAAAGGCGTGCAAGTAGGCGCTCCATGTCTGGAAGCCGAGACAGATCCTTACGGAATTGGATAGCACATTCATGCCCAGATCCCTATAAATAAAAACAAGCAGTTGCATGATAAACATGGGGTACACAAAATAAACGTTATGTACAGCAGACTGCATACTTTGTATATGCAGCAAGGGATTTCATAAATTCTGTTTTGATTATTAATGATTTTACAGTTTAATTGATATTATCCAACACATTGTACTTCACAAAGGCCATTAAACAGTTATTATCCCCAAGGCTAAAAGATAGGATCCATGTTTGCTTCATTCAAGTAACTTAGCATCATCATGTGACATTTCCTAAGAGATAAGATAAAGAACCACTGCCAAGTACATGGGGCTGGGGGTACTTGTAAAATAGCACTTGATGCCTTTGACCATAACAAGAAGTAAATGCCAAGAGTAAAATCCAAACTAATATAACATACTGAAAGACATCAGATAATATCATGCTTGACAAAAATCCAAAATTTTGCGGCAACAATGCAATTGCACAAAAGAAAGGAAGAGAAGTCACTGCGATCATATTGAAGGAACATAAGCAAAATATAATGATTTATTTTATTTTGACAGAAGCAATGCTTTATTACTTCCGTATTATAGAAGCATTTCATTAAATTGAAATAACTGGATGAAGATATTTCTTGAAGTTCCCATCCATGTAGATATTCACAGATATAAATATATATAACAATTGAAGACAATTCACTATTAAAAAGGAGAAAATGATATAGGTTTAAGATACTCCTATTTGCACTTAGCAAATAGTGAATTACCAGCAAAGCAAGAATAATTATGGGTTTTCATGTTTCCTAGTAGTGATTAATGAACCTGAGGTGTCATCAATAATTTCCCATCCCATGCCTTTCAAACTCATTAATACCACTCTCCCCGGGTACACACTGATGCTAAAAAAAAAGGAAGATTCCCTATTTTCTGCTCAAGTGGAGAACAATGCCTAAAAATAAAAACACGATTGTGTATAGGTCTGATTTTCAATTTATTTGTGCAATTTTGCAAAAGGCATTTTAAAGACTCCTTTCCAAATAACAGAAAATTTTATTTGTAGGAAATTTCTTTCCACAAGCAGAAACCTTGAAAGTAGCGATGGCACTTTGACGCTGTAGTATTGCCTGGCGATCATACAATGGCCTTGCAATCCACCGTTTAAGCAACCTTTTTCCAAATCCAGTAACACAATGATTTAACTGTGCATACAATGTCCTGCAAGAATGAGCAAGAGTATCTTGATATAATGAGATAAGAATATAGTTTCTAGAGAAAACTAACAAAGCAAAGCAGGCAGTACCCTGAGAGACCACCATTTCTTGAATTTTCTAAAATTTCCAGATTTTCCAATGCTGCTGCATCAAGTATCATATGCTTGCGGATAGGGTTGGTGAGCCCCAAGCATGTAAGGCGCTCAAACTCAGCACATGGAAGCAATTTCTCATCCAGAAGGGCTTGCCTTAAATAAAACAAAGAACCACCAAGAGCAGAAAGTGCATACGTTTTGTCTCCTGCTTCAATTAGCTCACTCAATAGGTCAGGCAGATAGGCAGAATTGATTTGTGCACCAGCAGCAGGCGTATCCAATGAGCAATAGTATTGCTTTATTTCATGAATAGTTTTCTCTGCATCCCAGAACTCCATGGATGGAAGCAAATTGTTTATTAAAGGGTCTCTCGTATTGCTCTTCAGTGCTTTCTCAGTTTCTGGACTCAACATTTTAGCTGGCTTTATAATTTCTGCAGGTCTAATCTCAGATAAAATAGAACATAGCCCATGGCGTTCAGGATCATCTTGGAACTGAAAAGCAACAAGTGTACAATGACATGAGGGTACCCAATCAATAGCATTGACTTTAAGAAATTTATCTTGTTTAAATGAAGCTTTCTGCACTTAATGCAAATGAAAATGAACCCAGCTCCTAGAATCACTAACCTGTCCTACAATAAATTTGCTTGTTGAAACATCAACTATGCAAACACCAATGGTATGACCATCTTGATTCTTTTCTGAACCACACTGATAACTTTCAGCCACAGAAAAGAGATATGATGGATCTGGATTTGCCAGCAGAGACTTCCCTTCTGTCAATGTTCCTTTTGTGACCATTGCACATATTTCACGCCTCACAACCTTCAGAGTCAAGCACACCAACCACAAGAACAACATTACTCATGTTTCCCGAAAAGAATAACCATATGTGAGCTGAACATAACTAAAAAGTTCCAGATTTAAATCGATGTCATGATTCTGTAATGACATTGTATTTGCATATTGGAATGAAAAGAGGCAGCATTGGTGAGACCATGAGACTTAAAACAAACCTTGTCTTTTACACCAGTTTCTTTACGGCGGAGGTCAAGCTGCTCTGGTGTTTCAGTCTGCTCGACAACCAGAACTCGAAAACTCTGTAGTGCAACCAACGCTGTTAGCTTACTATAGCAATGTAATTATTTTCCATGGAAGAATAAATTCATATCAAACATGATCTGACCTTCTTAGCTAATTTCTCCAAATTCACTTCAAAATTCTTCTCCGGGAATCCACAGTGAGGTTGGTTACCCTAACATGATATGATCGAAAAAGAGTAAATACTAACCGTTATGTCATAAGAATAAAAACAAAAGCTGGATTCTGCAGTGACGGCAGTAGGTCAATAAGCAGAAGAGAATTTATTACCTTCATATACTGAAGATCAAGCTCCTTTGCCCCAACATGTGCATCCATTTCAAATAATTCATAGAATTTTCCCATCTATTTCAATTTCATAGAACATTTACTAAACAAGCCTTAACATTAGTATTCCACAACTATTACAAAATATAGTTGTACCTTGAAGAACAGAACTTTATCCATGTGCTGTGATTTAAATTCCCACCATTGCCGCTATTAAATCCATTCTAAAAGTTAGCAAGAGATGCAAATCCAAAGTAGAAGTGAGATGTATAATTAATATGGAACTAATACCTGCCCGCTTGTCAAGCTATTCAAGAACTGGGGAGGCAAGGAAAGAGTTCTAGGATCATAGTTGGGGTTTCCAGGCCGTCTCCCTTTCGCGTCTTTACGCCCTCTAAAGTTGAAAACAATTACAGAAAGTAAGAAAATTGATAAAATGAAGTTTATGCCACCAATAAGTCCATTATTTCCACATTAGATGGGTGTGCCAGATATTGTCTATGCAGCATGACAAGAAAGAGAAACAGGAGGACATTACTACACTTGAAAAATATTCACACTTCAATTGCATATTCAAATATGAGGTCCTCCAGGTAATCAGAGCATGACAAGACTACAGTGCGTACATTGTTAGATAAACAACATATTTTGCCTCAGTTGATCATGACAAGGAAGTACTCCAATACTCCCAAAAGGAAAAAAAAAAGCAAGTTAAGGTTCTAGTTTGCTGCAACCAGCCACTACCACAGTACTAACTTCAGAGTTGCAATTAGTTTCTGGAAGAGCATGGAAATACTGGTACATATAGCTTCAGAAAAACATGTGTGACATAGTGAGGTATTGTAAGACAAAGGACTGTACAAGACTGGGCTTAATTTGTGGAAGATAGGAATAGATACTTAGTAAAGATTCAAGGAAAGTATGGTGCACTAAATTAAAGGTATCTCTTTTATGTCAACAATTTAATGCTATTGTACAGAACTCACCAATCTAACCATAACTTATGATTGTTTTCGGAAAAAAAAACAAATACGATCAAGATCTAAAAAGTGTTCTATTTACATCACAAACAAATGACACAAACTAGCAAGCAAAAGGTACTCACTCCCCAAGGAATTTAAACTTTTCTGCTTGCCGCTTTCCAAACCGCTCGGCGGCCTCTCCAGTAAGAGCGGTGTGAGCATTCTCTAATGGTTGCTCCCCTGTAACAATGACAAACAAATCACATACTGAAAAACCTAAACCCGAAATTGTCGTCAATTCAGATTTTATCACTCACTCTGTCCACAGCTCATTGGTACATTCAATTTGACTTTTCCAGTGGTATTAGCTGGTTCAAAGCTGAACTTTTTAGCACAGTCCAACGCACCTGCATTGACTTTTCTCCTCTTCTTCGACAACGTGGACCCTGAAATAGAAGCCGAGCCCAAACCGGATGCTAATTTTGGCGTCGAAGCCGACATCGACAAAGAGTTATTTTTCTTTCCCTTTCTTGTTTTCACAGCAACAACCTCCTCATCATCGTCTTCATCATCCAACTCCACCTCCTCAGAATCATCCTCTGTCGCAGCATCCTTCTTCCAGTCCTCGTCCTCCTCAGTGGAATCCCCAGTGGCATCCCCATCCCCACCCCCACCACCATCCACCGCACCAGGTGACTTGGCCGTTGCGGTATCCGACATCCGCCGGAGCCGCCGCAGCTTCCTCGCTGGCTGTGGGGTCGCCTCCTCCTCATCGGCGGCGGCCCACTCGTACCTCTCGCTCGCGAGGTCCACCTCCTCCTCCTCGCCGTCGTCGTACCTCACGCGGTGCCGCCTGGACCCCACGTCGTAGCCCTCCACCCTCCCCTCGTACCACGCGTCGTCCAGCGGCCAGTACACCCGCAGCCGCCTCCCCACGGCGGCGATGGCATCCTTCTCCTCCTGCCGCGGGGATGGCGGCTTGGGAGGGGAAGAGGAGGAGGCGGCGAGAGGGGGCTTCCTCGCCCTAGGGTTCAGCGGCGACGGCGAGGGTTTGGGGGTAGGGGTCGGCGCGGGGGTGGGAGAGGGGGAAGGTGAAGGGGAAGGGGAGGAGAAGAAGGCGGTGATCTGGCTCTGCTTGCGCACGAGAGGGGAGCGGCCGTTGCTGAGGCGGCGCGACGACGACGCCATTGGAGAGGGGAGGTGGGGGGAGGAAGGAGGAGCGGGGTTTTGGGTTTTGAGGGGAAATTGTTCGCGGCGAGGGATTAAATAAATTTGGTCGGAGAGGTTGGGGGGGGGGGGGGGGGGATAGCGCGGAGAAGTGGCGGGAAAGGGGGGAGGTTGGGGAGAAGGAAGGAGCGCCGCGGCGGGGGGGTGGCTGACACGTCAGCGCCCGCCGGGAAGGCAAGGCGGCGAGCGCGGGGAATGAGGCAGGGCTCGCTGACAGGTGGGGTCACGAACCCCGGTCTGCTCCTTCAAAGCCAGCTTTTGATTTTTAGTTTATTTTGTTTGTCTACAACTATAGTTTTTTTAAATTTGGGTAAAAATCTATATTATTTGGGAGAGCTTCTAACAGTTAAAATTCTAAGAGAAGCTGTAGTTTTTAAAAACTCTCCAAACAAACTAAAATAACTGCCTCAACATATATTGGATGACACATAAGAATAATAGACCTCATCAGGCATACAAGACGGTATATGCTAAATCAAGGTTCAGTGGTTCAACCATGACAGGAGAACTTCGGAATGAAGAAGGTATACGCCTTCATCTTCTTCAATCTACACAATAAAGATAAAGGGAAGATCCACGATAGGATTTACCCAACTACTATGAGGCAAGCCGTTGGACCCTCCCCCTCCCTCCCTTCGTCCCCAACCAACAACCATCGAAACTATCGTCTGGAAGTCGCCTTTCAGAGCAAGCTTCGACAAAGAGAGAAAACAACTTATCTGTGAATTGCACGTCAATATCAACTAACCTTGTAGTTGGCTCCTCTTACTACGATTACTGTTTCAAGGATTCACGACTTCACATACGTTGGTTGAGTGCTTGAGACATCAAGACTCCTGCCGCTTTCGTCTTGTTTTTGTTGCATGCTGCTGCCGTCAGGAGTCCGAGGTGATGACATTTTCTCCAATTTTCCCCTTCAATATTCTCCTTCCAACTAAGTTACAACTTGCCAATTTCTCTGTCTTCACTTCTCTCAGCTCTTTTATTGTCCTACCACTAGGATAACCAGTAATCAAGGATGACGTTCTCTTATAATGTTTCGATTCTACTAACTCCACGTTATTGCTCCACGGTTTGATCCCAAACATGATGATTTTTAGTATAGAAGCTTTGAGGATATTGGTAGGTAAGATTCACCATTTATCCTTTTAGTTTGGATGCCAATTATATTTCTTGGTGCTGTATAAACATGCAGTTATATAGTATAATCAATATACATTATGGTTATTTGTATTTTTCAAATGTAAGGGCCTTATTTTGTGTTTTGCACGGGGGCCTCAAAATCTTGGATACTGCCCTGGTAGCAGCGACACTATATTCTCCCGCATATGTTACTAATATCATGATTTTTCTCTGTGAAAATGCAAATTCTTTCTAGAATGCAAACTGTTTACGTTGTCAAGATTAGTCATGGTTGGTTGAAAATTTTTAAACTAAAATTTAGAACTAACCTATGGTTTTCCATCGCTTTTTGTGTAACATACCGAAAATTCACTTAGGAAGAATTCACATGGATAATTTAAAAACTTTTTGAGTTCTGAAATTTACGAAAACTTTGAAGTTCATCCTAGGGCTTAACCCGTTTAATAAAAGTAAACCATATAGATTTTCTTGGGTCAAGTCAGAAGTAAGACCAAAACATAAATTATAAATTGTGTGTTGACATAATCTAATTCAAATAAAATAAGTTTAACCCTAATTTAAATTTCAATTATCTTGATTTTCACTTTGGACTTGGTCATCATATTTAAATTAAATACAAACAAATGGGAATAGAGGTTTTAAAAATATGTAAACCTATATTATTATACGATACACTTGGTCGTATGTGCATTTTATTATTTTGGAATTGTTTTTGGATTTTATGGTGCATCTCATAATAGGACTCACTAGTATGAAATGGTTAGGAAAAAATATTAAAAATTAATGGTGCAACTTTAAATCCTACAAAAATTCTCATAAATACTATTCAACACCATGAACTTACAGTAATATTGGTTTGAATTTATCAAATAATTTGGTATCTCAAATAAATCCTCCAACTCAGCAAAATCTGCTAAGTTCAGATATCACTTAGCCTACTTTGCACCTTCACCAAAATTAAACCATAAATTATTTAGCAAAACCCTTTAGTCAGCATGTTAACTAAATTGTCCTCTAATGACAGGTGTCTCAGTTAAGTCCTAATTCGAAATATAACCACATGAAATGAGAGCCACAAGTTACTTAGGGTGTGTTTGTTTGTATGAGTTGGGAAGAAATTCCCTCCGCACGAAAAACGGAGCGACTCATTAGCACATGATTAATTAAGTATTTAATGATTTTTTTTGAAAAATAGATTAATATGATTTTTTAAAGCAACTTTCATATAGAAACTTTTTGCAAAAAACACACCGTTTAGCAGTTTGAAAAGCATGCGCGCGAAAAACGAGTGGGGTGAGTTGGGAACTCACCCCAACGAACAGAGCCTTAAACAGTTTTGGACTGCAGCCAACCTAGTAACTTAGGTTACTTTATAAAATTAATATGGTAAAAATAAAAGTGATCTAACCTTGGGACTTGAATTATTAATAGGATGACATTCTTGTCTAGCCTCTGTAATTTTGTCTCTTACTAAATCTCAACATAATTAGAGGAGATGAAAAGATTAAATCAATACATTGGAATAGTGCCAACACTTAGAAAAATCGAAGCTTCTAGGCCTCCCACTCCATTTCTCTCTCTGCCATGTGGGGCCCAGCCCTTGTGGGACCCACCTGTCGGACACACAAGCTTGCCACCTCCTCCTCCTAGCCCAGGAACGGCTGCCACGTCGCGGACACGCGCCAGAACGCCAGGGCGCCACCTCGCTATCAACCGCCTCCCCGAACTCCACCATAAATAGCGCCGCTTTACCCACCGACGAAGCCTTTCATCCTCGTCGCGTTCCACCCAAAACCCTAGCGAGATTGCCTCGGGAGCTCCAGGAGCAAACCCATCTTCTCCGGCGCCGTTAAGATCCACCACCGTCGCCATCCTTCTCTGGTGAGCTTCGCCACAGACCAACCGTGGGAACATGATCCCCTATCCATGCCTAAACCATCTGTACCTTCCCCCTTACTTTGGCGCAGGTCGAGCAGCTGGTGTTGAGCTCGTCGGCCTCCTCGGTGTCCAGAGCGCCGTCGTGAATCTGTTAACAGCAGATTTTCGTAATCTACTCGGAGAGGAAAGAGAAAACCGATGCAGAGAAGAAGGAGCGATTCGAGTCGGATCGGTTGTGCTATCGGACCAAGCCGGAGTCGGACCAAGTTCCGTATCGGACTCAGCGGTGCATCGGACCAGGTGGAGCGCTAGCAGAGGGACCGTATCGGCCGATGAGGGTTCAATGCGGCCATCGGTCGATGGAAGCAGGAAGCTGATGGAGGCAGCGTGGGCTCGGTTTGGGCTTGAGTTAAGCTTCAAAGGAGATTGCCAAATAGAGATAAGACTCGATTTTAGGCAATTGTATTTCTTAATTAGGAAGTTAAATTAGATTCGATCTAATCTATGGCAAGAGTCCGCCATAAGGACTTGTTTGTTAGTTATAGATAAAATCGTGTCCTACATGGACAATGTTGTAAATCACGGGTATAAATATCCCGGTAGTCTGAACATAGAAGCTCTCTCTCAATTCAACAACAAACAACACAATTCAATCTACTTTCGGCGCATCGCCACCCTCGCAAGAGGTTAACTTCCGACGAGTTCTTGCTTTCCCAGAGCAGAGGTAAGAACTCGTACCCGACGATCTACATTGTCGGGGCTAGCGTGTCGCTTTAGACACGTTAAGCCCTGGCGATGTGATCGTCGTTTATCATGTCTTGGATGATCTTGATGTGGCTTTTCAATTCTATCTCGCCAGCGATTAACTCGTTTTAGGGTTTATTGCCGACGGTGGTCGAATTAGTTTGCTTATCTAGATCATCTAAAGCATCTACCATCCCCAAAAGCGATCGACAGCTTGATTTTCTTTGTGTTAATTCTCAATTCACACTCTGAGTTGCTATCGACCTTAGTCATATCGCCGTCGCCCTGCCTAGGATCCATATCGGCTCAAGGTTGATATCGGCCTAGAGTCTTATATCGGCCGATGGGGGTTTTTCTTAAAACCAACTGTTGACGCCAAATCCGTACCGCCGATGAGGATCCGGCGTGCGGACACACGAAGGCCTGGGAGATCTGCTTAACTCCAGTGCAGGTCCTAAAATTGATGAAGCGCGGGCGTGCCAGTCAGTTTGATCCTGCCACTGACAAGATATGCAAAACAACATAACAGAAAGTCTATCGGCCGATAGGCCGATAGCCAAAACAACCGATCGGCCGATGAGCCGATGGCACAATTCCAGCCGATGTACTGAACAAATATCTATATAGAGACGATCGGCTGACGATGACATGATGATGTAGCAATATAATATAGCATAATCCAGATAAATATAAGATAAACATTGATATGAAGATTAAAGCACACATCGGCCAGAAGTCCGATGGCATAAATTCTCAACAAGCAGATAAACAATATATACTCTGTTGTCATCGGCCAGATCCAATCTATATGTAAAACTCTTGGGCCGATGCAACGTCCAGATAACTCACCGGCTGAAACCCCGATGAAACCCTTATTGGCAGTCAACAAGCAGGCTAGAGATTACGGTTCTAATCACGACTTAGTAGGTCAAACCGAACTGATGCAGCACTAAGTATGAGAAGAAACGCAAGACCTAGACAATCAAGCCCTTGACTGATTTTCAGGGTGGTGGATACCTTAGCCAATCTAATCTAGCAAGGCAATTTAGTCAATACCGGCATAAACCCTAAAGCGAATCTCGGCCGATAAGACTAAATCGAGAAGCCGAACCAGATTGACTAAGATATATGATAATAGGTGCTTACGTTGTTGAGATCAAAACGACGAAGCCCTAGCCCCGACAACGCAGGCAGCCATAACGAGACTTACCCCTCGTGAGAAGGGCATGAACTCGCCGAAGAAGACGAAAGTAAAAGGTTGGCGATGCGCCGAAGTTGTATTGATCGTGTGATAAAAATTACATGAACTACGGGCTTACATATTTATACCCATAGGCTAACAAAAATCCTAACAGAATACGACTCAAACTTTCCTAAAGATAAGAAGGAAACTAACAAACTTATCCTAATTAAAAGATACAAGCCGCATCCTCCTCAAATTCGGTCTTCTCTGGATAAGATCTTCCCGAATCTAACAAGAATCCGACTGCTATTAGTGGTTAGTTCGAGATAACCCCCATCGGCCGATGTAGAGCTCTAGGCCGATATTAGCTTTGAGCCGATATAGATCCTGGGCCGATGAGGACTTCGGGGCTTACCAAATTCTGGTGTTAACACCAACCACCAACAGCAGTCGGATTCTTGTTAGATTCGGGAAGATCTTATCCAGAGAAAACCGAGTCCAAGGAGATGTGGCTTGTATCTATTAATTAGGTTAAGTCTGTTAGTTTCTTTTTATCTTTAGGAAAGTGTGTTTAAATGTCCAATAAGGACTTTATCTGTTTCCTTTTATCTTTAGGAAAGTTTGAATCGTATTCTGTTAGGATCTTTGTTAACCTATGGGTATAAATATGTAAGCCCGAGGTTTATGTAATTTTTATCTCACGATCAATACAACTTCGGCGCATCGCCAACCTTTACTTTTCGTCTTCTTCGGCGAGTTCATGCCCTTCCCGCGAGGGGTAAGTCTCATTATGGCTGCTTGCGCTGTCGGGGCTAGGGCTTCTGCGTTCTGATCTCGTCAATGTAAGCACCTACTATCATATATCCTAGTCAATCTAGTTCGGCGTCTCTATTTAGTCGTATCGGCCGAGATTCGTTTTAGGGTTTATGCCGTTATTGACTAAATCGCCTCGCTAGATTAGATTGGCTAAGGTATCTACCACCGCGAAAATCAGTCGATGGCTTGATTGTCTAGATCTTGCGTTTCTTTTCATACTTAGTGCCGCTAAGTCGTGATTAGAACCGTAATCTCTAGCCTGCCTGTCGATTGCCAATAAGGGTTTCACCGAGGTTTCAGCCGGTGAGTTATCTGGACGTTGCATCGGCCCAAGAGTTTTACATATAGATTGGATCTGGCCAATGACAACAGGGTATTTATTGTTTATCTGCTTATTGAGAGTTTATGCCATCGGACTTCTGGTCGATGTGTGCTTTAATCTTCAGATCAATGTTTATTTTATATTTGGATTATGCTATATCACATTGCTATATCATCATGTTATCGTCAGCCGATCGCCTCTATATAGATGTTTGCTTAGTACACGGCTGATGGTTCAAAACCCTAATTACATTGGTTGGTATCGGCATCGGCTGGAACTGTGCCATCGGCCCATCGACCGATCGGTTGTTTTGGCTATCGGCCTATCAGCCGATACGTTTTTGCCCTATCGGCCTATCGGCCGATAGACCTTCTGTTCTGCTGTTTTGCAGGATCAAACTGACTAGCATGTCCGCGCTTCATCAATTTTAGGACCTGCACTGGAGCTAAGCAGATCTCCCAGGCCTTCGTGTGTCCGCACGCCGGATCCTCATCGGCGGTACAGATTCAGCGTCAACAATATGCCTCCTTGACAGTTGGTTGGTCGTTTCTCGCTATCGCCGTCGCCCTGCCTTTTTCCACCGCCACCGGGGCTTTCTTCACGTCGCCGCCACTATCCAAGCTTCGCCAAGCCAAACGCGACCTCAAGTGAGCAACCATGACCCCCGTAGACGCACGTGCATGCATGATTTTGCACTGAATCGAGTTAGAACTTGAGATGCCCTAGCATGCCGAGGCACTCCGCCGCTTACATCATCGCCGGCGTTGACTCCGACCACCGCAGCCCGCAAAACAACCATCGACGGGTTCGCCAGCTTCCCCTCTACCTTTTCTCTTTTGGCCGTGCCTCGCGAAACCCCGCCGATTGCCGTCGGCGTCAACGACAAGCTCGTCGGCCGCCATGCCCAGCCGCTGGTTCTGTTTTCTCCCTCCCCGAGCCGCTGACCTGTGGGCCCCACTGCATCTAAGTAGCAGGGGTTTAATTAGTAAGGACAACAAAACTTTCTGTACTAATATGTAAATATGTAACCTATGACATGTGGGACCAAGGACCTATTAGTAATAATTCAGAAACTTGAGTACTCTTAATGAAGATATATTTAAACATGTGTTAGGGACTTCGGGTTGAATCCTTAGAAACCCAAAGACTTTTCTGCAAAAGTTACAGAGTCTGACCAATGGACCCCTTATCTTTAAAATCTGGAAATATTAAAGAAAATACTCAAATCAATAATTATACAACAGAAAATATGTGAAACTTGTAAAATACATATAAAATTCATTTTAACTCCATTTGAGGTGAATCAAATTTCTATGGACTCACAAAATTATAAACTTTAATATGGTAAAATAAAACATGATGCTTACAGTAGAAGAAATGTCTCTAAAAATTAGTATATGGAACACTTGACATATAGCATTCACCAATTCATAAAATCCATACAAAATTCATTCTAACTCCAAATAATATAATTCCAAATGAGTTAGATTGTTAATCTCATAGACTTGGTTTCTATAAATTAAAATGTAGTACCTCTAGTATCGGAAACATATCTAAAATTTGTATAATAAATAAAACTTATAATATGTCATATAACCTGTAAAAATTCATAATAAACTCATGCTAGCTCTAAATATTGTAAACTAAATTTTGTTAAACGTTGGAGAAAGTACTCTCTGCTGAAGTAACCTAAAACTTCACAAGTCCTGGACCCAAAATGCACTTAGAGCTAAATAGAGCTTAATTAATCTATTACTAGTATTGGACTTTAAAAATTTATAACTCACAAATGCAATGCAATAAAATAGAAATTCCTTCACCACAAATTATATACACACAATATCTAACCACACTAGTGAATACATGCATTTTAAAGTATTTTGAATATTGGTATGTTTCGGTATTTATTCGATTATCGTTATTTCTTTTAGAAGACGAATTCATTGCTGGTGAGGAGATTTGTCCTATTGCTGACCCCAGTAAGGACATCAATCAAGGCAAGTTTGTCCTCACCCTTTGAACATATTGAATCCCATGTTTTTCGGGCTAAATGTGTTATTTTATAAATTTGCACGCGTAATTCTAACTATTGGTATTTCCAAAGATGTACATGGTAGCTATATCCTAAAAATTGCATAGATCCTTTTTAGAACTCCAACACCTTGTTGTTTGAAACCTTAAGTTTAATTAGAGTACCCTAATTGTACTCAAATGGAAACACCTACGCTTTTATAAAGTGCAAATGCTTAGCCTTGCTTAGTAACAGATAAATCATGGTTATAGACCACTTATTATGCTATTTGAATCATTTCAAAAACTTATGAACAGAGATGTTTTCTCTGCTTATTTGCGAACTAAAGTGAAATAAATGTGAATTTTAGACTTAGGCGGCAGTTGGTATGCATATGGTGGTAGTTGCATATCGATAGGGGGAGTGTTCGCCTGAGTCGTTTAAGGACCGAACTACATATCACCCACTTATGTTTACCGTACATCCACATGCGTTATTTATGGGGTAACCTTGGCCTATTAAGTTAAGCATTTGTCTGACTTTGCATTCAGGAGGCCGTTGTAGTAGAGATAGTGGCCACGAGTGTACTGTGGGCTATCTATAGGAACTACCCATGTATATGTTAATGATTGTGTTGAATTTAAGGCTAGCGAATATTACTAGCTGGGTGTGGTTACGGTGAGGGGACGAGTGTAATGTTCCGCCTTACGGCATGGGCATCTAAGTCTATCCAATACAACGATAATGTGCCTCGTGGGGGGGGGGGAACGGATGTGTTCGCCGTCACGACCTTAGGTTTAAGGCGTGGGCCTGCCACCTAACGGCTCTAGGACTTAAGCCTAGGGTGGATTCACACTTATCGTGCTCATGCAAGGTTAGACAATACTTAATGTAAAAGCCTCGTTATGACCTCTAGACCGCACTCAACATGTAGAGTGTGGTAGTGCTTTGGCCGGCACAAGACAAACTAGAGAGTTCATGCCATGTGGGTAAAGCTGTACAAACTCTGCAGAGTTCTAAAAACTAATCGATTAGCCGTGCTCACGGTTATGAGTGGCATAGTGATGTGATGTGGGTATACTTTTGTGTTTTCCTAAATGCTTTTGAAACTAAATGTTTTGGAATGATAATGAGATTGATATATGTGATATCATTGCCTTACTTCCAGTGGAATCGTACTTGGATGCTACTATCTATTTATATTGGTATCATACCATGATTATTACATTTTACATGTTGTTAAAATGCTTTGTTCAATTGCGTTGCAAATGGGTTGTGAACTAAAATTAGCTTTATGCTGAAAACCTCGACTATATATATATAAGCTTTTCTTTGAATATACCCTTCATGTAGGTAGGTTTGACTATGCGCTTGCTAGTACATTAACTTGATTAATGTACTGACTCTTGCCTTGTGTATATGTTGCTGTTTAGAATTGGTTGCAGGTAGTTGAGTGTTACGGGAATCGTTGTTTCCTCAGGACCGGTCCTATCTAGGGGTTTACCTCTAGTCGGTTGCTTGTGGGGATTTTGGGTAGACATGCTTCCGAAGGACATTAACCATCCAGCCGGATGGCTATATGTAAGTAACTTGGTTATTTGTACCTAGTTATATCTAAGTCACCCTTCATGTATTTGAGATAATATCATGACTTAGATGAAAGTGCAAAGCTAGCATCTTCCTGGGGCTAGCTAAGCATGAGTAAGGATTTTGAGCAATTGAGATGTTGTAGAGCTCAGCAATTTGAGTCAAGTCTCCTGGGATATGTAACACATTTGGTCGCCACCTTTGAGTGGTTTGACGGGCATGTCTCAGGCTGAAGTTGACTGGCACGCACAGCAATATCTCTTTTGCTCATTATTCGGCATTGCAGAGTTTATATTGAATGGTGTTGTTTATGATCATGAGTACATTGAGGTTTGAGTGACTAATTATGCGTGTATGGATCCCACTCATCCAAGATCATGTGATGATCATAAATAACTCTAGACAGTATAAATTCAGCGTGCTCGACATTTTGTCACTCAACATTAGCTCAGGAAGCCACTAAGAATAAGAATAGAAGTCTTAACCAACCAATTAAGCACATAATAAAAAACGTATGCATACCATCCGTCCAAAAAAGAATTAATCGAATCTCAGGATTTAATAATTTATGGAACGGAGGGAGTAGTTCCGTGCTAATGATCCCATCACTTCTCTTCCCATGCACATGCCCAATCTTCACGACAGTAGGTTGACAAACAACGAGTAATTAGCTACGAACAATGGGGGTAACTAGCTTTATACCTGCTAAGGTTGGTTGCGACTGAGTGATGAGGAGGGATGATCTGAAGCCTCCTTGACTCCGACCTGATCTCCAAACGACCAAAGAACCACAAACCAGGACTAATCCACACAAGAGGCCTAAAAAGCCAAAAGCACGAATTAGGTGATCCCTCCCAGAGGGATCTCTCGCAAGCCCAAGCATAACTCACAAGAACAGAGGAGTAAGTCACTCGGCAGCTCAGCTGCAATACTATTTTTTTGCTTACCAAATAATCAAAAAGTCCCCCAAATGATAACTCTAAGGGAGTATTTATACTAGAAACATCCTTCTGAGTAAGGTATTAACATAACTCATCAAGTTGGAAGGTGAAAGGGATCAGTTGGATCTTTATTGAACAGGTTCCTTGGCTTCTTGTGTGGCTGTTTGACTGCCTGGCAGTTTTCAATGCAACAATCACTACTCTTTCGGTCCTTCCTTAGAAGTCCAAATGACAAATCATTTGTTACATGTAAAAGTAAACTTGATAGGCTTTCCATCCATATGCATTATGCATGGTGATTCGCAGCAGGCTGGGCTGAATTACTCTTGGAAGTAGTGGCTTGTGTCAGCTTACGGTTTTCTCCGTAAACCATCTTGTTCTGCTCGTAAACCAACTGCCCTTGAGGAGCCTCACACTTAAACCTAAGTAAAACCGGTGTAGATGAATTAGGCAGTATATAGCTCTCATCAATATGGAAATTCATCTCAAAGAGTAGCTGAGTAAACGAGTAAACCTGTTGTTGGTGCTTCTTTGCTCGACTACGCGTAATTGATATATGAATTTCTTGCGCACATACAACTGGTGTTTGGCTTGGAATAACTTTGTAGCTTGTCCATCACTTATTGTTGCAATAGGATCTAATGTAATGTTGGCTAGGATGTCCTCATCACAGTCTCACACTACTTTCCACTTGGGAGGCTTTGCTTGGAACACAACATTTTTTTCCTATGCACGTGAGATAAATTTGTTCCTATAACCTTTTTATGCGAATCTGGTGAAATTCCTACAACTCAAACTGAATATCCATTAGGATCACGAGAAAAAAATTCGATTCCTGCTATAAACATTGGAGTCTATCTTGAAGTTATACATTTTTTTATTAGATACATGTATTCGGTGAACACAGGTGAGTTAGTTCATTTCCCGGTTCCAAAGTTTCTTGCATATGAGAAACCTCTTCTTGCGTCCGGGAGGGCGGAAAGAACCGAGGGCATATTTGGTTGGAGAAAATGTAGCTAATTTGGATTTCTATAGATTAATTTCTATGAATACCATTCAATCTGTAGGAATGAAGTATAGAATAATCAAAAAATCTTTTTCTTTTCTACAAGTTGTATAGAGAAAAACATAGGATTTTTTTCATCCACTTAAACCTCTTGAAAACATTCCTATGAATTGGTGTGTGCATGTATTCTTATTCTTTCACTTTTCCTATTTTCATGGGTTAAAATTCCTACAAACCAAATAAGTCCTAAGCTTATGTTGGCACGAAAAATGAGAAACTAGTATATAATAAATTAGAAACATTAATTATTATAAACTTAAAAGATATATATATTTAATTTTTTTAAAAAACTTTTACACAAAAATATGTTGTTTAGCTTTTTAGAAAACATGCTCACCGAAAACAAGTAGTATTTCTGAGTTGCTCCTTAGAACTCAGCCAATGAAAATGAAAATAATTTCCATTACCTAAAGAAGAAATGGAAGACCTCTGCTGTGATCTTGTCCCCTAGCCCAGTTTAGCCGTCCTGCTGGCCTCACATCCGACGGCTCATGTGGCATCCGCTCCAGCCAACGCATCATCTCAGCCGTCCCCCCTCCCCTTCTCTCTCTCTCTCCAACCAAAAAAAAAAACTCTATACTTAATAAGATTAGAATTTTAAAAGCCAAGTGGGGCCCACTGGCCAGACACACATTTCCACTGACACACTCTAACAATTGCTAGTATTTGCATGCAAACCACAACTCTACAAAGCCGCCTCATTTCTCCAACATTAAAACCTCTTCTCCCCCCACAAAAAAAAATCGATTTTTTTTCTCCTTCTTCTTCCCCTTTTTCGCTTCCGCACCACCACCTTCTCGTTGATCCTCCTCCGTTCTTGGCTCCCCTCGCATTCTTCCTCGCTTCCCTTCTTCCATCGGGTTCGCCGCCGTGAGTGAGGAGGAGTAGTAGGAGGCGAGGTGAGGATCGGTCGGCCATGGAGTGGGTGGAGGATCCAGACCTGGAGGACCCGAACCCGGACGTGGGGGAGCTGTTCAGCCACTACGACGGGCTCTACTTCCGGGGCGCGCTCGCCGGCGCCGGCTTCTCCGTCCAGTGGAGCTCGCCGCCGCTGCGGATGGTCGGGTAGGGTTCCTGCTCAGGGCAACTCAGTGGCTCTCATGGCGGGTCTTGCTGGGGGTTCTTGGAGCTGCATTCTTTTCTTTTTTTGGTCTTTTTTTAATCCAGAAAATATGCAGTTCATGGGAGGAGTTATCTTGGTGTGATGCTGGGGGAGAAATCGTTTTAGCACACTTGGGGTGTTCGGCTTTCTCCGTGATTCTCTGCACCTGCTGCTGCTGCTGCTGCTTCGATTTTGGGGGCAGTTTGGTGTTCGAATCCCTAGCAAGATGGATTGATCATCTCTTCTCTTTCCGGGCGATTTCAAAGGGAGGGTTTGGTTTCTTGGTTTGTTACTTCTCCATCCTTTAATCGAGGAGCTTTAGGGTGTTGGTGATCTTCACGAAAGGTTGTCTTTTTAGCATTTGGCACTTGAAGCGACGCTTTTGTGCACTTCTTGTTGGGAAGGGCTTCTCGTTTACAAGGAGATCATGCATATTGTAGTTTGCATCGATATAGATTTTTTTTTAGATTGGCACTTTTGGGGTGAGTACTCAACGGAAACCAGTAATCGCCGGTAGAAAAAAAATGTTTTGGGCTGATTTAAATATCACATAGGAAGACTGAAAGAGAGGTACATAATCTGTGACCAAGTTCATTCATAACTGTCTCTTGTCAGTGTGCTGGTTTGCTTAATGAGATTTGTGCATGATTTCTACCTACTTTTGGATCACTTAAGACGGATAGTAAAGACTAAAAACCTTTAAAAATTAAATCATTAGCAGTTCATTATACTCGGTGAAGTAGGCTGCATTCACTGGTAGACAATAAGAAGTTTGGTGATGCTTCTAGCATTCTGCTTAATCTGATGGTTGGCCGGGTTGGGTAATGGGTTATGCATGTACAGTACAGAATAGGTTGGGAAGATCATCGTTTTGTCTAAAAGTTGGGAAGGGCTAAAAGTTCTTGCATGCCACTTACGTAGATAAAACAAGATATGTCTAAAAGTTTATGTCAAATATAGCATTCCCCATGATTGATTGTTTCAGTTTAGCAAATCCTTCTATCTTTCCTGAGAATACAGAACATACTTCACTATCACATTAGATAAACTTTAGCAAGTCAGAAAAAAAACATATGTTGATTATGGGCTTAAAGCTGCTTGTTAGTAGATAACTATTTTGTTCAATAAATAGCTGCACTGTTAAGTTTTATAGGTACATCTTGGAGAAATAACTAGTTTGATTGTCTATGCAGTCCTTTTGGATCGTGTACCTTCGGAAAACCGGATAATACCATAACATTGTCTGAAACTGTTCTGAAATATCGCTCAAGTACTGATATGAAGAATGCATTGCTGCATCAGATGATCCATGCAATCTTATTTGTAAAGCATCATAGGAAGGACTACCGGTAAATGTTTGCTTGTGTTAGCTAATAAATCTGTGTTATTATTGCTGTGAGCTCTATCTTGTTACTCTCTGCTTAATTTCTGTGAATTCATGCAGGGGTCATGGTCCTATTTTTCGTGCTTGGATGACTGCTATTAACTCCTGCTCTATCGATGATCACCAGGTCAGTCGTTTCTGTAAGATGAGCTATAGTTTGCTGCGCTTCATTGATGATTTCTGAATTTCTTTTTTTCCTCAGAGACCACCTGATGGGTACAATATCACCACCAGACATGATTTTTTTCCAGACAAGTCCACCCGCAGCCTCAGCGGTTTTTTGTGGAAGGTAATTCTGATCTTCTGTCACCTCCTTTCCTTTTTTTTCTCCCTTTTTGGTGCTAACTTTCTTTTTAACCTTTCAATTATCATAATCTGATGTGTTCAATTACAACCTTTCAGTGTGAATATTGTGGGGATACACTTGTGAGAGCCACGAACATCGGTGCTCCATCTGATGCCTGCTGCATTGAGAATGTTGACAACTGCTCAACCTGTGGCAACATGCTTTGCCACTGGCATAAGTAAGACTCAATAGTTTTAGAATATAGAATAGTACCAAAACAATGCACAGAAAAAAGTATGAGCTCAATCTATTTGAGTCTCGTTTAAAAATATATGTGCACTGTTCATTCTTAATTTTGTTCTCTCTTATGAAATCACAAGTGAAAAGCAGACCAATAAAGCTGCGGAAACTGGATGCATATTTGATTTTGGAAATTTCAACTCAAAACTGATCACTAAATGCACATACCTGATGCGTGTTATTGTGAATATATCAAATCATCTATGTTTGAGCATTCTAAATATAACAAACATCTATGTTTGAGCATTCTAAATAACTTTAACTTTCAGCAAATGTTTGCAGCAGTTGATTGTAAAGATCTGTTATTGACTGAATATGCTATTTTCTACAGCCACAAGATGGACTGTGGTGGCACATACACAAAGACGGGCACAGCAACATCGGCAGAAGTTCAAAACAATGTTCAAGGTAATGTTCATATTCACATGGTATCTCCTTCTGTTTATCAGCAGTGAACTAACCGTTGAAGAGTTTGGAAGCCAAGATCAGCTCCAGTGCTTCATATATTTCTCTTTTCTAATAGTTTATCCACCCAAACCAGTTACACTTAATTCAACTACAAAATTATGTGTTTTGGACCAAAAATCAGATAGTTCTGTTTATATTGAAAGCAACAGCATTTATACAGTGATACAGAGGATACCAGTGTCCAAAGTACTACCAGAATAGAGATAAGCAAACTGACATGCAGGTTTGCAGTTTTCTATTACACCTTATTTTCCCAATCCACTCCACTTGTGTCTTGACTCTAGACCTGAAACTTTGTTGGTTAAAGATCTTGGCAGGCAGAAGCTTGATCTTCATTTCAAGTCTGCCTGCATCATTTGATCACTCAAACAATTGCCGATTATGTACCAAGTAGCAATAGAAGGCTTCAATAAAGCCACCCACGGTAATGGAAATAACTAGCGAAGTTGTGCAACAATACTTATTTCTACATGAGGAACTTGGGTTTGGCCCTTTCCCTGCACAACATAGTAGATCATAATAATGCCTTGCCATAGTTGAATTGATTATTTTAGGCTTATCATCCTGTGAATTGTGGTAATCCCACCATTTATGTAACGTGGCATTCCCCAATCAGTATGTAGACTTTAAAATGATATCAAAATATCAGTTTTGCTATATCTATCTTTTTTGTTCTTATCATTATAGTAAGTACAGGTTACCAACCTTATAGTTTCTCCAGGTACAAAAAGATGCCCAACTGACATGAAAATGGCCAAGTCACAAAGAACCATACGGGAACCAGAGTCACCAGATTCAGATGGATTGCAGGAGAATGCTACTGTCACGAAACGAAAAGAAGGCCAGCTTCTCGCACTTGTGGCTGGCAGCAAGGTAAAATCAACAGGAAGTAACTCTTCAAAGAAGGGAGTGAAGAGGCATAGGCCTGAAGATACTCAAGACACAAATGCTATGCTTTCTACCCCTCTGAAAAACCTGAAGCTGGGCCTAGACTTGGTTTCATCTGGGAAGCACAGAGTATCATCTATAGTTGGTAGCAATAACACAAAATCATCAGGCGGTAGTGCTTCAAGGAAGCAACGCAAACGACATTCACCTGAGAATGTTCAGAAGTCCAGTGTTCTGCCTGCTCTCTCTCAAAAAAAGCTGAAACTGAAGGAAGACTTGGTTGTATCAGGGAAGAATGAGCCTTTATCCCTATTGAATTGCAGCAATGGAAAATCAGCAGGAAGTAACTCATCAAAAAAGGTAAGCAAGCAGCATGAACTTGAAGGAGTTCGGAAATCCTGTGTTCAGCCTGCTAGTCCTCTGAGAAAACCGAGGCAAGATCTTGTTGCATCGGTCAAAACCGAGATTTCTTGTCTAGCCAGTCGCAGCGATGCTAAAGAGTTGAGAGGTAGCTCCTCAAAATGTGCAGGCAAGCAGCATGAGCCTGCAGACATTCAGAAAAGCATCGCTCTGCCTTCTGCCTCTGAGAGTAAACTCAAGCGACAGAATGAAATTAGCTCCTCAACTAAGGCAGGGATGCAGGACAAGCCTAGAGGCACTCAGAAAACCATTGATCTGCCTGCTTCCCCTCAAACAAAACTGAAGCAATCAGTGTTGCAGAAACAAAAGAGACAGTGCAAAACTAGGAAGTCAGCTAATGAGCAATTCGCTGTGATCAGTGCTTGGCTGAACTACTACGAGTCAGAAGGATCAAGTGGATCAACTGAGCCCCTTGTAAACAAAAGAACAGAGCGGAGAAGGAGAGCGAGGAATAGGATAACTTATACACGGTCAAGGAAGCGAAATGCCGGGGGAAGTGCTTCCATCATCAAGTCCCAACCTTCTGAAGATGACTCGTCTCAAGCAAAAGCGGCAGCTCCATGCTTGGACATTGTTGCTAGCACCCCTTCTGAGCAGGTGGTGAATCAATACCCCGGATATCAGTCCCAGTCACCAGCTCCATACTTGGCGATCGTTCCTTTCGATGCTGCTCATGAGATGGTTCCACTTGAGTCAGCAGATCCAACCATTACTTCTGGCATAATAGATATTTCAGATGATGA